>JAEQBH010003091.1:0-387389 GCA_016808115.1 Tetrastigma voinierianum
TGTGATCGCAATGAAAGAAATGAATTAATTCAGCGAAGCGATGGCGGGATGGAGAGTATCATTGATTCTGGGCGAACCGCAGCTGACGGAAAAGATCTTTCCTTTGCCTTCATTGATCGGATGTTGGACGATTAGCGGGACACCCTCATTTTGTTTCTTGGGCCCGGGTATTCGAGGCTCTGACCAGGTGCGATTTTGCGAGACGAAAAAGACCACATTCACATGCCTGTGGTACCTTTGCCTTTGAGATCTTGGCCTGGGGCATGCAATGTGCTCTGCTGCTTTCGGCGATATGATGTCAATGTTCGAATTTGATTGAGAAGTCATGGAAATTTACGGATAAACTTCAAATTGTAGGTCGATTTGACAATGTTTGGTTTGTACAAACGATACTTCAAAAGATAAAGACAAGCATTAGCAACTAAATTGGGAAAAATGCCATTTCATGGTAGCAGAAGGTATTGTTCTTGGTCACTTAAAATTTACCTTTCTGAGGGCTAAGTGGACGATCAAGATTTTCCGTATCAAAACCCTTACACTCCACAGCGGTAAAGGGATAAAGGTTTCTTGGGGCATCTTTGGATTTTATAGGAGATTCATGAACTTCTCGAAAATAACCGAGACCCTTATCTCTGGATTCTTTGGAGAAGGACACAAGTTTAAATTTTGATGATTCTGTGAAAATTTGCCTTTGAAAATCAGATCAGTTGGTCCAAGCACCTATCATGAATTTGCTTGAATGGGATCAGGATTAGTAATGTGTGATGCCAGTGATTTACTTAATGAGGCTGTGTTGGGAGGCGAAAGAAAGAGAAAATATTCGATATATCTTCTTAGCGGAGACCTTGATGAAGCACAAGAAAACTATTCCACAATTGAAAGGAGATGTTCGCCATAGGTGTTTGCTTGTGAGAAATTCGACAATAATTTTGGGATCATATTATAGTTCACACGGACCATGCGGCCATCGAATATCGATGTCAAAAAAGAAGCTAAGCTGGCCCGATAAGGTGGGTCTTTGCTCTTGCAGATTGTCTGAAATTAAAAGTAAGGGGTGTGACAATCTTGATGGCCCGATCCTTATCCGGAGTAGAAAGGAATGAAACGAGAAAGGAGGCGGAATTAACAAGAACTTCCCGGATGAGCAATTTGTTTAAGAGTGTGTTCAACTTCCATGGTATCTTGATATTATTAGTACAGCATTGGAATAGTTCCTCGAGGTCGGCCCCTGTGAAAGCTCAAGGCTGACGACATGTACTATGCAGGATGACCCACGCTGTTAAAGGGGTGCTAACATGATTATCGAAGATGTGCGGAGAGTAGAACAATGCCAAAATCTTGAATGAATGCCATGCATCACCATATGAGCATTTTAGAGAAAGAATGACTCTAGTCTCCAATGCGGATTTTATTGGCCACTATGAGAGATTGTCATGAATAGGTCAAATTATTAGTAAATAGATGCCCAAGATTGAAATATCAGCGAAATGCCCTAAAGGCATAATGGTGGTGCAAATTTTGATGTATGAAATAAGTTTTATGGGACCATTCCCACCATCATTTGGAAACACAACACCTCTTCTTGGCAATGGTTATGTTTCCAAATGGTGGAAACGATGGCTTGTCCAAGGAATGATGTATCTGAGTTGTGAGTTTTCTTACGAAAAATATATTTTTGAAGCCGGTGGAACACGGGAACTATCATTATTGATAGAAGCCATTACAAACAAAATATTTGCAAACTCATGGCGGTATGGGATCCAAGCATATAAGGAGTCTAACTATCATCCCAGTTGATAGACGACCAGTTTCAGAAATTAAAGAATCTGGAAAGAGTATCAGTTCAACAGGAAGGATTGGTCTTCAAACTTGATGATGCACTTTGGAGAAACTACAGGATGCATTCAAACTCCCATTTGAATGTCCCTATCTGAAGTTGTCTTTGGCAAACCATGTCATCTACATATTTGGAATATAAGCTATGTGGGCCATAAAGCTGAACTTTGATTTTAAACTGAGGAAGGCGCTCCAGCTGAATGAGTAGGCGAAATGAGCTGACAATGCTAGAATACAGGGCAGAAACAAGTAGCATGATCGAGGATTGAAAAGTGTTGGGCGGAGAAATAGGTTCTTCTTTTAACTCAGATTGAGATTATTTCGAAGTTAAATCAAAGATGGACCATACACGGTAGTGTCTTCCCATTTGGGCTTGATAACATTAAAGACTAATGCTGGGGAAGAATTTAAAGTCAATGGACAAAATGAAGCATTATCAGCGGGGGAGGGAAAGAAAGGAAAGAGCTCGGTGGTTCATTGAGAGAAGAGAAAAAAGAATCATGACTAAGTCATTTAAGGACTCAAAATAGAAGCGGTGATGGAGGCGACCATAAATTTTGTTGATTTTAGACTTTGATTTTTTTGTAATTCACCTTGATTTTGTTTTCTTTAGTTCTTATAATGATTAGTTAGTACTAGAAGTTAATTTTTGTTTAATTGAATCCTTGCGGAAATGTTGCGGGGTAGCATCTGCGAGAAATGCGGGAAGGAGAAAAGGACAACTCGGACAACTCCGGTAGCTTGCGAAGGCGATAGGAAAAAGGGGTGCTTTCATACTAACAAGTGCAGAAGGATGAATGAAATACTTATTGAATTGTTGCTTGGAAATGCTTGAATGAATGTGAAAAAGGTTACAAAATGAATAAGAAGGAAAACTTTCTGATCATTAAATTGGAAACCACAGTCACGACGAAGGTATGTCGCGACAATAGTGATGTCAGTAAAACTGTTGAAATTACATGACAGAATATATACTTCAAAATCAAATATCGAGGTCTCGAAAACCCCTCGATCCGTAAAATTCTTATTATTTAAAAGGGGTAGAAATTTTAATCTCATCACACTGACTTGTGATTGCTCTCTCAAAGCCTTTTATGCGACAAACTTTGTTATCATCCCTTGGCAGGAAAAAGAAAATATGCAACCTTTCTGTACAATACCACAGTATGTGGCCGATGATAAATGAGGTGAAATTTGAAATTTGGTCGCGACATGAAATAAATGAAATAATAAACAGCCCCGCAATCATGTTGAATTGCAATTGTTGGGAAAATCCTTCCACACTCCATTCATTCTCTCAAGCAACTACAACTCTTCATCTCCATTCTCCTCTGGTTTCTTTGATTTGAAAACCAGACGAAATCCTTCTAAGCCTTCTAACAAATGGTGACCTACTACCCTACGTCCCAAACACGAGCGAAATCATGGAAGAGTATAATACAGCCGAGTGGGAGGAAGTTGCGTCGAGGAACCTACCATGGAGAAGCTGCTCTATGGAAGCTGAAGCTTGTCAACCGATTTCGAGCATTAAGCATCTGAGGAAGACAAAATGGTAGAAGAAAGAAGAAAGAGATTTGTCGAAGGAGGCTTGACAGCATGCGATATTATCTTGATAAGGGGTTTGTTGGAGAAAGATGAACTGACAACCTATTTGCTACGAGAAATGATGAATTAAAGGGTGGAAATTTACGAAGCACGAAAGCCTCGATATCTTGTGATGGTCAGGAATTCTCGACTTGGTAGGAAGAAAGGATAAATCTGTATATGTCAAAGGAGCTTGGGTGCCATATGGAAGCAAATTCCGTGGGTGTCTGGAATAATGACGAGGCGTAGCTCTGAAATTTAAAGGCTGTGCTGACGAGCCGTGAGAAGATCGTCGGAAATTGGCCAGACCGGTAAACAGGATCGAGGGAAAAGGCACGAGACAATCATGAGGAGACCTTACGGAGGAGGCTAAGGTATGGTTTTGTGTTTCACAGCCTCACATTTATGAGTCCCGATGACATGTATGCAGTAAGAGCGAGGAAGCCATCATCCTTTATGCCATGCGAAGGGTACAAACTCAGCGGGCATTGATTGAAAATTCAATAATGAGATACCATGAGGAAACAAGAGGTTTGATCCCTCCTTTGACTAATATCATTGAGCTTTAATTTGAAGTGAGTGAAGGAACTGAATGAAGCTCCAAGAAGCTACTATGTAGAGGGTAGAAAGGGCGAGAATCGAAAAGAGTATGTGAGAAGCGAGCAGAGTAGAGGCTGAGCCTATAAGACAGAAAGATGACACTCTTCGGGTTCAGCTTTGAACAAGGAAAGAAGAGAGAACCGGAGGAACCTCCCGAGGAGAAGATAATGCTCATGTTCTGGAGATGAGAGCAAGATGATGGAAGCCCTCTAGACTACTCATGTCCCCAGCACATTAGCGCTCCCCTTTTAGAAACAGAGAATCGAGGGCTGGTGGCTCCCCGGGGGGGCCCGGAGATAACTCGATAATGGAAGTAACAGTTCAATTGGAAGGCATGGAAGAAGAGAAATGGACCTCAGCAAGAGTTCGAGAGAAGAGGTTTGTGAAAAAATTGAAGAAGGGATCAAAATTGGGAAGAAGAGATGAATAGAGAAGAAAGAAATACATGAAGAATTTGAGATGAAAAAAGAAAGAGATCAACAATGGGAAAAAGTGATGACGAGAAAAGATGAGAGGATAGAAAGATCACCGGAGCGACGGAGGGGAGGATTTAAAGGAGTAGAGAGATCAAGATCTCTGAAGAGTTAAAAGCTAAATAAATGAATCATTCTATAACCAATCGGTATGGTGTGATTCTCTTTCTCAAACTCATAAAAAAAACGAGGATCTGAATCAAGCAAAGACTAAGACTTAGATCGAGGATTCAAAAGTTCTATATGAGTCCTTGCTCAAGGACTTTGAAGAAAATAGAAGAAAGAGATACAATTTGGAGGAAAATGAAAAAATCTGAAAGGAGAAAATGCGCTGAAAATTTGGACTTGATTAATAATCTCTCAAGTTTTAGATCATAATTGAAATAGAAACAAATGAACACATTAGGGACAAAACAAAGATGACACGAACAAGAAAGTTGAACTCTGCAATGGTTACTCCTTGAAGATCAAGATGGAGAGTATCGAAGAAGAGAGTTAGGTAAATTCCTAAATTCTCTCCAAATTTGGCTCTTTGGATCTGGACCCCTGACATCTTGATGCTCCTCCAAAAGAAAAAATAAACCTACCATTAACTGATTCCTCCTTCCTTCTCCCCTAAATGTTGTTCTCAACAATTGCAATTTGATCATAAATAAAATAAAATAAAAAAAAATTAGAAATGAATTGTTTGTTATTGTCGGGTAATTATATTTCGTGTCGATTATTGCATTATCGGGAAAATAATAAAAGAGGATCTACCAAGAAGGAACAATATATATCATAATCTGAACTAGTTGAAGTAATTAGATTAGAAGGGGGCTGAAACACAAATAAAATGCAGAATAAGGTCCAAATGACATGCAATTTAATTGAAGCACAAATTGCAAATTAGTTTGAATTTAATGTAGAGTCCAGATAAGGATGGTTATTATTAATTGAAGGAACAAAACATGTTTTGAGTTTGTGGTATGAACAGAGTCAAGGAACCTGCTGGATATAACACGACAAATCCTCATCAACTGATATGAGCCAAGAACATTAAAGGTTAGTCATGCTTTAATCAACTCCAAATTCTAGAACTTGTTAGATTATTGATCAAGCGAAATCCTGAAGATACACTAACAAGAAATGATACAGCCATCCTTGGAAAGTTTGGAGCCATTCACATATCCCTATTTATATGCTAATGATATACCTTAGTTCCGTAAATTGAGTTGAAAAACAAGGCTTATTTCAGGACAGCCAATGAAAACTCCTAACTCCATCCTAAAGAATCAATCCTCCAAGAAAGAACCCTGATTACCTAAGAATTCAAGGAGGAAGAAAATAAAGTTTGGGAGTATATATTTTTGAGGAACTCTAGGAGAAAATACAGAAAAGGGAATGAAGAGAAAAGATCTACAAATGCAAAATACAACAAAAGAAAGCTATGAATAGGTTTTGTCTTCAGGACCCAATTTTCGAACAATTGCTCTTAGGGGTGTTTCAACACCTATACCCTAATGTTATCCGGTGATGGGAGCTTACTAACCCAAAGTTCACTAAGAGTGCTAGAAAGCCTAAAAGACAAACATTGCACTATTCCCGAATGGTGACAGAGCCAGTACTCCCTCGCTTTGAATTATAAATGAGAAAATGGGAGCATACGCTTTGAATAGAAGAAAATCAGGTGGTATTTCCCAAACATGAAGTTCGGGGAGTTTATTAAAGAAATTGCAAGGAGAAAGGGCAGTATGTGAGTAAGAAAGGAAAAGAGTATTGTGGTATACTCCTTAACCCAAAAATCCCACCATCTCCCATTACCAAGCTCAACACATAAGTCTAAAAGACTCCGATTGATTCAAGGTTGAATTACCTACATTAGTGGAGATCAATATGAACAATGGGGCATATGGAATTTGGTAATCAGGAAAAGATCAAAACCATATGGAACATCCTCTAAGGGTTAATTGACTCATCATGAAATGAGAAGAAAACCAACTTACATTTCAGCAGAATCAATTAACTATATTGTTTAAACAAATTTAAAACAATCAAGTATGCTATAGAGCAAAAACTAACCTTGATCTGACTTCTAGTCGACATAAAGAATGCAATTTCTATTTTTTCAATTAAATTGGCGGGTTATCGCAGAAATGTAATTTAAAATGTCCTTTTGTTTGAGGGACAAACAATCTTTTCTTTTCTTTTGCTTCGAGGACAAGCAAACTTCGGCCTTGGGAGTTTGATGAGCTTAAAAGTCATCTATTTTTAGTCCATTTTTCTGCTTGATTTTAATCAAAAAAAGAATGATTAATATGCATAAATATGAAGAAACTCACCAATTTGTTATTCAGCAGGGAATTTATAAGAAAGGAGATATTGGCAAGTAGAGATGCGTAAAGGGGCGCGTGAGCCGGGAAGTCGAGAATGACCTACAAAAAATGGAAGAATGTTGCGCTTGGAGTCAGACAGGGAAGATAGGATGTCGCTTACATAAGGGAAATCAAAGGTACCTGAGCAGTCACAGATCTAAGTCGCAATAAACCTGGAGTGAAGATTAGCATGATGTCGAACAACATCAATGAGGTCACACAGATTAAAAGCTTAGCTGTGGACACTGATGTCGTGACATAGAAAGGAAGTCGCGACATAGGATTGGGAAGAAGACTGCACACTGATGTCGAGACATTCAGAAGAGGTCGCAACATTAACAGTGAACCAAAATTGGTTCCTAAGGTTGATATCAGAAACTGCATGAAACACTCCAGGTCGCGACATTGTTTATAGGTCGCGACAAGAAGATGCACTTTCCCTGGGAAGAATGAAGGACTGATGAGAAAGAGGATGTCGCGACAGGATAGACAACACCCCGGGCATAATTGATGTCGCGACAACGGATTAATGCTCTTCCACACAACGCGCCCTTGAAGCAAGATTGTGTTGCGACAAGATGAAGGTGGCGTGGACAAATGATGAAACTATTGATGTCATGAATAAAGATTTTTAGTTCGACATCGAAAAGACCATGATGATTTTTGTGATGTATGAGGAGACCACACGTCGACAAGATTGATGTCGCGACAAAAAGAAGAGCCTCGAAGTAACAACAATTAAAGACAAGTCAAGGATGCCGACTGCCATACATGATGTCGACAAAGATTGATGTCGCCGCAAGACGCGCTCCTTGAAGTCGAGACAAGTCGCGCATAAAGATCTAGCTCACAACAAGCATCGAGACCATTGATGTCGCGACAAGAGATTAATGTCGCCACATGAGAACAATTCCAAAATGCCATAGACCAAGCCAAGGCCGCGAAACTAATATCGGCTAGCTGGATGTCGCGACAAAGCATGGAGGTCGCGACACAAGAAAGAGTCATATGGAGCTAAAAGAATGTCGCAACCAGGGGAAGCTGCTGCAACAAAAGCTAAGATAGATAATGTCGCGACAAAAGAATCGATGTCGTGACATAAAGAGAACTCCAGAGCACCAAGAGGATGTCACGAACAGGCTAAAGCTGCTGCAACAAACACTGGAACAAACTGATGTCGCGACAAGAATTTGAGGTCACGACATAGACAGTAAAATGGGCCGCTCACTGCAATCCACCGTGCGCATCGAATTAAGGCCCAACTTCAAAACTATAAATACTACCGCCGCAGTATGAGAATATAAAGACTCGCCAGTACGTAATGAAAGATCCGTAGCCTGCCATTATTTTTCTTTCTTTTTCTTATTTTAGTTTTGTTTCATTTTGTCGTTGGGCATTAGGAGTAGATTTTTATTTTTATTTCTCGACTGAACGTGACAGTTTGGTATAAAGGTGTCGGTTTAATCTATTTCATTTCAAATTACTATCTCGGTTGTTGAAACTGGAATACTCGAAATTCGGACCTCCGGGGCTTTCATTATTACGTGGGATGTTTTTGATCGATAACCACCGCAGCTGGTGTAATTCAAGAATTTAGAAACCCAAATTCTTCATCGAGCAAACTCGCTGTTAGAATTTATCTTTCCCGCGTAATAAATTGTGTGCTATTGAACTTTTCACTGAAAATCCGCTTCTCTCGCTATGAGTTTTCAGAATTGATTCCAATATCGTCTTATACCAGCGTAGCATTGTTTCATACTGATTTCAGAGGCCCTCTATGACACAGAGAAGGCAATCCCGAGAGTGATGAACAATTTCTCAAGGGTATATTAACTCACTATTGGAGATCTAATGAGCTTTGTGAGTTTATTTCGATAAACTTCGCCTCACGGAAATCAAGAATGAGTTGAATGAATTATCCACTTAAACAAGCAGAGATTTCACCAATTGAACAAAGGATTCTAATCCCGTGTTAGCCGAGATCTAATCAAGGAAAAAGGATGAACTATTCTAATTAGAGGAGGAGAAACAAGAAAGAGTAACCCATGCTATACCCATGTCTGTGGGTTTATTTATAGTCCACGCCCGGGTATTAAGTGATTGAAAAGAAAATATCCGCACAAGGCAACACAGACAAAGTAGTTATCTAATTCCCCTGCCTTCGAAAGAATCAGAAAATTTAGATGATGAAATAAAGGAGTTTGGAGATCTAAACGCATCTACCTTATTCTCGGATCGATTTAAAATCAGGGTTCATGAAGCAAAGTTATAAAGCACTTGCGTAAATTGATTTTTCAAGCAATAGTAGTGTATTCAATGTTTCCTTTTAAAAGATAATGGTTCACCAAATATTTTCATTATTATTTTTATTCTTTATTCCTTTAAATTTCATTATTTTGTTATTCATTCACATATCTTAGACTTGTATATTTTAAGGCTTCTAAGCTGATTTCAATTGCCGTTTTAAAGTCCAAATAGTTGTGAAATTTGATTTAGTCGTAGAAGTTGATTGATACCCTTGAGATCTCTCGTGGGACTGACTTAAATCCATTTTTATTTGTTCGACTAGTATATGGTGATCTTGGATCAAATCAGAAAGAAATTTATCTAATCTTATGAAACCGATTTTAATGAGTATAATTGTAAAGAAATATAACAAACAAGTTTCATGGCATTATTGCTGGGGATTAGACAATAGTCCTTTGGTAATGGTGTCATAAATTTGTATATATCTTTTGGTCCACCAACACAGGCACGTCGGACGCTGGAGCATATTAGGATTCTCATGACTTTTATATCAGTGCTATATTAAATAACATATGTAAGGAAATACTTTGGAATTTGTACAGTTGAGCATATGTATGTACATAGTTTTGTATTGTGAAAATGTAATGAGCCTGAGGCTCTTTGAAAGAGTGTGGGTTGGTTGCCACATTTTGAAAAGTGTACCAGATATACATGTTTTGGGATATCCTGATGTAGTCATGGCGCTTCGAAATTTTATAAATCATAAGTTTAGAAAAGAAAAATTTTATATCTAAGCCAAAGAAGCAACATGGCTTCGTCATAGACTTTGGTCTGGAAGTAACCGGTTTCCTGTAGTGGCCCAGACACCCGCAGTAAGGGTGGGGGTGTGACAATTCCAATGGTAGAGAAACCGTTAAAGTCATCAAAAAAGATTCCATTTTCAATTGAGATGCCATTTTCATCATTTTCATTTAATATGATTTAAGATGATTATTAGCATTCAAATGGTAGAGAAACGTTAAAATGAAAACTTTCGTTTTCGTTAAAAATGCAATTTTCATCCTAAAATGATTTAAGAAGATTATTAGTATTTCAATGGTAATCCATTTTTGTTTGAGATGTCATTTTCATAACTTTCATTTAAGATGATTTAAGGTGATTATTATCATTCAAATAGTAATAAATCGTTAAGATAAAACTTCCCATTTTCAAGTAAAATGCCATTTTCATCTTAAAATAATTTAAGAAGGTTATTAATATTTCAATACTAAGCTTTGATGAAATAAAGTTCATACAAAAGCTTCCATTTAATGATAGTTTTAGAATTTAAACAGTGAAATCAAGGGTAATTTTGGAATAAAAAGTATAAAACATTGGATACTTTTAAGAGTAGTATAGATATAAATAAATTAAATAAATATATATATATATATATATATATATATATATATATATATATATATATATATTTATAAAATTTCGCTCCCCTACATTTATCTTTGTATGGGAGCTCGCAATACGCCTTCGCCCTAAACAACCCATTATCCCGCACTGAATGTAAGTTGGATTTTGATGTTATGTAACTATGGGTCCATTGTATTTTCATCCTAATATTATTATCACTTGGCCTTCTACTACTATTTTCTCTCGATTTATGATTTTTTCTTAATTCGAATGGGTGTTCCTTTTTATTTTTTAAGTGATTTTGGACTTTTTGATCTCCTCAGACATAATATATATAAATTACGCGAAGCATTTCCTATTTCTTCTCGCACACAGTCCCTAACTCGACCTTTAAAAAACAAGATAGACGTTGTGCATCTTTCCCCTCTATTTTTTTCTCTCCCATAGGTTTTACTCCTCACTATTTCCCTCTAAGTTTATTCAAACATCTTACTCTTTCGCCTCCTCTTAGACGCCCCGATCTGTAGGGTCCCGTTGACAACCCGTCAACTCGCGGAATTCACGTGCCCATTGAGTGTCTCAATGCCACAAAATGAGTGTCTCTCTACCCGACTCAAACATGAGTAAAAACATACATCCATACTCATCAAACTATAACCAACTATATTACAATAGTTTCAATCAAAGTATTTTATACATGTTTTATAAAAACATATAATCAAAAGCTTCCACTTTCTTCCTGACCACCTCATGAGCTACGCTCATTTGCAATTTACTTCCCGCATCTCGAAAAGGGGGATTAGAGAATAAGAAGAAGAAGAAGAAGAAGGGGAAAGAAGCATAAGCAGTCACATTCAATAATCTAGTCTCCTAATCGTAGCGCGTTTTATTATCATTGTATTTCATGATTGATTGTATTCAACTGATCATTTGGATATAATGGAATAATGTTGTTGTCTGATGCTTTGTTTCTATATATAGTGCCGATACGACTCCAAGATACAATCTGGCAAGACTTTGAATAAGTAGCTTCGAACAATAATATATGGCTTTTAGATCCTCTATATAAAGCAACTGAAAGGAAGAAAGATCATGGACTTTGAAAGTGTGTAATAGAGATTACTGTCTAAATATTAGTGCATTGTTCATAACAAGTACACCGAGTGGACTCTCCCAAAAATATGAACAGATTTACTGATTATCCTCGCTTGATGTGCCCCACCGCCCTCACTGCCTTAGCCTCGCAGCTGGAATACCTGTCCCCTCGCTTGAAGTTTAGAATCATGCATCCAACCTCGTTGAAATAAATTATATAGATAATATACTTACTGATAAAGAATTACGCGAATATTAAGATCTCATTTGTTTCATCGGGATCAAATAGCGACAATTACAATGAATGCCACTTTGTTTACACCCAAATTTCTTCCTGCTTGATGAGAGAGTGAGTTTTTTTTTTTTTGATTATCTCTTATGAGAGAATTTTTCTTCTTTATTTCTTTTCTCTTTGATAACTTTCAAGAACTTCTTTTAATCGCTTGTTAATTCAAAATCAAGTCAATATGGATCATGTGGGTCATGGGACCCATTTTCGGGCGACTCCAACCCCAAAATCCAACATCTCCCACTTCACACGAAATGGGATTCATGTTTTCAATATCTTATAAGAGAACATCATCTTTATACTTCTCACCAATTCATACTAGAAAAATAGATCGTGTGACCAGCATACTTTTGAGAGCTCTTTTGTTATACATCTGTTAGAATATATAGCTTCGACAAACAAAGATCATGAGTAGACTTAAGCATGTAGCAATTTCTAGATCATTTTATCACATTCAAATCTCAAACGATCTCAATCTTATATATCATATATCGTATTCACAATTATAGACACTTCATAATTGGTATACTGGTGAATACATACAAAACAAAATGTGATACGTTTAATGATTCTCCTCTTCTCAAATCTCTTAACTTTAATTTAATTTGCTTTTCCAGTAGTGCCCAGTTAGACTGAATCTCTCAAGCCCTTGGTAACACTCTAAAATAGCAAGTATTAAATTAAGTCTTAAGAATTAGAATAGAGTCATAAGGGTATAAATATAGCGCTCCTATTCCTTAAAGATCCTTCACACATCAGCTGAGATCTCAGCTGATTACCTATTAGTCATAATTTGCACACATGGTATGTGAAACACGTGCCACGGTATTTTCTTTCCCCATGAGTGTATGTCTTTATGTAATGTATTAATACTCGCATGCATAATGGTTCAGACATTCTTAATGTCCAACTTGAGTTCTCTTGTCTACTTCTTTCATGTTCATTAGAACTCATATCTGGCAACATAGACAGATAAAGTGAATTTTTTTTTTTTTATTAATTCACTTACAATCTTTAATAAGATCTCATCTTGTTTGTTAACAAGGCTTTTAAGCTTCGTTTCGATTATCACTTATAGATAATAAGTTTAAAATTGTCTCATCTCTCTCATCAACTGCTTCAAAATTAATGAGAGTGCATTACCCGTGGTGAGAGGGCTAATCTCTCTTTATCCGGTCCGACATACTTTTCAATAAATCGAGAGTGTATTACTAAAATTAAACACTCACACATATGTAGGCTTATAACAAACATATTTATTATTTGAACATTAATACAATATGAACATTGTTGGGAAAACATTACAATAAGTATATCATATTCCTACAAGCAATCTTGAGATTTCACATGCTTTATAACATATCTCGAGTGAACCCTTTGTCAAGGATCCGCAACCATTTCACGCATGTGGATATACTCTATGTTCACCTTCTCTTGCGGGTGGCCAACCATGTCTTTACAGTTATACTTTATATCTATGTGTTTGGTTTTGCCATATACTTAGGGTCCTTTTGTGTATGCTATTGCTTGACTATCACAAGCTTCACTGAAGACCGAATCAACACTTTAAAGATTTACACCCAAGTGATCAAAAGCTGAGCCACAATGTTTTTATATCACAAAGGAAAAAAGCTACAAATTCAGCCTATCAGGACAAGGCTATGCAGATTGCTTTCTTACTACTCCATGATATAGAGCTATTGTTGAGTAAGAAGATGTACCCAAAGGCACTTCTCCATCTAAGTCTCCTCCCCAATCAAAGACGGGTAGCCTTTCAATTGCGTGATCATTTCCTTCAGAACACTGTAATGAATAAGCTAGCAGCCTTTAGGTACTCTTAGTATCCTTTTAATCGCTTTCCAATGTATCGGGTCCCGGTTGGACCGAGACGGCTTGACATGCCAACAAAGAGCAACATCAAGTCTCGCACACTACGGCATTACATCGATCTTCCAACCGCACTTCAGATAAAGGAACTTTCCTCATGTACTCTTCTTCTCAGGGAGTTTAGGACACATTCTTTCTGGCTAAGACCTTCACTCTTTAGCAATAGGAGTATCGATGGGTTTGAATGTGTCGTGATTTGGAATCGCTCAAGGATCTTATTGATGTGATTTGCCTTGCGGGATGCAGACAATAATTTTCAATCCATCTCTCTCGAGATCTTAATCTAAGAATAATATATGTTCTTCACCTATATCTTTCATCTCTAAATTGGATGATAACTATCCTTTAATTTCATTGACATACTTGCTACTAGCTATAAGTATATCATCAACATATAATGACATAATTATAAATCCTCGTCTACATCTTATATATACACAATGATCTTCGCCAATCATAATAAAACCATTTAATATGACGATTATGGAAACGAATATGGGCCCATTGTCTTGAAGACGCTTTAGCCATATATGGACTTCAAAAGTCTACAAACTTTATTTTCTGCCTTCGCTTCATGTGCTGCCGCAGATGTAGATTTCTTCTGAATCACCATTTAGAAATGCTGTTCTTACATCCATTTGATGTAATTCAAGATCCATACTTGCTATAATAGCTAGTAT
Source organism: Tetrastigma voinierianum (assembly GCA_016808115.1). Classification (NCBI taxonomy): domain Eukaryota; kingdom Viridiplantae; phylum Streptophyta; class Magnoliopsida; order Vitales; family Vitaceae; genus Tetrastigma; species Tetrastigma voinierianum. The sequence continues at coordinate 14,450 of JAEQBH010003091.1, forward strand.
CAAAACGAATTGATAGGACTCACAAATGAGAAAAGTTTCATAATCTATTCTTCGCTGTAGCTCGCTACTAGTCTATCTCATATTAATCAATCGCGCTTACCGCCCCTTTACGCTTTATTTTGAGAACCCATTTATTCCCAATGGCCTTGCATCCTTTCAAAAGATCAACAAGTTCCCAAACTTGATTTGATCTCATAGACTCCATTTCTTCTTCCATTGCTTTTGTCCAGTTTTCCTTATCAAGGCCCGAGAGAGCCTCTATGACATTCCTGGCTCATCTTCATCTTGTGTAATGGCTACAGCTGTTTCTTACTCCACCCTCAATGTCAAAATTTACGATCGGGAATGCCTTGAGCCTACCACTACATCGCAATTTAGGTTCTAGAAGAACAGATTCCTCTATTGGTCCTTTAAAACTGCTCCCACTTTGACCAAGATCATTTAATGTTTGAGACTCCCATTTGATTATCATTTTGATCAAGATCATTATCATTCACTGAGTTGGAACATATTTCCTCAAATGCTCCCATCAATGAAGTGAGTCTTGATCACCAAACTATGGTCTCATAGAAAGACAAGTCTTTACTGATATCACTGCTGGAGGAAAAATCATTCTCTAAGAATGTGACATCTCGTGATTCAAATTCCGTGAGACTCCCAATTACGTGTTCACCTATAAACACATACCTCGAATGTTCTGAGTATCTTATAAAGATAATACTTCTTTCTCCAGGCACCTAGTTTACTACATGTGGGTGCGAGGTATTAAGAACATAGGCGCACATCCCTAAGGTCTTAAAATGTCGTTTTCGCTTGTCCATAACTCATATGGTAGTGGGAACCCACTTGCCAGGGCACACCATGATAAATGGGCGCTTAATAGTGCATTACCCCAAAAGTGATTGACAATTTGAGCTAGCCATCATAGTAGACCCAATCCATTTCAAGTGAGCGTCTCTATTTCTTTCTTCCGCAACACCATTTTGTCAGGAGTTCTTGGAATAGTCAAATCGCCAAGTGCTGAATTCCTTTTTTCATCACATAGTTGTTCAAACTGATCAGACAGATCACACCTCGACTGCCTAATGCTTTGACTTTTCTATCTAATTGATTAACTAAGCTCATATAGTTTTGGAAGCAACTTGTTACATGATTTATGATTTATCAAAATACAATAAATCGGGCTTATAATCATTGTAACGACAAACATAAGCCCATGCTCGCCTTCACATCCATTGGACCACATATGTCGGAATGGACCACTGCTTAGCAGGAAGTCTCAAGCCCGGTTCCTTACCAAATGGTTTTCAGACGACACAAGACAAGGCGATAAGTAAACAGATCTACTTTGTCATAATTGTTAGCAGAGCCCTTGTTCTATCTATTCGATTTTGACCAATATGGCCAGCCGTTGTGCCCATAATTCCGCATCAATCTCAAATTATGTGAAGGCGTTTATCATGAATAACTAAATTACATTCGCAATAATCGATATCATGATAAAACCACTCCCGATACATAACGAGATCCATAATGAGTAGTTTCACAAGAGACAATTCAATATTGTTCTTGGCAAGATACATATTAAAACCTAGTTTTAACACTTAACTTGACTCTTGAAATTAAATTTCGACAAAATGCGGAGCATAGAGAACATCATGCAATAGTAAAAAAGTTAAATGCCTCATAGACTAACTTGCATGTGCCTATCCTTGTTGCAACTCTTGCATTGTTTCCCCACATAGATCACTTTTGCTCCATATGGTATTCGCATTCCACGGGTCTCTATATCCCCTTGCCGCTACTACATGGTCGAACTGCCCGCAGTGCAATCCCTGAGGATGTATGCGTAGAAACGGAACTAAGCTACATAAAGTTCACTAACTAGTATAGCCAAATACCTTCTTAGGTTCAGGGCAATCTCGTACAAAATTCCTTTGGTGGCCCACAATTGAAACTGCTTGATCTTGGCGTAACCTTCTTGAAAGAACGTTTTCCTTTCCCGTGTTGGTCATTACCATATTTCTTGCTGAAATGAGCTTTCTTCTTGTTTTTGTCTTGGAACCCACCTTGATACTTAGCTTTGCCGCAGATTTTCTGAGCTAGATTCAGTATACACATTTGTAGTAATTTTGGAAGATTGATTCTTCTTCTTCTAGCTCAGATGGCGCACCACATCATCTAGTGTTCGGATATTTTCATTGTAGATTGAGTAAATACTTCATATGCTCCCAGTGAGCAAGGATCCAGGGTCTGACTTGGACTTGTTGCTTTCGTCGGTCGACATGACCGGTCCCTTTAATTCACAAATCATATTTGACATCTCAGTAAATGTTTTTCATTGAATGATCGATTTCTTTTGTAGGTGTCCGAATTTGATCGTAGTGATCTGAGTTTGGTTCTTTTTGATGTAACGGCTTTATTCTTTAAGCGGACCACATGTCCATTGCCAAGTCATAATTTACGAATTCTCGCATGATATCATTTTCCATACTGCTGAGCAACGTTATGCGAGCTAGAGAATTCTTTCACTTCCAGGCTTCATAAGCCTCCACGATCCCTTTTATGTTGGGTCGTATTCCCTGCCTGGGCTCCATCGATTACAATATTAGGTACTGAGGCTTCCTCCTTCCGGCTATATTGAATCTTCATGCTCCAAATCTCATAATTATCACCATTTAGCTTTCACCTTTATTCGCTCGGCGATAATGTTTTTAGATCTGAGAAGACATTGTGTTTGTAGAAACACAAGTTCTGGTAAGACATAAATTACCTGATATTAATGTTTCATCCATGCACATATATCTACCTAGTCTACAATTAATCGCATTAGAAATAACTCACATGTAGGTTTAGAATCAAAAGGTCACTACGTTTCCCGATCGCCTCTAAATCCTAATGTGAGACTATCAACAAGTGAATTAATTAGGCAAGGTATCTGAAGCAAATTATCAAAAATGCAATTTCAAAAATTACCTGAGTATCATAAAATTCAATATAAATCATAAATATTGAAAACAAACTCAAAATTGCTAGAAAATAAATTGAATATTTATATTATATATATATAAAATATCAAGCAACACAAGTTAATGAATATTAAACATCATAATATTTACAAACGTCACGAACTTAGCGGGTGACTAATGAATCTATTATTTAGCTCTCTAGGAAACTTAATCTTGGGCTTATTCTTTCAACAGGAAGATTATGAGTAAATTTTAAGGTAGTAATTTCCTGAATCCTAAGTTCCCTTTTCACATTTAGACTTTTCAAGTAGACCAATACAAACTTGTGAACAACAAAGTTGTACTGTTTGTTTCCCTTTATTATAAAACTGCTTTCAGATATACTCAGGAGAAAAGCAAATTGATCACACTTGTCTCGTTCGGCACTTAGGCAATTTTCGTGGAATTTCATGATTTGGAGTCATTGATACAGGTTGGTAGATGTAAAACAGTAATCTGAAAATAATGCCTTGAGGCAGTATAAGATAATCTACTCTGGGTACAGTTGCACTCAAGGTTGGTTCTTCACTCCTTGCATTGGTGACCCCAGTTTAAAGGATGCGGATGTGAAGTCGATTACCGAGAGAAAAGTGATTCACTATGAGGAGTTCTTTATAATTATTTCTCCATAGGCATGGATGCCCAGTTGTAAGCTTTCATCATTCTGAATGGCGGTCTTGCCTGAGTCAGATTTCTTATAAGATTTCACAAGAGAAAAATTATTTTGCCAAAAAAATTTTAGTCATTGTCTAGGTCCTTCACTGCGCATCAAGGATCACTCCCGTATTTTTCAAGATCGACGAGATAGAGAAGCTTGACATGTTGGATTTCATTAGTCTGGCTTGTGAATCGAGAAAGCAAGCTTTATGAAAAACTCGTCGCAATGTTGAAAATAAATGATAGAATGGATACTTACGAATAAAGATACAACGGAATATTAAGATCTCAGCCTAGCTACTAGATCGAATAGCGACAATTACAATGAAATGCCACTTTTGTTTCCTGATCTAAATTTCTTCTGTTTTACAGTGAGATGAGAGAGTGCGGAGTGAGTTTTTTTTTTGATTATCTTCTTATGAGAGAATTTTTCTTCTTTATTTCTTTTCTCTTTTTGTTAACTTCTTGTTAACTTCCTTTTAACTGCTTGTTAATTCAAAAATCAAGTTGGGTCATGGATCATGGGTCATGGACCCATTTTGGGCGACCCGACTAATCAACACAACCAAACAGCGAGAATGGTGTTCTTTATAACCTCCGGCATTTAATCTTGGACATGCATAGCACGTTGTACTTCAATCTTTGTGATAATCCACATGTGTGCTCCGTAAATGTTGTTTAAATCTTTACTAAAATTTCTTCCTTCTCTTACGCTCCCGATCTACGTTGTGAATATTCAATCTCATTAATTGTGATGTAATTGTCTCTATATATTACCTCAGCATGATACTTCTTAATCTGACATTTGACTTTTAGTTAATTTCTTTACAGACCTTTATACCTTTGAAAAGAAAAAAAAAGAAATGGAAACAATGAACCTGTCACTAAGATTTAGGAATTAAGCAAGCAAATATATATGATGAACATCTCACGGCGTATTGTGCACTTTCTCATATTAGTGGTTGTATCACGGAGTGTCGTTGGCTGACTCAGTATGATTGCAGTTGAGGTTTATTCTATTGGCTACTTCTATGGGTTTTGTATAGACTGAATATGATTTTCGTGGTCCAAGCTTGAGGAGGGATGTATCGATCTAATTAGTGCGAGGAGCGTTAGTCATATTAATCGCGAAACATTCTTAAATGTTGTGTTGTTGGGTAATGTTAGAGTCTACTATCAAAGCTTTTGTGTTGTGGTGGGATATAATTGTCTTAAGCGTGTTGGAGTTGAAATTTTTTGCTGTTTACTACTATATATTAGGTGTAGCCATTGTGTTTCTTCGAGTGTAGCACCCCTCCAGTGATTAAAAAAATGGTAAGCAATGGTCAGGCTTCTTTTTCGAGTCTAATAATAATATTGAATGGTCTTCACCTATTGATGATTAGAAAAGTTTTATGTTCGTTTTGACCTTACTGCAATGGGCTAGGCTAATTAATAGGTGTGGTATGTATGCCTATTGATTCTGCTTGCTATTGTTCTAATCCAATAAAATTTGTAGGCTTTATGCTTGGATATTGTTTTATCATGTATGATTTTTAGCTATTTGAATTTTGGATTTATCGATCTATTACAAGTTTGAATCAATAATATTATTTTTCATTTAAAAAAAAATTTAGGCTCTCTTGGTTGAGAAAATTAAATTTAACTTGACCCTCAAATAAGTACTGCATATGTTTATTCAAATTCATTGTTATTTCTCTTCCTTATATATAGATTAAAAAATTAGATTGCTTTTACATGTTTCTTTAAACTTATTTCATTCATTTCTATTCATTATATAAAGCTAAAAAAAAATTAAAAAGTACATAAAATTTTAAGAATTGAGACATGAGTTTGATTTTATTTATTTTACAGTTTTTTTTTTCTTCTACTTGTTTTCCTTGAACCTTACTCCTTTCCTACTCCACAACCTTTTTGTTACTGAGCTATGCCTGATTGGCATATTTTTATTATAGATTACTAATGTTTATTTAGTTTAATTTTATTGACTTTTTAAATATTACTTTTAAATTAAATACTAAAATATTTTACTATTTTTGCTGAAATTTTAATATTTTTTTGTATTATAATTTACCTTTATTTCTATTTTTTAATTTTAGGTTTGCTTCTAAATAAAAAAATTTAGGTTTGTTAAAATTTAAAATGTAAAATTATAAAACATACATACCATATATTTATCAAAATGTATTATTGAAAATATTAATACTTATTTTATTGTTTACAGATTGATTGTACTAAATAATTTTAATGTATTTACAAATATGAGATTATATTCCCTCACTTAGTACTCCTAGTAAGTGTACATATGTAAGCACATTGAGACGATATGAAAAAAGGTATAAAATTTTACTTTTTTTTTTAAATTCTTTTTTGAGACAAAGGTATAAAATTTTAATTTAATTATCTAAAGAGAAACATAATTGAATTTGATTAATATATGTCATTGTTCCTTACTTTCATGTAGTACAAATATTTACATTTGATATTTTTAGATTTTTTTTAGACCTATTGCTAATAATAAAGGCAAAAAGTTAATTATTTAAGGACAATATAGTTTTAATTATCAATAATTACTTAAGAACAATTAATTATCAAGAAAACATAATCGAAGATTTAACAAATATATAAGTCATAATTCTCACTTAGATAGGACATTATTGATTTTTTTTTTAGATTTTGAATTTATTGATATTGATAGTGCTTCTTAGAAATTGTTTCTAGACCCAAAACTTATAGAAAAACTTTCCCCCTCTTCACCATCATGATATAAATAATTTAAATATTTTCTCAATTAATAATTTAAGTATTTATAAAGATATTAATAATTTTAAAGATATCATTGTAGAAAAATATTTTTTGAGATATTACCCAAATTATTTATTTATATATATATATTGGCAACTAAGTACTTTGTTGTAAACTCCAACCTAGATGTTTTGCCTTTTAAAAGTATTTATTTTTAGGAGGTTATAGTTAAGCTTACTTTTCAAAAATAATTTATTAAATAGAAGAATAAAACAAAATTTGTTATTTATATATTTTTTACTTTTTTATTAAGCAAAATTCCAAAATATATAGTTTTAAAAATTTTGGACACTAGACATGGTAACTATATATATTAAAATATATATATTTCAAATTATTTTTAAATAGATGAAGATATTCTTAAAAGAATGAGATATTCTTACAAGATGAAGATATTCTTTTAAGATATTAATCTTAAAAGAATGAGACATTCTAAATTTTTCTTATATAAATAAGTCAAAACCCTGAATTTTTTCAAATAAATATTCATTCAAAAATTATTATCTTATTATATATTTAATGAAATTACTATGAAAATAATTAATAAATCATAATCCCGGTCGAAATATCAATTATGATCCATTAGTATGTTGAAGCTGGGTGGCAAGTATTCTAAATACTATATTATCAAATTTGTAGGGTTTTATGTCGATTTATTCTTATATCAACTGGATATTGTTTCAACATGTATGGTTTAGCTATTTGAATCTTGATATCTTAGATCTATTATAGAATTTGAATCAATAATATTAATTTTCCTTTCAAAAAAATAAAAATTTAGGCTCTCTTTGGTTCAGGAAATGAAATTTAATTGAACCTCAATAAGTCTTGGCATATGTTTATCAACTCATTTCATTTATTTATCTTAGATTGCCATATAGATTAAAAAAATTAGATTGCTTTACATATCTCTTAAACTTATTTAATTTATTTCTATTCATTATATAAAGATAAATTTTTTTAAAAGTACTTAAAATGAGGTGAGACATGAGTTTATTTTATTTATTTATTTATTTTGTTTTTTTTTTTTTTTCTACTTGTTTTCCTGACCTTCCTTCTCCATGACCCTCTAGTTAGTGAGCTATGCCTTATTGACATGTTTTATTACTTGATTATAATATTTATTGTTTTAATTTTATTGACTTTCAAATATTGCTTTTTAAGAATTAAGTAAAAATATTTTACTAATTTATTTGTTGAAAATTTAATATTTTTATATTACAATTTACCTTTATTTCTATTTTTTGAAATTTTAGGTTTACTTCCTAAAAAAAATAGGTTTGTTAAAATTTAAAATATAAAATTATAAAACATACAGACACCTTATATTTATCAAAATCCTATTACTTATGGGTGATTGTACTTAAATATAAAGTAAAACACTAGTACATAATTTTAATGTTTTTATAGGGCTTTTACAAAATATGAGGCCCATAATTCCCGGGCTTTTTCGATACTTAGCCCAAAAATATAAAAAAATTCCCTCAAATATAAAAGATTGAGAAATAATCTTAAATTTAATATACTTTTTGCCACATTAAAAGTGTTAAAAGTGTAGAGACACTTTTTAAAATTTTGAAAATCTGAAAATATCATTTTAAGAAACACATGCTAAAATTTCATAAATTATGATTATAAACACAAGTATTACTTGAAGAAACATTTTTTTAGGAATTGCGAATTTATATTGAAAGTGTACCTTGAATTTTTTATGTGAAGTAAATATTTCTTTTTAAGATCTATTTTTTTTATATTACTTTTCTAAAACTCTTCATAATCCCCCCAATTAGTAGTATAAATTGTACAATATGTGTATGTATTAAGCTGAGGGAAGAGTAGAACTATTCTTCTTTCTAACCCCTAACCACAACCACTATGCAACCTAACCTAGCGGTAACCCGAGAAGACAAATGGGAGACATTTTGTGCATCTTCTCCTTACATCGTGTATTCGTGGTGGATATGGAGTATTTCATGAGGGATGAAGATTACAAGGGAAGGACCGCCACTAAAGCAGTGCCTTTGGAAGGCAGTGCCCAGATTGGATGGGTTTTGCAGTGGAGAAATTTTCTCTACATGTTCATTGATGGCGATGAGTGGTGAGGAGGATAAGCTAAGACCAAACCCTCGGTCGGAACCCATCCTTTTGAGTATAACCTGCTTGAGGGAGGCTCGCCGTACCATGCGTTCATGCTAGATCTCGTCGACGATACATCGGGCGGAGTCCAGCGACTGGCCCCGAGCCGGGGCGGGAGGGCACTGCCCGAGGCCCCCACGCCCGGGGCACATATATCATACCAACATTATATAATTAATATTTAATTGGTGAAATTTGTTTTTGTTTCATTTCTTTCTTCTTCTCCCAGTGGGCCGGCCACGAACTCCCCAGCTCCACGGCCTGCGACCTCCACCTTCTTGTTCTTTAAGAATTTGCCTAATGCTCTTGAGTCTCGAGTCTCGGTCTCATCATCCCGATCTCGATCTATCATCGTCGCAATTTTCTTCATAGAGAGTCACGATTTTCTCTCTAATTATTTTCTCTTCATTTTTGGGTTTTTAGGGTTTTTCTCGTTATTTTTGTTCTTGATTTTTGAGTTTTTGGGTTTGTGTTTGAGTTTGGATTTTTATTCAAATTTTGGTTTTGTTCTTAGTTATTAGGTTTAGGGTTTTTTGGTTTTTGGTTTTTGGATGATTGGATGGGTGCCTCACATCTTTGTACCATCTTGGGTTTTCCAGTTTATTTTTGTTCTTCCATTATTGATTTTTTATTTTTGTTCTTCCGTTATTAATTTTTGATTTTGTTCTTCCATTATTTTTGGGTTTGTTCTCTCATGATATGAGGAACAAGTTCCTACTTCCTTACTGTAAAAGATAAAAAGCTGAAAACAATGAATAAAATGTAATGAGGTGCAGAAAGAGACTTTCTTTCCCGATGACCCTTTCCGGCAATTCAAGAACCAGCCGCTTTCTAGGAAATTAGTGCTGGGGTTACAAACTTACAATACTTCATGTCAATCCTTGAATGGGCACCTCGCTACACTTTCCAGTTCTTCAAAGCTGATTTTGTCGCTGGAATTACTATTGCCAGTCTTGCAGTTCCTCAGGGGATCAGTTATGCTAATTTAGCAAGCTTGCCACCCATTATTGGACTATGTGAGTGCTCTCAAGGAGCCCTTTTTTTCTTCTTGGAAATACTACCTTAATCACTTGAGGTAGTATTGTTAAAAATATTTTGATGATTTCAAATTGCCTCTAGAATCAAACCATGTGTTGCCTTTATTTAGCCAGATTCATACTTTTCTAAATTTCCAAATGGGTAGTCTATACATACTTTTCCCCCTTAGAAATGTAAGTAAGCTTATGCATTGGGAACTGCAGATTCAAGCTTTGTACCTCCACTGGTAATAGGTGGAAACATTTTTCTTTCTTTTGAACTTTTAATAAATGGATCATAGGAGGTGCTTTGTATTTTTATAATAAGGTTGATTGTGAGTGAAAAGGAGGTGCCCAAATCATTGGAGCGTTTTTTTTTTTTCAGGATTAATTTATAGTGAAGGAAGAATGAAAGTATCACTTTTATGGATTAATTGTGATTTTAGTTTCTTTATGAATTGATAATGTCTCATTTTTTGGGATTACTGGAATGATTTGGTGTCCATGTTTCCAAACAAATTTTCAACAAAGTAGGAACTAGGAAATGATGAATTGCGAGTGCAAGTTACATATCTATGGAACAACGAGGCCCACACAGCTAATAGTTGAGGATTATTATTATTTTGTGATTTAGTATAGAAAGGATCATTTTAGTGTGATTGTTCACTGGAGAGGTTTTGATTTTCAGGTTGCATTTGAATTTCAAAACTCGGAATTCGTTTAAATACAAGCCACTTAGCCCGAGTTTTGAATAAGTGCTGAACAAAAATATCATATGGTATTGTTTTGTGATCCTCTATATAAAGAACTTGAAAGAAAGAAAGATCATGGACTTTGAAAGGTGTGGTTCAAGAGCATTACCAAGTCTAAATACAAGGCAGGCATTGTTCATAAATAGGCACACTAAGTGGGCTTGCAACATATGCTCCCAAAATATGAACAAAGATTTATTATTTAATCTCTGTTTACTGTGCCTAATTGCCTTGTTGTCTTGGCACATAATATGTTGGAGGAAACTAAAGAAAGCTTTACCGGTATGGTATTTGGAAGAACGATAGTCTTAGAACATAAATATTCATGTTTCACTTATCTTGAAGAATTTAAAGCGCCATCTATGCATTGGCGATCCATACTCTTTTAATTTCTTCTGCCAATCTTGGCCAGGCGGTTTATGACTTCCTAAGTTCCTCTTTTAAAGTTTGTCAACCAAAGCTAAAATTAAGAAAATGATCATACTTTCTTTTTCTTTGCAAGTTGTCTCAATTGGCACTTTCCTTGGCTCTTGATGCCACTCTTTAAATACTAAGTTTGAAAATGCATATAAGTCAAACAAGATTAATACTACGAGATCCTGCCCAAAATCTGTAAGAAGTTTGGCTATATTTCTTCACTGATCTTTATGGGGATAGACTTGTTTTCTCTTTATCACTTGGTCTGAGGACATGGAGAAAAGAAAATGACCATGTGAAAAGAAGCGGGAGATACTATATATAAGGAAATGGATGATACTATCATCACTATGACGTTATATAGGTAGATTAAAATGGATAATTTCTCAATTGAACTAATAGGAGATGCTTCATGTGTTTTACGTGACACTGAATCACGGCGGTCCACTTTTTTTCCTTTTTTGTTTTTACACCCTTTGTATGAAGTTTGTCGCGACATAAAACACTACAATGGCAACCTGACTCCAGCACTATCGCGACCCTAGAACTACTATTATGTAGTAGTCTTTACGGCATTCCTCGCACTCAACACTTTTCAAAACACTGATAAATTTGATATAGTAGCCTCACGTATAATAAAGGCAACATAAATCTAGGAAAAACTTGCCAAGTGTGTTTGAACAAATCAATGAATTTCATTATAACTCTTTTCTCTTGCATAAGCAGCTTGGATAAGCGTCAGTATTACAAAATACATAATAAAAGTCATAATCTAGGCCTTCTTGCCCACTAAGATCTCGGATGAGTTTCATCTCTGGTATACCTCGATTACGAAATATTTTCCCACAGCGGGTGAAAGCGATGCCAGTCGAGGAATTCTCTACAAAGGGCTACTCCCCACTAAGTGCACATGCAATGCCATGATTCGACATTCATAAACACATTGGTAAAAACGCCCTTTTGTTTCTATATGAATGTCCACATGTCATTACCAATATCTAGAGCTCTCATACGACTCCCTCACATGTATGTACCATGTATGAGCGTCATTACAAAACAAAGATTTTTGTTTTTATAATTCAACTCATTGGACAACCTCAGATTAACTACTTTGTTAAATCATGTGTCTTTTGTGGGTAGCGAACTTTCGGGTCAGCGGGCGTCGTGCGCCTTCCGGAGCACTTTAGCGAACTCATAGTTGGATACATATGTAACCAAGGATGCGGGCCTTCACTTTAGGGGTGTCTATCCCTTCTTGTTCTTACTTGACACATAATTAAGCCAGTGCTGAGCTCACAGAGTGTCCCTTAGACAGAGCCCACCATTAAACACCAAACAAAGTGTTAATTCATGTCATGCACTCACACCCGTTACGCGCGATGTCCCCGTGCATATGTAATGCAGAAATGCCACTGCATTTTATTTCATGGATAATTATATCTACTGTATATAATTCACATCCATCATATAACCCATGTTAATACATCAAGTAAGCATATATCAACATGACATTCAATCAGCGGCAACACACAAAGTGGATCTTCATGTTCGGACCCGAGCGACATATACGGTTGACATGTCGAGTCCTTATCTAGCAGCCCGACCATACACAACCTATTTTCCATTTTGTTTTCAGCAAACACAACTTGTTTTCCAGTCCATATTTTCCAGCAACACAACTTGTTTTCCAGCCCATATTTTCCAGCAACACAACCTATTCCCATTTGCATTTTAGGAACACATAAGGACTGACCTAGTCATAAATTATCAGCGGTTTGATCAGCGTTCTTGAATAACCACCGTTGGGCTATACCTCATGGTCGTTGGACAGCCTTAGACAAAAAAATAACCCAAAGTGGAGAGAGAACCCCTACCTCTTAGAGCGCAGACTAGCTCACTTCCTAACCCGTTGAACCTCTCGTTGTTTGAACACTAGAGACCAATAGAAGTTGGACCTCCTTTCCTCCTATTTTCCATTATTTTTCTTTCTCTTTTCTACCTAATTTCTTTCTCTTCTTTCTATCTTTTATGTTCCTTTTCTCATTCTCCCCCACTGAACTCATTTTGGTATAGATGTAGAACACCTTTCTCAATTCATCTTGACACATGGCAATCACCATGCTGCATGTGTTTCATCTACTTTTCCACCCACTTAATTCATGCATGATAAGAATATGACGCCCAGCTCCCGCGTGCCAGTATCACTGATTAATTTTGGCATGTCCTGCGTGCCATGTGTAGTATCATCGTTGTTCATTTGCCTTTCGAAATACGTGAAATTCCATTTGTCTTGGAATTCGTAATTCGATTGTCTGGCTCAAATTTCTGAGGCGAGCTCAGCGGTGTGGTCGTGCCATCATCTAGATGCAGAAATTCACAAGCTTGCAGCTACATTACTATACTTGACCAATCTATTATTTCACTTTATCGGGTTTTCACATTCTTCAGGTTAAAAATTTCATCTGAAGTCACACACACATATACATGCAATTACATGCATATGCAACAGTCATTAACATTCAATGACTAATACACGTGCCTTCATCCTCAAATAGGAAAGGATATCTGGTACGCATCGTGTCCTCACATTCCCATGTTGCCTCCTCCACTCCTCGGTACTACCCGCAACACCTTCTGCCTCCACGGTCTTATGTCGTAAAATGATCTTAAGCCCCATCAGAATGCGCATGTCCCTCCTCGAGTCCGTGCATATTCTGAAGCTTGCCCCGATCCACTACATGGGGCGGATCTGGAGTGTACTTCGAACATGGAGACATGGGAATACCTCATGGGACACACGATAAACTCGGCGATAATGCTTCTTGATGTGTTGCTCCGCCTCTAAGTATCTGAAAGGGCCCGATATACCTCGGCTATAGCTTTTCCCACTTACTGAACCTGACCACTCATCTTTTAGGCATTACCTTCAAGAAGACATGATCCTTTGCCTCGAGCTCTGGGGTGGTTACACTATAAAGCGTAACTCTTCTACCGGTTCTAAGCTAGTGAGAAGATGCCCGATATCAAACCTTTGTAGCCGCCCCAGAGCCCCAAATCTGGGCTGATCGGCAGTCAGAACGAGCAGGGATCTTTCGGTTTCTTTCTTTATTTTAGTGTTATTAAATTTTCTTTTCCAAAAATGTGGCGACGAATCCGACTCGGCAGGTTGGCGGATCAGAGCCAGGAGCAGGTTTACTCAAACGTTTTTCAATTATCTTATCGATCATTTTCTTTGTTTTATTTCTCTTTAGGTTTGATTTGTCTGAGAAGCATTTTCAAATGGTAGGCCTAAACGATTTACATTTCTGAAATGCAATTACGAGTGAAGGCATTCTATGCGCATAAAAATGATATACAAAAAAAACATTTCTTTGGAGTTCATTGTTGTTCCTGGAATATCCCATGTTCAAAAAGGAAATGATGTAAGACGGGGTATGTACTTATACGCCCATGACTACGCTATGACTCTGCGCTTCACGATCTTGTCTTCCTTCTTGTCTACTCGAAACACAGCATAGATAAAACTGCAGCTAAGCATTTTCATACTTAGTGGTTCTACTCTGATTCTATTCAATATTCAATTTAACTCATTGCCATTTAACATTAAACAATACCTATTATATCCAACATATACTCATGCTATTCATTTTTTAGCATGCTTTCAATTTCAAATCATTCACTATATCACAACATGCACGTCTTCAATCTGACAATTCATTCCGCAAACTCAATTTATGAGGTTTTAAGCATATACATAAAATCATTTACACTTCGTCAATGTTGGTTATTTCCTTTGGTATTCAATTTACATTTACGTGATTCCGTTTGATGAATCCACCACAGTATCATTCGGTAATGTGCTTACACATTTAACAATTAGGTCTCCCATCGCGGCGGATGTCGTTTGGTGCACCAGGCATGGTATCGCCGTACCATCGCCATCATGAAGCGGATGCCGATTGGTGCATCCGCGAAGTGGGACATTTCTTCAATGTCATACGCCATCGCCAAGCGGATGCAGATTGGTGCATCCCACAGTGAGACGTTGGACAATTTCGAGGTGCCTTCGCAGCGGATCTGATTGGTACATCCATCGGGCGGTTCATTCGGTATATCATTCCATTCATTGGTTTCCAAATATCACATTTCAATTCCATATTCACTTTTCGTATCTTTTGAAGAGATATACCGATATCATGCTTATTTCATATACTCATTTCATATACTCATTCATGTACTCATTTCATATTTACTTGGTAAACTACCGTACTCGAAATAAGAATAGAGTCGAGGAAGAGAACAAACAGAAGGTATCGGATCTAGCTTCCTTCTCTTGAATCTGGTCTGGAGTTGGCGATCATCACCCATCACAGTATTAGACTTAAAGTCATCTATTTTTAGTCCATTTCCATGGCAATTTTCATATCAAAGGGAACAATTACTTTGAAATGTGAAAAACTCACCCATTTGTTGATAACGGTAGAATGGAAGAAAGAAGAAAAAGCGTTAGAAAAATGCAGAAATAGAGTGGAATAAAAGTCGTCCCGGTGGCGGTAATGAAAAGAAGCGTTTGAGTCATTGATACGGTTGTGGAGTCTGCGGTCGATTCAGTGGGTGACATCGGAAAGTGAAGGAAATACGTCACGGTGCGACATGAATAACAGAATAATGAAGTCCGCGACACGAGGAAGCGCTCATGAAAAGGCTGCAAAAGCGCGGTGAGTCGCGGCGGTGGTCGAAGTAAGTGACATCGAACCGCAGGTTCAAAGCTCTGAGTCATGAATTGATCGCGACAAGATACTGATGCCGACGCCGAGCTGGCGGTTGAGACTTGTGGGGCATGAAGTGATGTCGAACGGGGATTGATATTCAGCGGCGGTAAGCAATCAAAGGAAAGATACAGTGGCGGCGAGATTGGCTTGTCGCGATGTCGATTGATGTCCGCGACAACATATTGATATTAGCGACATCGTGAAGCGATTGAAAACGCGCGGAATCCGCTGGTTGATGTCACGAAGAGAGATCGATAACCGACATCGAGAATCGCCGGATGGTTGAAAGAAATGAGCGCTGTCCACGTAAATCGATATGGCGACAATGGAAGATTCCATTGGCCGGTGAGTTTTATTTGAGTTTGATGTCTGACAAGAGGCGCGATCCCACGACACAGCGATCGAAGTGAAATGCTGACACCATTAGTTTGATGTAACCAGCGACCGGAGGAGATCGTGCGGCGACACGAGACACCTTCAGTTGAAGGATAAAGCTCATAAAATGTCGCAGTGACAAGAGATCGATGTCGCGACATCGAAGATATCGGTTGAAGGTATTCCGTTTAGGCGTGTGCGACCGAGAAGAATGGCGTCGGCGACATCGGGGGCATCATGATCTGAAGAAGTAAAAAGGCGTGTCGTGAAGCGAGAGAATGATGTCGCGACATCACTTTAATGATCAGTTAATTTGTATGGGCGAAACTAAAGTCACGGCGTGGTCCAGTCGCGACATGGATGATGTCAGCGACAAGGAAATGGTCGAGCTTGAATAGTGACTTGGGCTGGATACTCCGTCCGATGTACTATTTATGGGATTGGGTTGGCGAAAACACCATAATACATTATCCAGGAAATGGCATTGGGCAGAGTGCGAATGGCGAGCTCATTTTTATTTTCATTTCTTTTCCTTTTCTTTTTGTTTTTCTTTTAATATGGATAGATTAGATTAGTTTACATGGTTCTAGTTTTCTTTTATTTCACAGAATTGGATGTTATCGTTTTTTGAGCCTAAAGGCGAATCGGTGAATTCTTCAAATTACTGGAATGTTGAAGTTCGAGACAAATTTAAAATTGGCTTCTCGATTTAATCGCGATTATTCTTATGATGAGGAATTAGCAGTGTATGTTGTTAATTGAGAATCAAAACCATTAAGTGAGCGTTATAGTCAAAATTTATCTTTCCGTGTCGCGTTCCAGCCCAGCTTGTTAATTTCGATTCATAGATTTGCCGGTTTGGGTTTATTGTCTTGAGATGCGAATATCGATTTCTTATACGGGTTAAGATTTAGTCATTGCTCGATTTCAAGAGGTCCTCGGTAACCGCGAGGGAAGACATTCCTGAAATGTGTACATTTCTTTACGAGTATCTTGACACTGTATTACGGGATGTTTGAACTTTGTAAGTTCACTTAGATAAATCACTCTTCTCATGAAATCAGAGCGAGTTGAGCGAGTTATCTATTTAAACAGAAAAGTTCACCTCAATTCGGATCGGCGGTGAGCTGATCATGTTGGCGAGGATCCCTGTCGAGAAGGGTGATCTATTCTAATTTAGGGAGAGCGATGCGGAGATTGTATATCCTTGCTTGGCAAATAACCGGGATTTACCTTTATACTTTGCAGGGTGTACGATCCATAAAATGGGTACCAGTATTATGACGAAAGAAAAATACCGAGTGAAATTCTGTTAAAAAGTAGTTATCTAATTCACGTGATGAAGTCGGTCGAAAGAATAGATAATGAGAAATGGCGAAGTGTGGAAGATCCATTTGGTAATGCGCCTTGAACTGATTTTGAAATACGAAATTCTGAAGCAAAAATTTGAAGTTGACAACGGGATTGATACTTCTGATAGCATTGATCTTGTCGTTCTCCCAGCTTGATAATTATTTTAATTTCTATTCATTTTCCACACTATTCATTATTCTTTCATTCTTTATATTCAAGTTTATTGTTCATTCGGTTATTTCCTTTGATTAGTTTAATTTTCCGACACCTTAATCTTGGATCTTACTATCATTTAGTGGTCGAATAGTATGGAAATTGAGTGAATCGGGGTAGTTGATTTAAAATTCTTGAGATCTACTAATGGGATCGATATCACGGACTTTAAATTCATTTTATTACTTATTAAACTGTGCATACGAGTCCTCGGACAAAGCAAACTTTGAAAATGATTTACTCCTAGGAGATATTTGGTTTATATAGTATAATGTCATCGAGTTTATGGCAAGATTGCCGGGATTGAATAATAGTCCTTGGTAATTTTTGTTATAAAGGCGAGTGCAGCTGTCATTTGGTCTCACGCTGACAAACATTGGCATCATTGTAGGGGGTTAGACAATGAGTCTTGTAATAACGTCGTAAATTTATTGTGTTCTTTGGTTTTGTCCAGCCAATGAGTTTTGTATGGCGTCGTTCATGAAGGATTAAGATAGATCCTTTGTGATAACATCATAATCTTATTGCATAACTTCGCATAAATGTCTGAAACATGTTTTGGTCTCAACACTGATCGATAACAATCAACCACTCTTGGTGGATGAAATGAATTAAACAATTTTAGTGGTACAGTTTATTTGGTGGAGTCTTGGGTTTAAGACAGAAATGCGCGAAGGCGAACTCGAGCTTCGCCTCGGCGGTGAGATATGGTACATTTTTCACTTAGTTCTATTCTTATTTGAAACCCCATTAATCATTTCTTAGGGTCTCTAAACAATCGGTGTACGAATACGGGAGGAAGCCTGAGGAAAAATATGTCAAAAGCGAGTTTGCTTAAAAGTAGTGAAATAGATTTTCCACTTTGGTAGTACGATGCAGTCCCTCATTACCAGGTGGTACCGGTACGATTTGGAGTGGTGCCGATACCGCCTTGCATCATGGTGCAGTTCTGCTGATGGGGTACCATGCAGTTTTGCCCCGACTTATTTAGTTTTGCATTCATTCATTTTCTTCTCTGAACCTTCTTGATCCATCCCATATCCAAAAATCCTGTGGAATCACCCAAAACAACTATAGTGGTTGATCAAATAATATTCTTTTCTCCCATGTTAAGACTTTCCTCTAATCGAAAATCACAAAAAATGAGGTTAGGGTTTGATTTTCTTACACTTAGCCTCTTGAATCGCTTTCTTCCAGTTGTTAGATCTCTTAGGAGCAAGAAGTGGGGAGCAAAGCCAACAAACTTGATCTCTTGCAAACCTAGTCTTTCTCCACTTTTTCTCCTCTCTTCTTCAAAAAACGTGATGTGCTCTTATGAGCATCAAGACCACTTTGGTCTTTTAAACTCATTTAAGTGTAAGGCCTTGTTTGGCTTTACACTTAATATCATTCTCATTTTCATTTTTGTCTTAGTCCTTAATTTTCACTTAAGGCCTTGTTTGACCACTCAATAAATCAATTTTTCCATTTTCCTTGAGTAAAAATTTAAAGTTCAATCAAACTTTCATATATTACCAGCAAATAATATTTGCCTTTGAGCTTAATGAAACTATAATCGTTATTTAATATTCATTTAACAATTCGAAAATACAGCGCTCAATTTATACTCGGAATATATAATAATTTTTATTATAAAATTTTAGGGTATTTTTGGGGCGTTACACCCACCTTCTCAGAGGTGTCTCTAATCAAATCCGGACTTGTGGCGTGAAGCCAGGCGGGTTGACCGCGTCAGCCTGCGAAGCACGCTGTGTGTCTCGTATGTGAGACGTCGTATTAAAAATGGCCACGTTGGCCCATTACATCCATACTCACCAAAACATTATCAACTATATTACAATAGTTTCAGAGAGTTAATTACACTCTTATCTGACATGCACGATTAAGAAGGTTTCATACATGTTCTGCAAAATAAATAACAGTGCATGTCGAGCTTTTCTTCTCAAACGGTCTCTAGTGACGTCGTCTTCTGAATACTCCTGTGCTGAAAGGGGATACCACGAACGGGTGAAAGCGATGCAGTAGTGATATTTTCCTACATGGATTACTCCCCACCTAAGTGCTCATGCAATGGAAAACACACACATTCAAGTGAATTCATGATTCCTACTCAAATGTCTACATGATATGGATGAGAATGTGACTCACCCTTTCCCACTTCTCAAGCCCTCATTGACTCCCTCCGTACCTAAACGAGTGTGAGTAACACTGTTTTCAAAACAAAAAGTTTTTATTCCTGAAAACATAATACCAATTTTCTGATAAAATTCTATTGGACAACCCTTCGAGGTGAATTGCTGGATAACTCTCCAAAACAGTCATGGGTCATCCTCCGAGATGAACTATTAGACAACTCTCGAGCGATTCTTCGGAGAATCTTCCATCAATTCATTTGATAACCATGTTTTTCATGTCATGCACCCATACCTACTATTCTAGAGTTACCGGTGCATATGAAATACATTATTCCATTCATGATAATTCATGTTAATATATCCACGCATGCATATATTACGCGAAAATCGCTCTACAAACAACATGTTGTTCATTCTTAGCAATCACCAAAATTAAGCTCCACATAGAGTAATAAACAATCCATGAGTCCATCTTGGAAGCGCGAAGAATCACCTGGCTGACACGACATGTTCTTCGAACTTAGTAACATATCGACACACGAAGCAACACGTACGTTCGGCCCGGTCGGTTTCAAGACTATCGAAACCACTCTAGGATTTCGATAAATTCGGTCCCGATCCTTGGGCAGAATGAACAATGCATTCATTAGAACATCCTAACCATTAAATGGCTCTTAGCGAAGAATAAATCAAGTGAGGAAAACCTCTACTTCTGAAGTTTACTTGGCTTCCACTGTCTCGGTACCCGCTACGTAGCTTTTGCGGGTGGGGATCAACTTTACTCCTTGTCTCTGAGTTTGACCAGACGACGAGATAAATTAGAGCCTCTCTTTCTAACCACTTCCTTTCTCTTTCTCTTCTTTTCTCTCTATTTTCCCTCCAAGCCGTTTGGGGAGAAGATAGAGTCAACGGTGTCCTCTCGCTTTACCCAGTGTCAAGCTCCCATTGGCTCCTTAGATTACACCTTATCCCCTTATCCATCCCAACATAGATTTCCCGCGATCACATGTTGCCATGTTCTCTCATGGGTCCCATTTGAGCTCATGTTTGAATCAATTCTCTTCACATGACACGTGGCACCTCTTGAGCCCTCCTGATGTGCGAGTGTCTGCACTCACGGTGTGCCTCGAACGTGAAATTAGGCTATCTTCAGGTCGACGAGAGGTCGACGTGGTAGATAAATTTTACGAGACGATTCCAACGGTGAAGTCCGTTTCATCATCCGATATCTAGAAAAATTCCAGATTTTGACTGAAATTACCATTTTATCCTTTTTTTCATAAAATTAGAATTTTATGGGGTCTTACAAGACTAGTGGTGGGTCTCTCTCCCACCTCCGTCCAAAAAATCGGTGATCGACATGGCCTCCTATATAATGCCTCATAGGGTGTCATCTGTATACTTGTCTGATAACTATCGTTGTAGGCAAATTCCACTAAGGGCAAATGCTCTTCCCAGATACCCTTAAAATCCAGGACACATGCTCGTAACATGTCCTCTAAAACCTGTATGGTCCTTTCCGACTGACCATTTTTGTGGATGAAGCGGTGCTCATGCGTCAGCGTGTCCCATGGCCTTGGAAACTCTTCAAGTGTGCCATGAATCACGGGATCCACAGCTCGATCACATGGACACTAATTACTCCATATAGCAGGACAATCTCTCGGTAATGTATAACTACGAATTCCTCCGGTGTGAAGGTCGTAGCCTTTGCTAGAAATGTGACAACTTGGTGGGCCGGTCCACTATCCACCCACCTCATCATGCCTCACGATATGCGGCCTTGATGGGTTACAAAATCCATCGTGGCGTGCTCCCCTTTCACCATTACCTTGATAATTTGGAATAGCCTACGCCTCGATGCTTTCGGCGCTACACCGCTAACCGTGAGGCATCATCGAACAAAAAGTCCCGATGCGCCTCTTCCTCCCTCGATATCTTTGCGTGAAGATCTCGATACATCTTACGTGTCACGGATGTCTTTGCAGCAGGCAATGGAACTTCGCAGGATCTCCTACTCTTAGTATACTAACTAAGGAACCATAACACATCCTCATGTCGAAGGCGCCACCATCGCATGAAACGACCAACCTTCATCACGAGAACACATTTGTACTCGGTCCACGATGGCCACTATCTTTGTATCTTTGCCTGCGGGACTTAATCACTTCTCTTCGATAGGGAAAGCGTAGCCCCTTAAACTCCACGGCATGGCAGGCACGATCAGCATGCGTAGTCGAACTATCCCTTGATCTCGAACATACGCCACTCTCGGGAAGCTACACTGCTTGATACTCCCATGACTTGACTAAGTGCATCAGCCACAATATTTGCCTTACCAGGATGGTAATCTGAAGTGAAGTCATAATCCTCAGGATACTCCGTCATCTGGTGCCTCATGTTTAGGGGTCATTGTGTGAAAATATACTTAGGACTCTTGTGGTGCAAAACACTTCAAATTGCTCACCATATAGATAATGCTTCAAAATCTTTAATCACAGACAATGGCCGCTGACTCCGTGTCGTGTGAGATGATGCGCTCATGATTCTTTGGTACGTCTAGAACCATAAGCCTGACCCTCCATGACCTTTATCGAGACACATCCCGGTCGAGTGGCCAGGCATCCTGTTCTTTGTATTTTGTCCCAGTTCGGGACTATCGAATAGGAATTTGATAAGCCTTCTTTTCAATTCTTGGAACACAGGTCATTCCACTCGAATTTGACTTCCTTTTGGGTCAACCTTGTCATAGGTGCTGCTAGCTAGGAGAAATCCTCAATGAACCTCCTGTAGTACCCTGTCAATCCCAAAAAACAGCGTATCTCAAAGATTGACTTCGACCTCTCCCAACTCATAACAGCCTTAACCTTCTCATGGTTTATTGACACATAGCCCGACTTGGCGTGTCCTAAGAATTTCACCTCAATAAGCCAAAATTTACATTTACTGAACTTGGCATACAACTAATGGTCTCTCAAAACCTATAGAGCGACCCTCAAATGATCCTCATTCTCCTCTTAAGACTTGGAGTATATCAAAAATGTCGTCGCGAAGACTACGATAACGACCGTGCAAATAATCTGAGTTTTTAAAGCGTTTATTAAAGTTTGATAACGAATTAGTATGTGGGTCCCGAGTTGGCTTTTCAAGGATGAATAATTTGCAAGGTTAACTAAGACATTACCTTGCCATTTATTGAGCCTCAAGTCGTACGAGTTCATAGATGGGTTGAACGTCAATCAGGCTACGAATAGAAAGTTATGACCAGGGAGTTAAACACTTGATGTTTTAGCGGTGTCCAAATCAGTCTAGGGTTTTACTTGAAGCGAGCCATGACTCATATAAACTACAGTTTTTTGCGTGCCAAATAGAACCCCAGCCCCCGATACACCATTGAACTCAAACCACAGAAAACTCCACAAACCGGAACAGAACTGGGTCGTTTCGGCCATTTAGACAAGGGTTTTGGCCGTGGGGCGACATAGGCCACCCACTTGCTACACAGCGCCAGCCGAGGAGGAGCGCCACCACCAGATGGCGCGTCGTCGGCAAATTCCGCAGCGAACCATCGTCGGACTGGCGCCCAGTCCGAGGCGGCGAACACGGCTGACCGCGCGATGGGTCGCGAATTTTCCCATTTTCCGGCCACTTCAGGCCAACCCATACCTCCCTCCCACAATTTTTGGACCCACTGAACTCATTCCCATGGTCCCTTTTCACAGATTCCTCACCGTTTGAAAGATACGACGAAAACAAAGTTGGCCGACTGTTGAATCGAGTTCAGGCCACCGACAACCTTTGGACCAAGGTAAAGGTCTTTGCTGTGTTCACGGGTCTCTTGGGCTTTCGTTGATATAAATTTTGTAAATTTTGGACATCGTTTGGTTAGTTTTCCATTTTTGGGTCATATCAGGGTAGTGCAAGAAAGGTTTGGATCGAAGTGGACCTTAGGTGGTCAAATTAGGCAAATTGAGTTGGATAGTGAAATTGGACATTTGTATGAGTTATTGGAGTTGATTTCGAAAAATTAGCCTCCAGGGTAAAAGCCCCAATTTTGGGTCACAGATTACATAGGAACTGCTTGTATAATTGGACACAATAGGGTCCCATTTAGATAGTTCACACTTCTAAGATTATTCAAAGACATTTGGGCGTCAATGTCTTTGGTTTAATTAATGGAGCCTAAATGGTATTTTTATTATCTTAGCCATTCTCACGTTGAGCAAGGGAGGCGTTCTTGCGAGAGGGCGGGGCGAGCATACGTAGTCTACGTGAGTGGTTTACATATTTTTAAATGTTTTGGGAGTATTATTTATGATATATAATTGTGGTTGAAAATTGTGTGTGTATTATTATTATTATTATTATTATTATTATTATATATATATATATATATATATATATATATATATATATATATATATATATATATATATATATATATATATATATATGCTCTTTGCTATATATATATATATAACTTATTTGATCGACGGTTGGTTATCACGTCAAATATAATATCATTTTTGTATAAACAAGTTATCATTTCATGTGGATTTTGTCAACATTTTTGATAAATTTGTGGTATTTAAACATTTTGGTAAATGGATTGAGGTTTTAAACCATTTTGAAAAGTTATTGATTTAAGAAATGGATTTTTGAGACTTTGTGAAATGATTATAAATGCGGTATTGTTGGAAAGGTTTATTAGTTGCCACGTGATGTCGGGTTCACCCGAAGGTTATTAGTTGCCACATGATGTCGGGTTTACCTGAAGGTTTATTAGTTGCCACGTGATGTCAGGTTTACCCGAAGGTTTATTAGTTGCCATGTGATGTCGGGTTTAGCCGAAGGTTTATTAGTTGCGCGTGATGCCGAGTTCACCCGAAGGTTATTAAGTTGCCACGTGACCTCGGTTTACGAAGGTTTTATTGAATTGCCACGATGTCGTGGGGTTGGAGTTTTCCACAAGCGGTTTTTACTATGGTATATGTGCGGTACATTGTTGGTTTCTGAGTAAGGTATAACCATTTCAATATTTATGGTTATTGTATTTTCTTGATTATTTTTACGACATGATGGTTATATATATTTTATGCTCAATTTTTATGTTGTGAATAAATTCAGGTTATAAGGTTCTTGATAATGATGTCGGTTAAATTCTTGAGCATGAATTTCACATTGTTGACTTGGGTATAAATTTGGGTTTTGTGAAATGATTCCAAACGGGGAACCTTATAAAAGAGTGGACGTGAGGTCTTGAGAGAAGGAATTTCGAAAAATAAAACATTATTTTCCTTATAAATTATCACACTTAGTTTATTATCTCACGTTTGTTGTTTAAATCCGTTCTCACAGGTCGAGGCGTCGCGTAAGAGATCTACCAGCGCTGACTTCGTGCTCGTTAAGCGGTTCACGATATTCTATCTTATCTATCGCCTTTCTTTTATTTGGACTTATGTATTTCATTTGTACCCTAAGTGTAAACACTCTTAGAATACTCGATCTTAGTTTTGAACTCTCATATGAGTCTTTATCATGTGTGTTTGTGGTTATGACCTCGATAATTAAGATGGGTCGGTTATTAGTTGTGATTGTGGATCTTTTATATATATATATTGAGGTATTTACATTTAATGTAGGTGTTGCCTTTCTTAAAGTTTAGGGTTCCATTGGGCATTCCCCAAAGTTATCTGATAGAAAACCTTCAATGGGACAAGGGGAATCTTGGAGGTTTAGGGTAAGGGTCTGTCGACAATATCGACTCTAGGTTTCTAAATTCCTTGGGTTGTATTCTTTGTGCAACTCATCAGTGTTTTCCCTTCTTACCTTCCTATCCTTGAAACAATTGTTTCATTTATTCTTGAAAACAGTTTTTCTTCCTGATATATTCGGAGAGTGACGTAGGGCCAATAACCGGTGGAAAGTTAAGATGCACCTACTTATGAGGAGAATGCCCAGCCGAGCTGGCTCGATCCCTCGGAAGTGGGTTCTGGTATTCTTGTTGATCAGGCTCGTGGACTTAGGCGATGGGTTTTGATGGCTCCCGGATCAGTGATGGCTTCATCTACCTGGCTCGGGTAACCACGAGAGAAGATTTTTGGGCGAGGTATCAGTGTCTGGATGAGGATCGTCAGGATAGCGGTTTTACGCTGGGGGTAGTCTGAGAAGTGGTGGGTGTATGAGAGGGACTGGAAGCGTCACGCAGGCACGATTGAGGCGCTTTGTGCGGGTTTTGCCCCCGGCCTTTGTTGAGACTAGAGGCTAAGTTTGAGCCGCTCGCTCAAGAGTAGCATGGCGGTTTACAGTATGACGTAGTTGTTTTGTCGGTTCTGTCCCAATTTGAACACCGTAAGAGGTCGGCGAGGAAGAGAGGTTTCTGGTGGATTAGTGAGCTGATAGCTTTGAGCCACTACGAGTTTGATCATCACGTGTCGGTCGATAAAGCCCATTGCTCTAGAGTGGAAACGGACCACGATCGCCGGACTAAGGCGTCGATCATCGATCGTTTGTCTTTGAGGCCCGATCGGGGATCATCTAAGAGGGTAGTTTCAGCTGCGGATCTTGAGCGACGAGAGAGTTGGTGGGAGACCGGAGGCGTGGTGCCGGCGGTAGGAGTTTGAAGGTGGACATACACGGGGTTACGGATTTCAATCGGTGGTAGTGGCGGTAGCCGCCCCGATCTGCCGGCAGAGCGGTTTCCATTCGACTTGTGGCGTTTACCGCAGGACTCATGATGGACGTGCAGGTGGGATGTGTATTCTTTCGGTGTGGGCGGGCGGGACATTTGAAGGCCCTTTGCTCTGAAATCGGCCGGACTAGAGTCTGGGATCGGTACTGCCGGTTCTAGTAGGCCGTGGGCATGGGGCGGATACGAGGCGAAGGCGGGGCCTCGGGTGGTTCCTTTGGCGGGGCCGGCTGATGCGCACCGGCTATTGATGGGCGAGGGGCGACCCTGCTGGGCGGGTTTTATCTTGTGACCGGGCGGGAGGCACGGTTACCTCGGCGTTATGACGGTACATTATCTATTTTGGTGGCCGTCTGCGTGTACTCACATTGACCTAGGGGCTATAACTCAACATTTCACGTAGTATGTTTCCTGAGTCGGGATGACTCAGTTCGCTGGGATGTGGTTTGGAAGTTTGCCGCGCCCCGCAGGAGGGAGTCCACCTGGCTGGTCGGATGCAAGGCTAGCTTGTTTACTAGTAAGAGACCCAAGTTATGGAGGCCCAGTTTGATAATAGATCTCGAGGTTGGATGTGATTCTTTGGGATGGATTGGCTTGCTTGAACTGTGCTTGATGGATTGTTTCCTTGGGGAGGTGATATTTGAATGTGAGACTGTCGGTAGTAGTCTTCTATGGAGCGGAGAAGCCAGCACCTTCGAGGTTGATTTACGCCATTTACCTTGAATGTTTACTTCAAAGGTTGTAAGGGTATCCCAGCTCCGTAGTTGACACTCGTAGTAGCGAAGTGGGATTAGAGGATGTACCGGTGGTGAGGACTTTCCGGGATGTGTTTCTTGTGATCTTCGGGTTGCCTCGAGCGAAATAGATTTTCCCATTGATTTAGTCACAATGTGACTCTTGTTCCTTACCACCTTATAGAATGGCGGGTGAGTTGAGAAGGATTGAAGACTGGCTCGAGAAGGCGGTGGATGGGGATTTGTAAGCCCGGTATTTCACCTTGGGGAAGCGCCGTGTTATTTGTGAAGAAGAAGGATGATACTTGAAGTTGTGTATAGACTACAGACCAGTTAGGCAAGTCACCATTAGTAACAAATATCTGCTTTTGCCTCGGATTAGTGATGATCTATTTGATCGGCTCAGGAGTGCAAAGTGTTCTCAAGATTGACTTGAGGTCGAGGATACCATCAGTTAAGTTAGAGTCAGACATTCCCGACGGCATTCAAAGCGCAGGCGAGTGCTGGGCATTATAGGTTTCTAGTGATGTCTTTGGTTTCCTGATGCCCGACTCATGGATTTGATGAGCAGGGTCTTTGTCCATGCCGTCGGTTTGTCGTCTTCATCATTACGATATCTTGGTGTACTCGAAGACAGAAGTTGGAGCATGAGAGACATTTGGGTTTGGTGTTGAGACCTTAAGCGAGTACAGTTGTATGCAGATTCGGCAAATAATGAATTTTGGTTGGCTAAGTGGGATTTCGGACATGTAGTTCTGGCGTGGCATTTATGGATCTCGAAGAAGTAAACGTGCTTAGGTGGGAGCAACCAACTGGTGGCAGTCGCGGAGTTTCTGGGATTAGGGGTATTACCATAAGTTCATAGAGGTTCTCGAATGTGAGGACCACTAATTGTTTGACTAGGAAAGGTTAAGTGGGTGGTAGTGTGGAGTGTGAGGAAGCTTCAAACATTGAAGGAAAAGTTGACGTCAACTCCTGTTTTGACTTATTGCGAGAGAGGGCAGCGAGGGGTTCTAGTCTATAATGATGCCGCACGAGTTTAGGTTAGTGTTAATGCAACATAAAAGTTATTAGCGTATGCTTCGAGGCAGTTGAAGAAACCACAGTTGGAATTATCTACTCATGACTTGGAACTTGTTGCGGGATTTTACGCATTGAAGACTTGGGACATTACTTGTATGGAAGCGGCGTGTCGAGATGTTCACGAATGTAGAGCCTTAAATATTTATTTACGGAAGGAGTTAAATTTAAGGCGAGAGGAGGTGGATAGGTGAACCAAGGATTATGATTGCCATGGCTACCATCAGAATTAAGGCAAATGTAATGTGGATGCCTTGGTAGAAGTCTATAGGCTCTTTGAAACATATCTCTAGGAACATCTGACTTCCATTGATGGTCGAGTTGAGTTGGGTGTTGAGTTGAGGATGCATACTTTAGGAGCACTTTTGCTAGTTTGCTCAATGATACTTGTAGATTGTATTCTAAAAGCCTTGACGCTATAGATCCCTATTTGATGAGCATGAGAAAGAAAGTCGAGGAGGGGGAAGGGAACAATCGGATTTTCTATTAGGCGACAGACCTTGGTGAGTTAGTTCTAGGCTTTGTGTTCAGCAAGCTGAAGAGTTAAAGGCAAATATTGGAAAGCCCATAGTTCAGTTATACTATGCACCGGTAGTACCAAGATGCTTAGCGTACATAAGAATATTCTGTGGTGGTGGGGATGAAAAAAGAGAAAAGAGATTCTTAGGTAATAGCCATCCAGTAGCTATCGTCAACAAGTAAAGCGGAGAGACAAGCCTTACAGACTTAAAGCCCTTACCCATCCCAACGGTGTAATACAGGAGCGCATTACATGCGGATTTGTATTCAAACTCCACTCCAGTTCAAGAAACCTTGTGACATTTGGAGGTGTGGTGATGTTTCACCAGAAAAGTCAGCGCGACATTCATACCTATTCGTGAAGTTTCTCCTCAAAAACTGGCGAACTCTTTATGGATCATATGGTGAGTTTGCACTATGGTGCAGTGTCGATTATCTCCGATGAGATCCTGGTCGCCGAGTTTTGGGAAAGGTTGATGAAGACTAGTGTCAAGTTATGAAATTTGATCTGGCTTTTCACCTGGATGATGGACAATGCGAGGACTAATATTTAAGACCTTACAAGAAGTTATGTTTGGTCATGTGTCTTTGCAATTCAAGGACATTGGAATGAGTATCTACCTTTGCGGGATTCATATAACCGCGGCTATCGCTCGAAGCAGTGAGATGTCTATATGAGAGCATTATAGGGAAGCAATCGTAGTACCAGTTATGTTGGAATGAGGCGCGAAAAAATTACTAGGTCCCGGGTGTACAAGCGGCCCGGTGGACAAGGTTAATGTTATCGTGCGGGGTTAGGCGGCTCGGAGATAGGTAAAAGAGTTATCTGGACCAAGCGTGAAAGGATCTTGAGTTTGAGGTTGAAGATCGAGTATTCTTGAGCTCTCTCTCCTTGGAAGGCGTGGTAAGCTTTGGGAAGCAAGGAAGCTAAGTCCTCGCTACATTGGACCTTTGAGATTGTTGAGAGGATGGAATCGATGGCTTATAGATTAGACTTGCGAGAGCTTTCTGAGTCATGTGTGTTACACATCTCCTCATGCTCACATAAATTATCTCGGATCCTCATGTGTTGGAGACACCAGAGATTGAGCTGAGGGATGAAACATCCTATGAGGCAGCCCGGTCACGGTGCAGGTAGAAAGAGAAGGAGCTTAACAGAGACAATATCCTTAGTAGAGGTCCTTTGGAGAAACCACCTAGCGGTCGAGGAGCGACTTGGGGCGGGAGGACCAAATCTGCGGGCCCGAGTAACCTCATCTCTTCCGCAGTGCAGTGCAGATTTACGTGGGCCAGAAATTTTTCTTTGAGGGAGTAGGTTGTAGCGACCAGTATAAAAAAAATACAAGTTTTTAAAAGCGTTGACCAAGTTTGTTATGATTAGTATGTGGGCCCAAGTTGACTTTCAAGGATGAATAATTTTGGTTGACTAGATAGCATTTCATGAGCTAGTCGATCTGAGTTCGCAGAGCCAGGTTGAGCGTCAAAATCAGGCTTAGGATAGAAAGTTATGACGGGGTTAATGATAGTGTTTTAGCGGTATCCATCAGTCTAGGGTTTTGCGAAGCAGCCCTAGGCTCTATATAACCTACTTTTGCGTGCCAAATAGAACCTAGCTAACACCCATTTTGAGCTCCAAACCACAGAAAACTCCCCGAAACCATGACAGAAGCCCCAGTCGTTGACCGTTTAGACCCAAGCGGTTTGTAGTAGGGCGTACCGTACCACCCGCTGCGCCGGCCGAGGGCCGCCACCACCGAACTTGACGCTCATGGCCAAAATTTCCACGTGAACCACCGGACGCTCCCCGGTCCGGGCGGCCCAGAACACGTGGCTAGGGCGCAGGTGCAGGTCACGAGATTTCCCGTTCCCAGGCCGCGAGCCGACCCGCCTCCCTCCACCATTTTGGACCTCTGAACTCATTCTGTGGTCCGCACCCGCGAGATTCCTCACCATTTAGAAAGATCGGCCACGAAAACAAAGTTGGCCGGGTTGTTGGTCGAGTTTTAAGCCCACCATGACAACCTTTGGACCAAGGTAAGGAATCTTCTTGTGTTCAGTCTCTTAGGCTTCAGTTGATATTAAGTTGTAAATTGGACATCATTGGATTAGTTTTCCATTTTTGGGTCATATCAGATGATGCAAAAGGTTTGAGCAGAAATTTGGACGCAAATTAGTCAAATTAGGCAAAATTGAAGTTGGATTAGTGAAATTGGACATTTGTATGAGTTATTGAGTTCAATTTAGAAAATTAGCCTCGGAGTGTAAAAGCCTAATTTGAGTGCCAGAATTAATGAGACCTTATTTGTATAATTGGACTGTCAGTCGATTTAGATAATTTCAGTTCTAAAGATTATTCAAAGACATTTGAGCGTCGATGTCTTTGGTTTAATTAATGGAGCCTAAATGGTATTTTTATTATATTCTGAGTTAATTGGGCGGGAGAGCGTTCTGAGAGCAGATTGTCATACGTATTGTAGTGGTTTTACATGTTTTGATATTTTGGGAATTATTATTATGATATATATAGTGCGTTAATTATTATATATAGCTTGTTGATCGAAACGGTTGTTTATCGTAAATATAGTGCTCTGTTTTTGCTTTTTAAACTGGTGCTCCGTTTCATATGGATTTTATACAACATTTTTAAATATTTGGAAATTTTCTTTAAGTTCATGGATAAATTTGTAGTATTTAAACATTTTTGGTATAGTTGAGGTTTTAAACCATTTTGAAAAGTTATTGATTTAAGAAATGGATTTTTGAGACTTTGTGAAATGATTATAAATGCGGTATTGTTGGAAAGGTTTATTAGTTTGCCCGTGATGTAGAGTTCACGAAGGTTATTAGTTGCCGTAGTGTCGGGTTTACTGAGGTTTATTGGTTGCCACGTGATGTCGGGTTTGCAGAAAAGTTCCAGTAGTTACCACGTGATGCCAGTTTGCAGAAGGTTTATTAGTTGCCACGTGATCGGGTTCACGAAGGTTATTAGTTGCCACGTGATGTCGGGTTTACGAGAAGGTTTATTAGTTGCCATGGTGTCATGGGTTAGTTCCTGAAGACGGTTTACTATGGAGTATAATAGTCACGGTACATTGTTTGGTTTAGTAAATTATAACCATCTCAATACTTATGGTTATTGTATTTTCATGATTATTTTTCACATTTATGATGGTTATATGTTTATGCTCGATTTTTATGTTGAATAAATTCGAGGTTATAAGGTTTCATGATAATGATGTCGGTTAAATTCTTGAGCATGAATTTCACATTGTTGACTGGAGTACTAAATTTAGGTTTGTACAGAAATGATTCAAGCGAAGAACATACCTAAAAGAGTGGGCGTGGTCTTGAGAGAAGAATTTTCGAAAAATAAAACATATTCCTTATAAGTGCACTCAGCGAGATTTTATTATCTCACGTTTTATTGTTTTAAATCCGTTCTCTAAGTCGGGCGGTCGTGAAGATCTACCTCGGCAGCTTCTCGTCACTCGTTACCTTTCTGATTTGCGAGTATTCTATCTTATCTATACACTTCTTTTATTGGACTTATGTATTTTCATTTATTGCCCTTAAGTCCATGACACTCTTAGAATGCTGATCAGTATTGAACTCATATGAGTCTTTATCATGTGTGTTTGTGAACATGACCTCTGATGGAATGGGTGGTTGTAGCGATTTGGTTGTGGATCTTTTATCTATATATATTGGTATTACATTAATCACGGTCATTTACTTTCTTTCTTAAGTTAGAGGTTCCAATTGGACATTCACTAAAGGTTAATACGAGTGAGAACTTCATTGGCGGGACAAGAATCTTGGGAGGGTTTCCCGGGTGGGTCTTGTCACTCTGACAAAGCTGATCTCAAATATAGGTTGAATACCCTATTGCCTTAGAGATCCATGAATCTTTGCTGCGCGTTCGTCGTCGAGCATCAGCTGTGAACTCGAAATGCACGTGCTGGCGTCTAAGCGTTGTCTTAGGGTTATCTGACCTCCAGCCTCAGTTGGTGGTGCTTTCGGTGCAGAGATCTATCTTAGAGTACACTCGCACCCCTCTCAGCTAATAAAAAAAATCATCAATCCTCGGTAAAGGATACTGATTCTTGATCGTAACCCTATTCAATTGTCGAAAATCAATGCACAATTGAAGGGTCTTGTCATTCTTCTTAGCAAACAGAATCGGAGCACCCCATGGTGAATCTCGGTCCTAATAAACCCTTGTCAACAGTTCATAATATCTGGACCTTGAGTTCTGCCTTCGGCTTCGCCATCCTATATGGAGTTATAGAAATGGGCGGCGTGCCCGGGGTATAACTTCGATGACAAAGTCACACATCTCTCTGGGAGTATCCGGTAAGCTCATCAGAAAAACGTCAGCCAAACTCATCGCTTCACAGTAGAGCTCAAACTATCACCTTAGTCCTCCAAGGTAAGGCTTGCCAGCCAACCTACCAACTGTGTCACACCCAGAGGCGCGAGAGACTATAAACTAGGACTCTTTACCTATTTTTTTATTTTTTCAGACATTTACTGGGTCCAAAGTCTTATGGCAGATTAAATCTCTTCTATCAGGCTGCAAAAATAAAACTACCGTAGTGTTTGATATCTATATATAAAATCTTGAGTCCCATTTACATATCTAAGCGTACTTTTACATTTTACAATCAGGCTGGAACCTACATGTATTGAACTACTAGTGTGTGGCTTGACGGTATGCAGACTTTAGAATCTTCTCTATAACTGCAGTTAAGCGTGCTAAACTGCGGCAGTGGGGAAACGCCAACCTCTGAGAAACCACGTACCTTTATTACTCCATTTATGAGGAACATATCAACGTTATTATATATCGAAATTTTTAATCAATTCATACATCGACTTATACGCATATTCGTGCTTGTAAAGCATCATCTTGTTCAAGTCTCTCACGGGACACATATTTGCCTTATCAGACTATACTCACGTATTGAATCTCCCAAAGGACATATATATATCGGACTTATACTTATACTTGTCTTCTGAATCTCATATGCCTTTCATCATCATATCTTATACTTGTGTGGGCATAAACTTGTCTTCACGGATCTTATACTTGTATTATCTGGCATACTTGTCTTACGGATCTTACTTGTATTCTGAGCTTATTCTTGTATTTGATCTTATCTTGTATTCTGGAACTTATTCTTGTATTTCGGATCTTATACTTGTATTACAGAGCATATACTTGTCTTATGGATCTTATACTTGTATTATGGAGCTTATTCTTGTATTTCGGATCTTATACTTGTATTACGGAACTAATTCTTATGCGAAGGTACCCGTAGGTACTATAAGTCGGAACATATCAGAATCATATCAAATACATACAAGGTCAGATCAGACTTATACGAGATCGGACATTGGCAGTAATAGGTACGGATCATCAAATGTATCTGGGGTTCATCTGATTGAACATATCAAAACAAATGGATTTATAGGTTTATATCATAATCTATATTGAGACTATACATATTCATGTCAGTGTCTGTTTAGTCTCTTTTTACATATTTCTTGACTTTGTTATACAAATCGGGCATGGTACTGAGGGCACACGATGCGATACGGTATGCTAAATGTTGCAGGTCTTATTCATGTACTTTTTATATAGGTGTATCCCTCAATGTCTACACTACATATCATAATTAGTTACCTAGGCAGGAACCATGAATGAGATGGACACAATACACGGGAACGGAGTCGATCAATCTTTGAGCGGTACGTGTGCGCCATTAGCGGAAGTGTGAAGTAATTGCTGGCAGTGCCAGAAGCAGATCATAACGTGCACCGCCTTAATAGAAGTGTCATTAGCATGTATCGGAGGGTGGAAACGCCGTCGAACGTGCCTTCCCGAGTAGCGAAGTGTCGTAGGCAGCGGAGTGTCGGAAAACCTTGGGTCGAGCGTTCACGCCCACTTAGCGAGTGTGTACTTACTATCGGGAGAGTGCTGAAATACCGTCAAACGTGCATGCCCATGTCGCTTGAAGTGTCGTAGCAGCACTAGCGAGATCTGAAGCAGATCGAAGCGTCCGCTCATTCATTCTTGATCTTAGGGTTTAGGTAGTCATACTATCATATGTCTTTAAGAACTTCGTAGCTTTATCTTAATCATTCTATCTTCGTATCATTTATGTAGATCTACGGTCTTTATCTATTCACCTTCTTAATTGGCTATCACTTGTTCATTCATGTATTTCATATCATTTTTTATCTGCGGTTATATGTGATGTAATCATATATAATCTATTTTTATTCGTCTGAGAATAATTAGGGCATTCTTAACCGGTATGTGTTCATGACATATTGCCTTTAATGCTGTTCATGTTCATGTTTTAGTTCGTTTTCATATTTCATATCATATTCATGTTTCATGAACATCTATACATATTGCATTTCCATATTTTCTGTTTCATGCACATTACATATGGCATTTCTTATACTTATGCCAGTGGCACCTATGTATTCACATATCATTCATATATTCTTATTCCTCTATGAATCTAGTTTACTTAGAAATTGAATCATTCGATTGAATCATCGAACTAAAGTTATGGCATTTTCATGCCAAACTAGTCGGTTGCCCATATTACACAGACGGTTGGAAATACTCATTTTGAGAGTGCTTGCTCATACCTGACACTGGTTCTTTGTATTCATTTGAAGCTAAGGTGCTGGGGTTCTTCTCTAGTGGAATCACCAAGTAGACACAGGCTCAAGATATATTCTAAACAACCGGGATTTACTCTATGTTCAAAACATAACCAGAAATTGGCTTGAACATAGCCCCACTTTGAGTGAATTTATGGGCCACATAGAGTCAGAATTTGAAGGTACCTTTAGCAAGGAGATTTGTTCTCCTTGAAGTCTAGTTTAATCAGCCACTTGAATCACTTAAATCGGATAAGAAATGACCAAGTTATGGCCAAAATACTAACACTGGTCCAAAATAGAACATTGGGTACAGTGCAGACTTTTCGATCTGGGAGTACCCGGTGACGAACACTTATGGTAGGGTACCCTTGTTTGGTCTTGGTACACCCCTCGAAAAATGCCAGTAAGGTGGTTTTTCTCCTATTTTTCCTTATTTTTTCTACCCAAACCAACTCAATACTCAATACACACATCAAAACCACTCCATATTCATCTTATAACCTCTATTCTACTCAAATCATCTTTCAATACCCATCTTACTTCAAAAACCTTTCATGAATTACTCCCAAAAACAAAATCTAATATGGGTCATAACCCATACATAAACCAAACATAAGGATTAGTTAGGGTTTGTTCTAACCCAGACTTCATTACTTTGATTAAACCATGAATCCAACCTCAAAGGGAGGATTCCATATTTTTCTTATACCATTTAGGGTTTTACCAACCCTACTTTCAAGAAATTCGCTTTGGTGTCCGAAAATTGTTTAGACTTCAAAACCAAGCACTACGCCCATGGCCAACACTCAGCCAGCCCAAACCACAATAGTCTGGGTTCAGTCTCAGGATTGATCATCCATGACATTCACAGGGCGAGGTTGGATCTTGACCACGCCGGTCGTAACCCGAGGCTACACACGAGTAGCGGGGTCAGGTACCCCGGTCTCGAAATCTTGGATTCGAGTCATAATGAGTCGTGACATAGCCTAAGATTCGAGTTGAACCAAAATGGTGCTACGTAGGCGAGCGAGAAATAGCAGAGTGTAAGGAGAAACCCACACCTTTTGGAACCGGCAGAAAAATTCGGTTCGGTACCTGTATAGCCCTTATCGCGCAAGCCCGACTTTTCCTCTTGCTTCACTTGAGTTTCGACAGCCGGTGCTTGAAGATCACGAAGGGAAATGTGTTCTTCTTTTCTTCTTTTTCTTTCTCATCTCATCACGCTACTCTCTTCCTCCTCGATTTTTGTTTTTCTTTCCTTTCCTTTCTTCCTTTTCTTTTTCCTTTTTCTTCTTTCCTTTCTTCCTTTTCTTTTCCTTTTTTTTCTTCTTTCCTTTCTTTCTCCCCTTCACCACCGATTTTTTTTTATTTGGATTGACTTGAGGAAGTTTCCTCCCTCTTTCTCTTCTCTCTCTCATGGCCATGTGTCACCATGTGAACCATGTGCCATGTGTCACATGGACACATGCTTTAGGTGACAGCTTCCACACCACATGACTCTCATGCCATGTATCTTTCTCCCATGGTGCCATGTGGTAGCCCCCAGTCGCCTCGTGGCACCACCCCGTGTGTCCTGCTGATGCTCGAAAAATGTAGAGTCGACCATCTTGAGGAATTCAACGAGGTGTTGGGTAACTAGATTTATGAGGCAGATTCAACGATGAAGTCCATTTCATCATCTGAGATCTAGAAAATTTTCAGATTTTCCACCTGTACAATAGCGATAAATTACCGTTTTGCCCTTTTTAAGAAAAATTGAATTTTCAGGGTTTTACGTAGTTTCTTTTGAGGCTCCTAGGCTCTCGGGATGGAACACTATTGCTTAATCTCAGTAAGTATTTTTAAATTTTATTGGGTTTTAGCCTTCATGTGGATCGGTGTTTGGGCCTAGCTTGGGTGGGCCCCTTCACCCGCCTCTGCTCTTAACCAGTAGCGGAGCTGAGTTTGAAGTTAGGAGGCAGGCAAGCTTCATTTTGTTATCCAGAAAGTACCCGATGAGAAAATGAGAGAAAAAGTGGAAGGAAAAAATTAGAGGAAAATTAAAAGTAGGTTTGAACTTGATAAATTAATAATGTTTATTCAAACACATTTCATTTGTTTCTATCTATTATACAACGACCAAGAAATTTAAAAACATGTAAAATTTTGAAAAATTTTGATAATATTATATTTTCTTTTATATTTCCACGATAAAACCAAACATGAAAAAATAATTTTTCTTAATATATTTTTTTCCTAGCAATTCCTAGAGTTTTGCTAAGGAAAGAAAATATTGATGAAAATCAATGGGAAAAGTGAAAGGAAGTAAATTTTTGAGGAAAAAAAAAATTACTCATTTTATTTGTGGCTCTTTGTTATCTAAGGACTAAGAAATTTAAAAATATATAAAATTTTGATGAATTTAACTTACATTTTCTTTTCTTTTCTTTTATATTTTCCAAGGTGAAACAAAACATAAGAAAATCATTTATTTTATTTTATTTTTCAATCCTTTGTAATTTTTCGGTTAATTTAGAACAGGCTGTTAAATGATAAATGAGAAGGCTTTATGGAAGTAAAGAAAACTTTGAGGAATATAAAAAATAGATTTAAACTTAATTAATCTTATATATTTATTCAAACTCATTTATTTATTTATCTCTATTAAACAAGGACTAAGAAATTTAAAATATGTAAAATTTTGAGAAATTTGAAGGAATTTTGTTTATATTTAGTTTATTATATATTTTCAGTGAAATAAATATGAAAAGAATATTTCCTAAATTATTTTCTTCAATTCCTGACATTTTTCAAGTTCCAAACGGAGCCTTTAGGGTTTTTTTTTTTTCCTTTCCTATCACTTTTCGTGTTCTAAACGGAGTTTTCGGATTCTAAACAAAGCTTAAGTAAAAAAGTTTGAAAAATCAATAATGAAAAGCCTTATTAAACACCAATTATATATTTTAAGGATATAAGAATTGGGTTAGGATGATAAAGGAAAAAAAAAACTTGAGTTAGGTCTTATTAGGTATAAAAATAATTCTTCACCTTGTTATTAAAAATATTATAACTGAATTAGTTTTATAAATGGTTATAAATAATTAAAATATTTTTATATAAGATTGGAGACCTTGTTATTAAACCCATTTTCTCTTCTCAAACATCTCCCACAAACATCTCCCAACCAAAATTGAATTTGACTAATATATATGTCATTGTTCCCTACTTTTATAAAGTACAAATATTTAAATTTGATTTTTTGATATTTTTTAGACCTATTGCTAATAATAAGGGTAAAGAGTTAATTATTTAAGGACAATCTAGTTTTAATTATCAAGAAATTACTTAAGAAAAATAAATTAATTATCAAGAAAGAAAAACATAGCTGAATTTAACAAATATATTATATATATAAGTCATAGTTCTCACTTCGATAGGTATATATATTGTGACATCCCACAGAAAACCCGAGGGAATTAAAGTTGACAACCCGTCAACAGTGGAATACCATTATTTGTCGGGTAACAGGTACTACTCCGCAATCGAGGGCGAGTCTCTCTCTCCTTTGTGCGGGCTCTACCCAAAGTAAAACATGTCCAACTGAGTTCCTGATGACCACCTGAGGTCCACATACGGAGTAAATAATGGCCATAGATTTGCATTAATACTCACATAATATATCCCAACCTTCTTTACATGGTTGAGTTAATAAATTACTTGCAATTCAACATATCTTAAAATGTACAATTTCTAATATGTTATACAAGTAATAATGCCAAAGCCATGGCAGAGCTTTCTTATGACCTCTATTGAGCGTCGTCCTCGCATGCCTCCACTGTGCAAATAATGATCCTCGCGAGTGAGCAAAGCCCGTTAGAGATAATTTCCTGCATGGGTTCTCCGCTAAGTGCACATGCCATGAACAATGAAAATCACGTCTAAGCAATTACACTTGAACCTACACGAATGTCTACATGACCAATCCGTGTCGAGTCCTCTGAGCTCCTCACATATGTGGCTTGAATGCGAGTAAAATATCCAGTTTTCAAAACAAAGCTTTTGTTCTCGAAAACTCACTATCCATTCGGTAAATACATTGGACTACCCTCGAGAAGCGGTGCTGGATATTTCTAGAAACAGTCATGGGTCCGCCTCGAGATGTTGTTGGACAACTCTCAAAATGATTCTTGAAAATCTTCCATCGAAATTCCTTTTCAAACATTTTTCGTTTTTGTTTCATTTCATGTCATGCACTCACACACAATATTCTAGGTTCCCCGGTGCATATGGAATGCATTATCCAATTCAAAATAGTCGTGCTAATATATAAAACATGTAGATATATTAACATAATTAAATCACATAAATCATGTTATGCAAATTCACCATAATAACACAAAATTAGCTCACATGGGCTAATTAACAAAACAAACAATTCATTTTGAATCATAACATCATACAAAAATCACCAAATCATGTCACTATTCACGTGAACAGTGAAACCCTCGATTGGCATTGTTCACGGCCACTCAATTTGGGATTTTCTCCATTCGATTCAAAGGTTTTAAGACCGAATTTACGGCTAAAGCAAGCCTCAAACTATCCCTAACCATTTACATGGCTCTTAGCCAAAGAATAACACGAGTAGAAAAAGATCCCTACCTCTTGGGGAGTTGTCGAGACTCCGCGAATCGATGTTCTGCCTCATTTGTGTAGAATGACTTTGCTTCTTGCTCCATCGAATCACGGCCACAAATCTAAGAAGGCACACACTCTCTCTAGAAATCCCTGATCAAGCTCCTTTGCACCTTACGCCATTTTTAGTCTCAAAATGAAAGAAGATGAAAGCCCCATTCATCTTCGTCTTATTATTATTAAACATCTCAAGAATTCCATATGTCCACTTCTTCTTGATTTTGACACTTGACACTATCTAGGCCATTCATTCTCATCATCTCACTAATCTTGCAACATGTGTCACAGAGTACATATGTGGTGACTTTGTCACATCACATGTCTTAAGCAGGATTTCTGACGCAGGCAGTGCCTCGGCAGTGGTGGAAACTATCTCTGGGTCGACAAAATTCAACGTGGTAGCTGGAATTTCGGGAAGCGATTCAACATGATGAAGTCCGTTTTGTCATCCGAGATCTGAAAAATTTCGGGTTTTGGCCAAGAATTGCAGTTTTACCTTTTCGAAAATTGGAATTTTCTCGGGTCTTACATTCTCCCCTCCTTAAAAGAATTTCGCGTCCACGAGAAATTCTAGAAAATCACAACAACTCACATGCATATGCAACGTGCACTATACCATGCATGTAAACTAGTCATTTAAGTATTAAACGACTAACCATGTACGCTTCATCCTAAACGAAGGGATAGGTGGCTCGCATCGTGTCCTCGCGCTCCCATGTTGACTCTTCCACTCCACGGTGCTGCCATAGCACCCTCACTAGCCTCACGGTCTTGCGTCGCAACCTGATCCCGGCTATCCATAATGCACCGGGTCCCTCTCGAATGTCGTAAAATTGTCTTCAGTCTCTCCCGATCACTGCCCGGTGGATGCGGGTGTACCTCCAGAGCATGGAGACGTGAAATACCTCGTGGACACCTGACATGTTAGGCGGTAAAGCCAACCGGTAAAGCCAACCGGTACGCTACAGTGCCTACCCTCTCGAGTATCTCGAAGGGCCAAATAAACCTTGGCGATAGCTTCCCTCGCTTGCCGAACCTGACCACTCCGCTCTTAAGCATCACCTTCAAGAAGACGTGATCGCCAACCTCGAACTCTAAATTAGCCGTGGTACATCTGCATAGCTCTTAGCGGCTACGGCAGTGAAGACCTTTGTCGTATCAAGCTCACCTTCTTGGAGGTGGCATCTCACAATAAAGGTCGAGGACCAGTGATGGAGCTCTCTCTCCACTGATTAACATAGGTGACTGTAGCCTCCCATACAATGTCTCATATGGTGTCATCTGTATACTTGCTGATAGCTGTAAATTTAATTCCACTAAGGAAAATGTCTTCCCGGCTACCCTTATGATCAATCACATGCTCCTTGTATGTCCTCTAACTTTGCTGTATGGTCCTCTCTGATTGACCATCTCTGTACGTAGGTGGAAAGTTGTACTCATGGTCAGCCGTGTGCCCATAGCCTTTTGGAAACTCCTCCAAAAGTGCGTCGTAAACCTCAGGTCTCTACTCCAGGCCACCATGGATACTAGTACTCCATGTGGCTAGGACTATCTCAATGTACAATCGTGATCTCGATGTGAAAGGTCATCACACGGCTAGAAAATGTGCCGACCGTGAGCGGTCACTATCACCCATACCGCATCATGTCCTTGGCCGGTGTCGTGGCAGAGTGGGTCTAAAATCCATCGACGTAACCACTTCCGCTCCCGGCTACCTCGATGCATTTGAGTAGCCTGCGCAGCCGGTGCTCGGCCTTAACTGTGACACGTGGACATCGTCGGGCAGTCCCCTACGTGTCTCTTTTTCCGCTCGATGTCACCGAGAGACGAAGATCCTAGTACATCTTCGTGTCACACGGATGCCGCGGCCAAATTGAGAGTGGTGAAACTCCCACGGAAATCTCCTCTCTCAATCGGTCGATGGGAGCCACTACTGCGTCCTCTATCACGAAGACTACCATCGTGGACGGTCTGACCCTCGTCACATGTACTTTGGCCCGTGCGGTCTAAGCTGGACACTATCTCCACGTCCTGCCCCTAGGACTCGATCACTCTGCTCAAAAGAGACGGTGTAGCTACTAAACTCCCCCCAGCGTGCCACATTGCACGCTCGCGGTGCGTAGCCTATTGTCCCACAATCTCGAGCATCAGCCACTCCCGGGAAGCTATACTAACCAATGCTCCCGTAACTTCCGACATAGTGCGCCGATACCATTTGCCTTGGAGGATGGTAATGCAAAGTGAAGTCATAATCCTCTACAGGAACTATCCCATACATGTTTGCCTCATGTTTGTGGTCATTGCGGTAATATACGCGGACTTTGTAGTGCAGTACACCTCGGCTTGTTCGCCATATAAGTAGTGGCGCCAAATCTTCAAGGCGAGACTACGACCGCCAAGCCATGTCGTGTGTGGGGTAGTGCTCATGATTCTTCAGCGGCCCAGGAACAAGCCACCACCCTCTCGGGCGCATCAAAACACATCCCAGTCCGGCCCTCGAGGCATCACAATTGTGACGCCTCAAAGCGGGGTAATCCGTTGGTGACCAGATCAACGTGGAATACTCGTGAATATCGGGTAGCCAACACCACTCACGAATCGGGCGAGTCTCCTTTGTACGGGAGCTCGCAGTGCAAACTTTGTCGATAATCAGCAATGACCACGCGGGGGTCTATATCAAAATAAAATAATGGCCTCTTGGGCCCCTGCATCAATACTCACAAAATATGTCACAACCCGAATATATTACATGGTTCGAGTTTTATTAATTCAACATATATTAAACCTTAGAATTTTAATACATGTTACATAACACATCAAAACCTGAAATTGGCTTTCTTCTCAGCTTGACCTCTAATGAGTACCGCCTTCTCTGTCGCTCCCTGTGCTTGAAATAGTGATCCCTCGACGGGGTGGCTAATGATGAAAATTTCCTACAGGTTACTCCCCACCTAAAGGAGTGTACATGCATGGAAAAACAAACACATTCAAGTAATTACATGAACCTGCTCGAGTCTACATGGCCAGATCCCGGTATCCAGGAGTCTCCAGGCTCCCTCACACATGCCTAAGCCAATATGCGAGTAAAATAATCCGTTTTCAAAACAAAAGCTATTTGTTCTTGAAAACCCACCTCTGATTTCGGTAAAATGTTGGACAACCCTCGAAATGCACGTTGGATAACCTTAGAAACAATTCATGGGCCCCTCGTGGTGTTGGACAATCTCCCAACACGATTCTCCAGAAAATCTTTCGTCAAAATTCCTTTCACAAACATTTTCATTTTATGTTTCCTTTCATGTCATGCACTCACTCTTAATACTCTAGGGTGCCCCAGTGCATATGGAATGCATGATGCCAATTCCAACACATTCATTAACTAATATAATTCACATGCATTTATATTAACATAATTAATCGAACAAATCATGTTATTAAATTTTACATCAATAACACCAAAATTAACCACATGGGCACAATTACAGCAAACCTGAAGCAATTCATTTTGAATCACTCAGCATCACTAAATATTCACACAAAAATATTCATGTTACTATTCATGTGAGCAGTGGCCCTCGGGTTCTGCGTTCACGACCACAAAATAGGAATTTTTCTCCGCTCGGTTCAAAGCTTTTTGAGGCCAGTTTGCGGCTAAAACAAGCCTCGAGCGTTCTAACCATTTACATGTTTTTTATATGAGGATTAACACAGTAGGAAAAAATCCCTACCTTTTGGGTTGTTGGAACTCCACCAAATTGGTGCCACGTAGTCCCTCGTGCGCGTGAGCAACTTTCCGCTGCTGGCCGTCAGCCCGGCGGTCCTCATCGGTAGGAAACCTAGAGAGAAGCCACTCTCTCTAAAAACGAAAAATTCCAGCCTACTGCATCGTTTTTTTTTTTTTTTTTGGCTTTTGGAGAAGATGACACAATGCAAGTTTTTGTCTTATTCATTAAGAATTCAAATAATACCATCCATGTCCTCAAGTCTTGGATTTTTGACACTTGGCACTATCTAGGCCGTCCATTTCCATCGTCTGCGCTCATGCGGCGTGTGTCACGCGAGTGCGTGTTATAGGTGACTTTTGTCACATCACATGTCATTTTCTTTACTTTTAGATCTCGGTGCCTCGAAAACGATCTGGAAATTCCGTCTCGAGTGACCAG
Source organism: Tetrastigma voinierianum (assembly GCA_016808115.1). Classification (NCBI taxonomy): domain Eukaryota; kingdom Viridiplantae; phylum Streptophyta; class Magnoliopsida; order Vitales; family Vitaceae; genus Tetrastigma; species Tetrastigma voinierianum. The sequence continues at coordinate 58,631 of JAEQBH010003091.1, forward strand.
TCGACGTGGTAGCTAGATTTCGTGAGGCGATTCCGATCGGTGAAGTCAGTTTAGATCGCCAGAGATCTAAAAGAATTTTCGGATTTTTATAAAATTACCGTTTACCTTTTAGTGGAATTTTCTCGGGTCTTACAATAGCCTACTTTGTGTACCTGTCCCTGACCGGGACTAGCCAAGATAGGGCTTAGTAGTAAGTCTCCTCTTCAACTCTGGAATGCCTCCTCGCATCGATTAATCAATCAAACTTGACCTCCTTAAGTCAATCGTCATAGGTGCCGCTAATGGAGAAATCCTCGATAGATCTCTGTAGTACTTGACCAATCCCAGAAACCTTCGATATCTCGAAAGGGGCCCGACTTTGGCCTCTCTACTCATCATGGCCTCGACCTTCTCTGGGTCCTGCTTACTTTGTTGCTAACACCACGTGTCAATCACCTCGATAAACCAAAGCTTCCTTTTCTTGAACTTGGCGTCTGGTGATGATCCTCTCAACAAGCGTAAGCGATCTTCAAGTGATACTCATGCTCCCACTCTGACTAGGAGTAGATCAAAATGTCATCCACGAAGACTACGAAAAACTGATCTAGATAGGGTTGGAATACCTTATGCATGAGGTTCATGAATCTTCTTCAGCGCGTGCGTCAATCAAGAGCATCTTGTAAACTCAAAGTGCTATAATGCGTCCTAACGCCTTTGTCTTAAGGGATATACTGTCTTCTAACCCTCATTAATGGTAGCTTGATGCGAAGGTCTATCTTAGAGTGAAACTTCGCGCTCCTCATTGATGAATAAGTCATCGATCCTCGACAATGGGTGCAATTCTTGATCATAACCCTATTCTCTTTAGTGTGTTACACGATCGAAGGGTCTTGTCCTTCTTACTTAAACGAAGCGGAGCGCCATAGAGTGGCCAGCACCGGTCTAATGAACCTGTCCATTGGCTCCTATAGCTAGACTGGGTTCCACCACAACTCAACTGGTGCCATCCTATGCGAAGTCATAGAGATGGGCGAAGTACCAGGGTGTAACTTGATAACGAAGTCTACAACCCTCTACGGAGGTAATCTCGGTAACTCATCCGGAAAAACATCCTCATACTCGCAAACGCTACTCGAGGTTGATCTAGGTCTGGTCTCACCTTGTCCTCAATTAGGAAAAACTTCTTGACCGTGCTTGTCCACGACACTGGACTCATTACCTTTATGCGAGGCGAAATATCATGCCTTACGAAGTACAACCACGATGCAGATCCTGGGCTGTGGCGGTAACCTCTACGCTCACAATCGATGTGACTACGTAGTGTCCCGGTCAATCCATCCCGGGATGACATCAGGCTACGGCGTATCCATGACCCTCGGGTCCATTGTGAGTAGAGTCCCGAGATCTCTAACTTCGCAGCCACGAGCCATATCATCTATCATAAGCCGCACAATCAGGGAGAACTCACGTACAAAGGGCTCCTCAGGCCTCGACCTCTAAATCCTAACTCTATCATTGATACGGCATCTCTAAAATTAAACAGGCCTGGAACCTTTATTCACATCAGAAAAATTTTATACATTATGTCCATGCATTCATAAATTAATGCAAGACAATAATTTCATATTTTAAATCTTATGCAACAAAAAAAATTTATTTTATAAAATTTTACTTTATTTTATTTATTTTTTAAAAATAATTTTTGTATATATATATATATATATATATATATATATATATATATATATATATATATATATATATATATATATATTTTTTTTTCATTTTCCAATGGGCCAAAAATATTTATTTTAAATATATTTTTCTGTTTTACACCTTTGTAAAACCCGGAAAAATTTTTCTCTCCTCAACACGCCATTTTTTTTTCATCTCCGGTAGCCTCCTTGCTGCTCTCGTGCGATAGCAGACTACTTGCCAATTCATACAAACTCAAAATTTTCAAGAGTTAAGAATTTTAACCGCACTCTTGTCTGCTTAAATTATTTTCGAATTTCACAAAACCCATCTGTTCATGTTCAAAAACTAGAGCAAAGCATCCATAATTTTTATTTTTATTTATTTATTTTTCTCATTCCGGCCTATTGAAACCACGAAATATTTGTTTTTCATTTTCCAATAGAACAAATAAATTCATTAAAAAAAAATTCGATTCTTGCAAAACCTTAGAAAAAAATTATTCACATCATTTTTTTTTTTTTTTCTGGACCTATTAAAATTTCTCAACCTCCTAAGGTTTTAATTTCTCCTATGCTATTTATCAAGCATCTGGCTTACATAACCACACATCATACACAACATTTCATTTCATCCAAATGCCACGAGAATCGTGATCTAACCCGTGCCATCAAGTCTAGGTAATTGTATACCTAACTTATTGACACTAAAGCTCTAGGTATTTATAAACCTAAGCTACGATACCAAAGCTGTGAAGATGGTATCGGGACTAAATATAAACACAGGAGCTCCCAAGTGTCGTTTATGTTAGCTCGATACCAATTTGTGGCTTGCTGAGCAACTTCGTCAACCCGTGGAATACTCGTGAATGTTGGGTAACCCGACACCGCTCACGAAAATCGAGCATAGTCTCCTTTGTACGGGGAGCTCTACCCAAATTACAAAACCTGTCCCAACAAGTTTACAATGACCACACAGGGTCCACATGCGAGTAAAATAATGGCCACTTAGGCCCCTGCATCAATACTCACATAATATATCCCAACCAACTATATTACATGGTTCAAGAGTTAATAAATTACTCTTAATTCAACATATATTAAAATGTACAATTTCAAATACATGTTATACAAAATGACAATGTCAAAGCCATAACCCGACTTTCTTCTAAACGCGGCCTCTAGTGAGCGTCGTCCTCCTACAATACACTCACATTGCACGAAATAATGATTCCTGCGAGGTGAGCAAGCCCAATAGAGATAATTTCCTCATGGGTTACTCCCCACCCTAAGTGCACATGCCATGGCAAACAATCACATCAAGCAATTACATGAACTGCTGAATGTCTACTGACGATCCGTGTCCAGAGTCCTCAGGCTCCACTGCCGCATATGCCTAAACCCAGATGCGAAGTAAAATATCCGGTTTTTCAAAACAAAAAAGCTTTTTTATTCTCGAAAACTCACTATAATTTCAGTAAATACATTGGACTACCCTCACGAGGCAAGTGCTGGATATTTTCTTGGCTTGATCATGGGTCACCTACTCCGAGATGAAGCTATTTGGACAACTCTCGAAGCGATTCTTGGAAATCTTCCGTTGAAATTCCTTTCACGAACATTTTTCGTTTTTGTTTCATTTCATGTCATGCACTCACACCTAATATTCTAGGCTGCCCTAGTGCATATGGAATGCATTATGCCAATTCCAAAATAGTCATGCTAATATATAAAACATGTAGATATATTAACATAATTAAATCACATAAATCATGTTATGCAAATTCACCATCAATAACACCAAAATTAGCTCACATTGGCTAATTAACAAACACAAGCAATTCATTTTGAATCACTTAACATCATAAAAATCACACCAAAAATCACGTCACTATTCATGAACAGTGAAACCCTCGGTTGGCACTGTTCACGGCCACTCAATTTGGGATTTTCTCCATTCGGTTCAAAGGTTTTGAGACCGAATTTACGGCTAAATCAAGCCTCAGACTATCCACCTAACCATTCACATGGCTCTTAGCCAAAGAATAACACAGTAGGAAAAGATCCTACCTCTTGAAGTTGTTGGAACTCCGCTGATCGGTGTCAACATAGCCCTCGCCGTGAAACGACTTTGATTCTTGCTCGGTCGAGCGGAGTAGTCCCAGCGATTAGCGGAATCTGAGAGAGAAGGCACACACTCTCTCTCTAGAAATCACAAATCCAAGCTCACTGCACCTTCTGCCGTTTTTGGTCTCAAATGAAGAAGATGAACACTGTTCATCTTTCGTCTTATTATCATTGAACATCTCAAAAATTCCACTTATATTACCCGTCTTCTTGATTTTGACACTTGTAGCTACTAGGCCATCCATTTCCATCCTATCTCTAATCTTGCAACATGTGTCATAAGAGTACATGTAATAGGTGACTTTTGTCACATCACATGTCTCTCAAACCCATTTTACGGTACCCGATACCCGATGCCTTGAAAAACGTGAAATTTCGACTATCTCGGGTCGACGGGGTGACGTGGTAAATTTAGATTTCGAGGCGATTCAACGGTGAAGTCTGTTTCGATCATCCGATATCTAGAAAAATTTTGGGTTTTGACCGAAATTACCGTTTTACCTTTTTTCAGAAAATTGGAATTTTCTCGGGTCTTACATATATTCGAATTTGATTTTTTTTTTTAGATTTATTGATATTAAGGGCCAGTTTGATAGTACTTCTTAGAAGTGTTTCTAGACCCAAAACTTATAGAAAAACTTCATGATATTAATAATTTAAATATTTTCTTAAGTAAAAGTTTGAAAAATCAATAATGAGAAGCCTTAACCCAATGGCTTACCAATTATATATTTTAAGGATATAAGAATTGGGTTAGGATGTAAAAGGAAAAAAATACGTGAGTTAGGTCTTATTAGGTATAAAAATAATTCTTCACCTTGTTATTAAAAGTACTATTAACTGAATTAGTTTTATAAATGGTTATAAATAATTAAAATATTTTTATATAAGATTGGAGATCTTGTTATTAAACCCATCGTCTCTTCCCTCCAAGCGTCTCCTAAGCCTCTCCCTTCACTCTCAGTCCTCGTCCTGTACTCCTTACAATCTCTTCCTTTTTGAACGCTCTCCCCTTCGGTTGTCGTCGCGCGCAGCGGTCGTTTGTCGTGTCACGGTGGAGTCAACGGCCGATAAAGAACGAACAAGTTCTGATTCGTGCCACGGTAGGGTGAGGGGAATCAACAAAATTTGTTTCCTATGTTCCTCCTCTTTGCAGTAGTCAAGCTCTTTGCGACATGGCCAGTCTAGGTCGAACCACGGGATGGGTTTCATCCTATGAATGACTTGCATAAGTGTTTGAAAATGGTGAGGCTTTGTTTGGATTTGTGGATTTGTTTCAAAACAATTGGGAGTTGTTTGGTTCTTTGATTAAGCGTAATGGCTTAAAATGAAAGTGTAGAAATGGTAACCTTGAAGGTTTAGGTCACTAGCTTGATAACATGGGGGTTATGCAGTGTCCTCGGGTTATATCCTCGTGCTATGGCAAGTGACATATAGTCAAAGCCATACTTAGGATCTTTTGTTTAACTATAAAGCCTAACCACAGAACCAGTCCTGTTAAGTCGACACAGGTAAGCATGCATTCACGACCCCTTTCGGTTTAAAACCACAACACTCGACCTCATTTCGGTGGCTAAGTAAAGGCCATTAAGAATATCGGTGCATCCCAACAATAAGTGTGAGGTCCCACCTGCGGGATACCCTTGGGTGGAGCCCATCGTCACCCTCCGGGTCCTTAGATGGTTCTCCTCACTCACTTGGATATCCCCCTGCTCACAGGGTTCCTTTCGCCTCATGAGTTCGAGACCTTAGTCACCAAGAGCTTAAGGTCCTTAGGGAAGCATCCTTGCTACCAACTGAGCTAAAATTTTCTTTTATTTATAACTTAGGATTTGGTAAAATCTTAGCAGCGGAAAAACTTCGGCAGCATGACGGCTACACATAGTCTAAATTCCCGAATCTGTATACATCGATTTACACAATATCGAAATATGGCAACTGACATACCATCACATTCCCATCACTAACTATGTACATACATATGTCCCATTATACATATTCAAAGTATGTTCTTACAAAATATAATTAATACACAGCACTTATACTGATGTCAGGACCAATCCTATTGTGCTCCAGCTTCTTGCGTGCCTGTACCTGGAAAATAGTTTTTAAAATACAAAATAATGAGCTAAACGAGCTCAGTGAGTGTATGCTTTTATAAACGGTTTTTCTTTTCAGGAAAACATTTCAAACATGTAAAACTCTCTCTTTTACAAATATTTTCCAGAAGCTTTGCTTTGCTTTGCTTTCTTTAAAAGTTTCTAAAACTTTTCTTTAACTTCTTACTTTGTACTTGCTTGCTTTAATTTTAGCTTTTCTTTAAAGCTTGTAAAGTCTTATTTCTTGCTTGCTTAGAGTGCATTAAACTTCTCATAATTTTCTTGCTTGCTTGATATCTTGTTTGAAAAGTTTCTTAAAACCTTTACAAACCATTTGCTTTAAAGTTTCTCAAAATTTTTTTATAAAAATGGGAGCTTGAGCTCGACCACATGCTGAAAATAAAACCCACGGGAGCTTGGCTCAACCGTCGTTTGAAATCTAGCGGGAGCACAGGCTCAATAGTTTGCCCCAAACTCTCAGGAAGCCTTGGCGGACAGGGAACCAATAGTTGATTTTCAAAACAGCGTATCATGCTTATAAAACATCAACCAATGGAGGCTTTATTTTGCTTATCATGCCCTAGTGAACACGGGAACCTATCCCTTTCGGCCGTGCGGTGGAAGGACCTTTGTCAGCGTCACCTTTTCATTTCCGGTGAAATGGTGGAATTGACCTCAATGTCGCCATCACCGTACTTAGTTAGAGCTCTGTAACCTTATATACCACATGCGTGCCACGGTCTCCTTTAAATGCATGATGTATGTCCTAGTTTGCCGACCGAGCCAAAACTCTATATGTATGAAATCCCTAACACCGTGCCGTGCGGGGATACCTCTGACCGGTTTGCTTGCTTAAACTAGGGAAGGCCTTATTTCTCAAACTTTCTTTGCTTGCTTGCTTGCTCTTTGTAAAATGGTTTCACGCTTTGAAACCATTTACTTGCTTAGCGAAAAATGGTTTAATTATTCAAACATTGCTTACTTGCTTATTTGCTTGCTTGCTTGAAAAATGGTTTCGGTGAAAAACCATTGACTTACTTTCTTGGAAAATGGTTTAATTATTCAAAACCATTTGCTCATTTTCTTAATTATGGTTTTACAATTTAAAACGATGCTTTCTTTTCAAAAATGGACACAACTCAAAACCATTTTGCTTGCTGTATTCATTGCTTGCTTCTTGAAAATGGTTTGAACTCAAAACCATGAAATACCAGTGTAAAGAAATTTGTAATAATAATAATAATACTAGTATTTAGAAAAAATGAGTTTAGAACCTCACCTCTTTAGCCTTAGCAGGCACGCAGGTTCCACACTTATCCGTAGCTAGCTTTTAACCTACACTCAAGCGAATACGACGAAAAATTAATGTCGCATAACCGCGTACTTCCTAGACTTAGTCACACTCTTCATACTCTTTCAAAGCTAAGGTGCTAAGGGTTCTATTCCTTTGAATCCCACCCGATTAAGACACGAGGCTTCGAGATTACGTCAGAACAACGGTACTCTATGTCAAAGCTGATGCAGGAATTTTTCTTGCACATGGCCCCACTTTGAGTGAATTTTTAGGCCACTTAGGATCAGAATTTGGCGATTCCTACTTCTTAAGTTTTGTTCTCCTTGAAGTCTATTTTACGTAGCCACTTGAATCACTCAAATCGGATAAGAAATGAGGAAGTTATGGCCAAATCCCCGAAAACTGGTGAAAACGGGGAAAACCAGAACAAGTTGTACCGGTACAAGCTCAAGTTGTACCGGTAGAACTTGGCCAAAATCGACCAGAATCAAAGTTGTACCGGTACAACTTCAAATTGTACCAGTAGAAGACACCCGAAATGCCCAGATTTTGTTATTTCTCCCACTTTTGATGCCAATTCACTCCATATAACTTCTATAATTCATAATACCAACTAACTTGAAATCATCTAAAAACAACTCCACAACATGTGAGTTGGTGTTTTGGAACCTCAAAATACAAAACCTTAGGTGAAAAATCCAAGAACACTACCTAAGGTCCACCAATTCTTCTACACATCATGTAATTTGATGATTCCAAGTTTCTTTTACATCAATTGGGGTTTTACTCTCACGACCCCACAAATCAAAGGTTTGTGTGACCTTTACACAAAACCTAGGCCAAAGGAGAACTAATCTCCATACCAAAGCCACTAAATCCCATACACTTGATTCTAAAATGAAGGCATACTGATTTTGAACCTCTCCTCTTCCTTCTTCTTCCTTCTCTTCTCCTCTTGCTCTTGGTTCTCTTCTCCTCTCACCCGAATCGTGAAGCCACCATGAGTTTGAGACAAAATGAATTATTTGTTTGTCTCCGCATTGGTCTCATATTTTGCAATTGAAATTAGCCCTCCATCTCTTTTAATATTGAAATTATTAACTTATTGAAATTCTACTATGACCATCTCTAACTACATTTTGATTTTCATATTCATTTGCTTAATGACCATTGTACCCCTTGGTTTAATACCACAGATTCACGGTTATAAACTTTCATTTCCTACTTTAGTCTCAAATATTTCGGTGTGACACTTGGTACTCCTTATACACCCCTACGGTGTCGTATCTTGTAGACTCTCTCGGGACGGGGTGTTACAATCCTCCCTCCTTAGGAACATTTCGTCCATAGAAACAAAGCTAAAACTCAGACAAAGGAAAGGGAACTATACCTCATCAGGAGAATAAGTGAGAATCTTGATAAACGCGTCTGGGCTACGGCTCCCAATGTGCCTCCCTCTCATGATTCTTCCACCAAGACTTTAACTAATGGAATCACTTTTAGCTATAACCTGTTCCTTACGATCTACAATCTGCAGGGTGTCTCTTCATGGTCGAATTCTCCTTTAAGCGCAGCAGTTTGCTCTCGATACATGTGAAGGATCAGGGATATGTTTCCTCGGCTGCTTGATACATGGAAAGTATCATGAATCGCCATAACTCTGGGGTAGCTTCCAATCACGTAAGCTCTTGCGGCCCCACTTTTATGTGATCTCATAAGGTCAATATACCTCGGACTAAGCTTGCCTCGTTTCCCCGAATCCTCGACACACCTTTCAGTGGAAATCTTAAAAAGACTTGGTCACTATCTCGGGTAAGTCTCTTTGTGGTTAATCCGCATAACTTTCATCTATCTTGCTATTTTCAAGTTATCACGAACAACTTTCCTTTCTGTGATCACGTACTAGTTCGGGGCCCTGTGCTCTTCTCTCACCAGCCTCGTCCCGGCCTGGCGGAGTCCTGCATTTCTGCCATCTGATTGCCTCGAATGGAGCCATGTATGCGGCTTGATAGCTATTGTTGTAGGCAAGCTCCATTAGTGCGAGTGAGTATCTGACTTCCTTTGGATTCCATCACTGGCTCTTAGCATATCCTCCTAGCGTCTGAATAGTCCTCTCATTGTCCATGCAATACGAGGATGAAATGTTATTAAAATGTAAGGCGAGTACCTATGGCTGCATAAGCCAGGTGACCTAGATGTGAACACAGGGTCGATCGACACTATATCGACAAATTTGGAACCCCATGAAGTCTTACTATCTCATCCACATCTGACTTGGCGACTTTTCTAAAGTCCTCGGCATGCGGCAGGAGTAGAGCGGACTTTCATTAATCGATCTACTATCACCCATATCGCATCATGTTGCCTCACGAGTGGGCAGAGGACACATCCACAAAATCCATAATGTCTTATTTCCACCTTTGAATAAGAATATTATATCTTGCGGGCCTCGTGCTCTGCGCTTCACTGCTTGACGAGGTTAAGGCACACGGAAGCAGGCTTCATTTATCTCTTTCTTCGTCCCGTTGCGATAATGTTCTAACAAAGTTCCCCATGCATCTTGGTACTACACGGATGCATAGCATACGCGGTGAATGTGCTTCCATGATGTCTTTCTTAGATTCGCTTCATACTACGCACCTACGTTCACGACCTTTCCTTATCAATACCATACGTCCCAGATTGAAACTCACGCTTTCTTTCCTTTTCTATCTCTTCTTTAAAGAAGCAATCATCGGCTGAATCTTTGTGCCTGTAGAATCCGGTCCCGCCCAGATGATCTAACATGAAATGTGGCTAACGAGGCTCTGAATCCTCGACCTCGATATCACTATTAAAGCTCTCGGATCCACGATGAGTGCGATAACCTGATCTCATGTGAGACAAAGAGAACTCTGCGTCGCTACTCGAGGCATCACCTTTCGATGTAAAGCACTGGATGGTGCTCGATAGTCGATCGTGGTCTTAATCGACTCGAGCCGTCTGCTTTGCCTCGGGTTTAACTCTTTTTGGGTGAAAATATATTGAAGACTTTTATGATCTGTAAGATCCTACAATGAACACCATATAAATAATGTCTCCATATTTTTTAAGGCAAACCACATTTGCTGATACAAGTCGTGTGTCGGGTAATTCTCCTCATGCTTCTTTATTTATGCAGAGGCATATCACGATCACCACTATCATTCTGCGTGAACCATGACGAGGCGCTCTGGAAGCATCAGCATAAACCATAAATCCATCTTTCCATTGAAGTAAGAAGCTAAAAGCTGGAGGCGAAGTCAATCTATCTTTCAACTCCTCAAAGCTCTTTTTAATGACATCTACCCGATCATACTTAACATCTTTTCTTGTTAGCAGTCGGTGGGAACAGCATCTGGAGAACCCTCAATGAGCTTCTGTAGTACCTGTGAAGCCCGAGGCTCTGACCTCTAACACGTTCTTTGGTGGTTCCAATTTACCACTACTTCTATTTTAAGGGATCCATCACCTCTTGCTAAAATTACATGACGAGGCCACCTTGTCGAGCCAGCGATACTTGCTCAACGGCATACAAGCGTCTCTCCTTAGGGTTTGTATCTCTGATCCTGGTGCTCTAAATGTTCCTCACGAACTACACAGACTGCAAGATGGCGAACCTATCCAGATACGGCTAGAATACTCGGTTCATCAAATCCATAAACGCTACCGGAGCATTAGTGAGCAAATGGCATCACCCGAGAAACTCATAATGTCGTAAGCGTGTCACGAATCTTTGTCTTGGGTATCACTCTCTGAACTCTCAGCGATGATATCAGGCCTCGAGTCTATCTTGGAGTATACTGAGATCATGAGTTGATCAAATAACTCATCAATTCTAAGAAGTGGATCACGATTTAACGGATGGTAACTGCGTTCAATTTGCACATGTCTATACGCATAACATGAACTCCATCTTTCTTTCACGAAGAGAACTAGAGGCTCCCGTGGGGATATGCCGATGCAATAAATCCCTTACTCAATGATTCTTCTAGCTGGGCCTGCAGCTCCCTTAACTCTGCGGAGCCATCCTATGGGAGGAATGGAAATGGGCTCGATCCACGGGATCGAATCAATGGTGAACTCCACTTCTCTTTACCAGGTAATCGCGATATCATCAGGGAACACATACAGGAACTCTCACAATAAAGCGAAATCTCATCGATATAGTCCTCCTTCCTGTCTCCACCACATAAGCTAGATAACCACGACAACTACCATGACATTTTTACTGTGCTTTGTCATGGCGGAGATCATACAGGGAAGATAACTCTATAATCCTCTGGGCTTTACCTCGACTTCCTGGCTATTCAGCTTTACTTCCTTTTATAACAATCTGTTGTGGCTCTGGCGAGATAGCGATCGTCTGAGAACCACATGAAGTCCCCTCATATCTAAAGCCCTGGTCATTTGGGAACTCCACGTCCCTCAATCAGGAACTACTTATCTCACGGTATCATGCGAGTAATGGATACTCATTGGAAGGAAACTCTCCTCCTGACCCTCTAATGGTTGGGTCTCTATCTGGACACGATCTAGAATGGCTTGGATGCAAATGAATCACGTAGCTCTGGGTCTACTAAGGTATATGCATCATGCTTCAGAATAGAAATAATACGAGTGACCACATCGGGTGCATCTGCATCTTCAGAGTCCACGGCATATCTTGTGGCCTGAGTGCGGGGCTCTGTACGTATCCACAGGGCCCTTTGCTCTACCTCTACCCGCGGCCACCTCTACTGCGAGGTCATCTTTGGCCCCTCTTGCTGGGAAGCCCTCTTCCAGTCGACTTTTGTGTGCTCGTCTGTGCGGGGTGGCTAAGGCGGCCTTGATGTCTCACCCGATCAGGCGGGGACTGCTCCTAATAAAGGCCTTCTTTGGCACAGTGGAAACACCTCGTCTTTTGAATCCTCACCTCCCATGGTGTCGCCGACACATATGACCAAACGGGAGAACCACTGCGGGTGCCACGCATGGTAGGGCCTCATGATCCTGAATAGAGATGGCTCCTCGACTTGCCTCGGCCTCTATAACCTCTGCTCTTGCTTTTCTTTCCTCTTGTCTTGTCACGAGCTTTGTTGGGACGTGCAGTGCCTCCTCTTACTCTTACTTTCACCATCTGCTACGATGCATGGGCAGTGCTTTGCTCGACTCTCGGAGCGGCCTCGGCTAGGTCCCCCAGTCTGTGCAGACCAGCGATAAATGCACTCGATCCGGTGTTGTAGTCACGATAAAAACCTCTTGCATTTGGGACTTCATGCAGCGAATGTATGGAACCAATCTAACTAGTTCGAGAATTTCTTCCTGTACAGGATCTTGACATGTTCTTCTGTTCCTAGCAGAAGAACTCCTCAGTACCAGATCCTTATGACTTTGAGGAAAGAGATCGGTGGAGTGAATTCCTGCTTTGGAATTGGTCATGATATGCCATCGGGATACCTCCTCTCTCAAATGACATCCCGTCTCTTTAGCGCATCTTCCATCGAGCTGACAGATTCTTTGCTCATCACGTGCGACCCAGCTAACTCATAAACTTTGTTGCACAAATTAACCACAACGGTACATACGGATCCTGCGCTAGCAGTCATACGACAGGCGCCCGATTTTGTAATACTCTCTATTGACCTCCGTTCTTGCCCAACCTCTACAGGTGGCGGTGGAGGTTGCGGCTATTTGTCGAATTCATTATTCTTCACTATCTGTCTGTCTTGTGCCACTTGCTCAGTAAGTAAGCAGTCACGGCATTTGAGCTCCTTACGGTGGGCGCGGATAGTCCCGACGACTTCTTCTTTGGAGAGTTGATTCATAGATGCGGTGGTGGAACTGTACGTGCTCGTCCTCGCGGGTACATCGGGGCCTTTCGAGAAAGCTGCTAGGCTACTCTCTGGCCTGGGCGACCCTACGTCCTCTTCACGACATAGTCTTTGTAATTGCAAAATAAACCATTTAATACTTTGAATCACTTCATATGTATGTACTCTAAGTTTAAACATGCATGGTTACCATAACTTATGCTCTGATACCACCTTGCGTGGTATCATCTTTCCTCAAGTCCTAGGTCGTTGTATACAACCTGCTCTGATACCACCTTGACACACCCCGCTACCGCGAGTACGTCTTGTGCCTCCACAATCGACCATTACACTCTAACATTAGAAATCCGTGAAGCGAGCGTATTGCTTGCTTAAACCTCACATAAAATTTTTATAGGAGGTTTAGCAATCTATTTCAAACTCACAATTTAAATCGACAAAATAAGCTGAATGTGGAAATAACATTACCTATGCCAAGAAAAATGAAGTATCAATAATATCTGTGTACCTAAAGCATGATATTGGCGAGTAATGACATTAAATGGCATTAAACCCTAGTTTGAAAAATTTGAGACCATAAATACGATACACCAGCATTTAAAACATGAGGACCACCTGCTGTTGCCCCAAGCCAGAGCTAGCCACCTTCCTCTTCAAATTTTATAAGACTTAGCGAAGCAACCCCTTGGGTTGTCATCCTCGAGGGTGTTTGGCGACTAAAATGAAAGAAGAGGAGAGAGAGAAAATAAACCTAAAATGAAAGCTGCGGGAATTCTTCTTGAAATCAAAAGTTTCTTGGGTTACAAAATCATGGGGGCTTATATAGGCCACCCAAAGTGTGAAAATACAAGAATGCACCTGACATTGGGTCACAGACAGTGCAGTGGTGGTAATACACCGCGTAGTCATTTGGGAACAAATACACAAAATTAAGGGGCGGAATTTCGCTATGCATGATGAACCCGCTAGGATAAGCGAATTTCGTAGCCTAGCGAAATTCGCTAGCTAAGGAAATTACGAGATAGCGAGGTGAAATTTAAGCTATCTCTGATGATTAGCTAGCTAACAATTCGCTAATCTAGCGAAAAATATGAGAGATAGCGAGGTGGTTAATTTCTCACAGGCACGGAGTGATTTCGCTGGATGGCGAAATTTGGCTAACTAGCGAGGAAATTTTCAATTTAGCGGGATTGCGAAAATTTAGCAACCAAAGCGGAAATTTTCGCAATCCCAACGAGTACCGTAATCATGCGAGTATTGCTGGGATTACTGTTTTGCTTCTTTGCACCATACTTCTTCTCACGCATCCCTTTTTTCATCACTTCCTTCATTTCTTCCTTGAATCTTGATATTTTTATGGGTGAAAATAGTTTCAATCTTCATGGTTCGGCCGTATCTCGTCTCGAACTGAACTTAGTGGCGAGGCATGCAAAAACCTTAAGAAATAACCAAAAAATAACCTCATGATGGCATAAGTGATACAGCGGTTTGAACACCTCAATTGGAGCAATTGAGTATGATTAGTGCTTGTAAAGTACTTCAGAAACCTATCTCGAATAGGGCTGAAAATAGCACTTTTTGGGCCTTAATCCCACCCCCGACACGACCGTTGCTAGTCCCTTAGTAATGCAAAAACAATAAGGACATGCATGCAGTGCTTTCTCAAAAAAGTTTATGGTTCAAAAAGGGTATGTATAAATAGGTATTACCTTTAAAAATGAATAATTGATACCTTGTTCGGCAAACCTGAGAGAATAGAAACCATATAAGATCAAGTTTTTGAGTCGACATCGGATCCATGGTTTCTCAACCTGAATTTCCACCAAAGTCTAATGGTTCCTAATGTAACCGGTCAGGCAAATAAATTGCAAAATTATTCCCTCCCGAAACTATGCGGCATGGCCTTAAGCTGTTGAACGACCTAGATAGGAAAAGCTACACACTTCTTTCTTTATTTGACTTCATTGTAGGGTGCAATGCTTAAAACTTCGACTTCACGGTCAGTGTAGCGAGGTCCGCAGATGACTCGACTTGATTAAGGTTTAGGGCATCAAGCGAAAAGGATCACTTGACCACAAACTGAAGCCGCCCGGACTTGAATGACCCGAGAATCAAGCACCTCTGACACTAAACTCCACCTATCCACCCATGTAGCGAACACTAAGTCGATGACTCCCGGCAATTAAGGTTTAGGGCATCGGGCTTTAAAGGCTTCCGCTATATACCCCTAGAGGCCCAGTGCTCGGGTTTCAAAGTAGCGTCGACTTTTATTTCTCTTTTCTTTTTCTTTTCTTTTTCTTTTTGCTTTTTCTTTTCCTTTTTGGAAGACTCACATTTGGTCTTCAAATATGGGTAACCTGAACGCTATTATGGGTCGTGACATGCTGAAGTAGGCTTTGCAAAGTGAAGAGTACGTAATTTCACGGCCCCATTAGACAATCGGTGTGGGTGTGTGAATTAGCTAAAGGGAATGTTGAGGTTGAATATCTTTGAAAACCCGATTGACTGGCCCCGAATCAAACATGGAATTGTTCTAACATTAAGGTAACAACGGGGTTTGATTCTCGATTAAAGCTGATTGATTGTTCAATTAAAAGCAATTCAATTGTCGATTGAAAGAAAAATAGATACACAAAATGGAGGCACAAAAAGTGATTTGCAAAAGTGTAGTAACTGTAAATAACACTGTAAAGCGTTTTGATATAACCAAAATGGCTAATTACGCTTAATATATAGGCGAACATACAAAGTATCCTTCACTCTTGCCATTTATTACATGAATCTATCACTGAAATTAGTAAGCGATTGATAAAAATTTGAAAACTATATAAAAACATAACATAAGACACTCGACCTCTGGCTTTCCTCAGTACAAAAGCATAGACATGTAATAGAAATAGGAAAGTTAGAGACAGGGGTGCGACCACCTCAATCTCGTGGTGGTGGTGGATGACCATTTGCTGGCTGGCGTGTGACATGTCTAAAGAAATTAGCTGGCTATTTAGTCTTTGCTTCTTTGGCTCATCTCGATGTTCGGGGAACATGCGGAGGCCCAGGGTGAGTCATGATCTCTTTGGAGCATGGAGTGTGATGACCAAGTGGCCTCGGCTCGAGTGACCTCGATCTGTCTTTGCTGGGTAAGCGGCCCGGTGAGCATCTGACATCCATAACTCCTGCTAGCTCCACAGTGCGACATGAACATACTCACGGCGAATCTTGTCTTTGTATAAGATGGGCTGGGTATCGGCGGGGCTGCGGTGGAAATGGAGTGGAGGAGATGGAGATATATGGCACGGCCTCGTCTCCATCGACCTCGGGAGCATGCACATCTCTCCTGCAGAGTCCCTCTGGCTCCTCGTCACGACACCTCCTCCACGGTCATTCTTTGGAGGAGAAAGATGTCTCAGCACATCCACCATCGCTCGCTCCATCGATAGGACCAGAGGGCTAATCCTCCTCTCTGTCCAAGAGGCTCCTCTAGGAAGCCCAGTGCTCCGGGACTGGCTCGGGAGTCGTGGCATCGGCAAGGTGGGCTCTGCCTTTCGAGTCGGGGCCCTTGCGGTGGACCTTTGTCTTGAAATCTGGTCGGGAGGTCGTCACCCGACTCGGAGGGACTGGTCAGTCCCTACGGGATCCAGTCTGAGCCTCGGGGATAGCCCCTGCACGGTGTGCGCGATGTGGAAGTGGGAATAGAGGAATTTGGTCCATAGAGGTGATCGATGAGGGAGCATATGAGGTGCGGCGTGCCTCCCGAATAGTCACAGTCTTCTTTGTGGTGTCTCGAGGCGAGGCTAGGACCATCTCCGGTGGAGTCGAAATTTGAGGCCAGTCTCGATATCCTCCGACGTGGCTGCCTTTGTCTGCGGGTCGATACGGCCCGATGTCCATTTGCTTCGGGCACTCACAGTCGATCATCTATAGTGAACCAGAGCTCGAGTGGACTAGGCGCTCCCCGGGAGGTCATAGAATAGTGGAACTGGAGCACCACCCGGGGGTAATAGAACTGCCTCGGCGTCATGAACGGCAGCAATGAGTAATGCTCGTGTTGCCTCCAGTCCACGAATGCAGGGTCGACCATCATTGTAGGGATGTCATAATAAGACTCTCCATGGAAGTCTCTCAGTGAAGCCATTCCGGGATAGGGTGCCGTGAATAAGGGCCTCTGATCCTCGGCGAGCGATAGCGAGGAGATGATGTCGCCTCTGTGCGATGTGGTAGCGGCAATTTGGGCTAGAGGATGAAGACTCCATGGACTGATGTGCCGGGCCGCAGGCTAGGGCCCTAGATCTGCGTTGTGGCAGAAGGGGCCGGGGTCCATCCGTGTCACGAGTATCGCCCCAGATCTGAGGCTCCTGGGGGTGCCTCGAGTTGAAGGCGAGTCTTGGGGCGGGAACCAATTTGGAGGCCCGGAGCTGCTCCTCCGCTCGAAGTCTTGAACTGACCCAGGGCTGAGGCGGGACCCAGTACTCTGGTGCGAACCATAAATTTGTAGTCTGGAAAGGACCTTGGATTAGGGGTTGTTGTGAAAATGGAACGAGGGGAGCCTTCTTAAAAGCGACTGGGGCTCTCGCGACAAGCGAGTCACGCGCGGTGGAACCACGGACACGGGCGAACCCGAATTTCCTTGGCGGGGACCGGGAAGACGCTGAATCTTGGCCAGCGCGGTAAATTAGCGCTCTTGGTGGCCGGCTACGTGTGCGATGCTTCGGTCGAGCTCGGGGCGCGATCCGGGGGCGCGAGTGGAGCGCGGTGGGCTAGTCGCCGAGCTGCGGTGTGATGGGCGGGGGCTCTGAAGAGGCGGGGACTCGGGAGGCCGGGCGGCCAGCCGGTGATGGCTAGTCTTGCCGGCTGTGAGCGCGACGGTGTTTGTGAGTGGCATTGGTATGGCGCGCGGCCAATTTCGGCGATGGCTCAGTGGGTAGGGAGGGAAAAGGGTATGAAGTGAATTCAAAATTCCCTCCTGAGTTCAGTCCCCACATAAAGCCAGTGGCGACCTGACAATGGATTTGGCACATTCCCATTGTAATGAAATGTGACCAGGATCACCTACAAATCAAATTTTCAACATTAAAATTATAATAATAGTATTAAAAATAAAATTATTATATTAAAAATTATATCTAAAATTTTAAAATTAAGTAAAAAATAAATTAAAGACAAAATTGCTAAAAATGGAAAACTACTAAATTTAGTAACTTACTAAAAATAGCTAAAATTATAGGAATTGACTAAATTAAAATTAAAAAAAACAAAATTATTGAACTGCAATTCGGTTTTTAGGGAACACCAGAAGCCAGTCAGTATCCTTTGAATTACTCATGGAGGAGTCGAGGAGGATCTCCTCAGCCCCTGCCGATGGCTGGTGATTCACGGTTGTTTGATTTCCCATTGTTGACTTGATTCTCATTGATTGAATTTGGGCGAACAATTGCCTGCGGTGGCTGCGTGGTAATACGAAACACATGCTTCACCTTGGTTGTTTATTTCCTGCTTGATTCTTGGACATCTGGCTTCCTTGGTCGACCCGGAAACAGGCTTCATGATCCTTGATTTTCATCTTCCACCATCTTGTGCTTGTTATTAGTGAAATATGTTTAGTTCCAATGTCATGTTTGCCAAATGTAAGTTGCATGACTCCATTCCCGCGATTAATGATTGCATTGGCAGTGGCCAGAAATGGTCTTCCCAGGATGATTGGCACATGATTGGGCCCATTTGCTATTGGCTGGTGTCCAAGAACTACAAAGTACACTAGGTAGTAGAATTTGTCTCGCTACTAACACATCTCGACTATCCTTAGGGATCTTAGCCGTCGATTGGCGATGATAGAGTGATGTTAGTAGGTTTAAGCTCTCCCGAACCCTAGCCTTGTACTGAGTATGGCGTAGGTTTCTGCTTGGCTCCTAAATCTAGCGAGTGATTTGTCTATGCAAGTCACGATGTTAGCGAAATTGTGGGAGATCACGGATCCTTGTATTTGGTAGGTTCTTGCTTTGGATTATGGCGGCTTGCTCGGTTAAAAATGCCTTTTTCTCGATATCTGACCCTTCTTGATTGTACAAAGGTCCTTAAAACTTTGCATAGGCGGGAACTTGTTTGATGATGTCAAGGGGTAGCGACCTTCACCTACCTTAGGACTTCTAGGATGCACACTTTCTTTGGGATGCCTTCTTCTTGCCTGCGAGTGCTGGGGAAATGGAGGTGGCATGCGGTGCCGTGAGTCCTCCTTCGGAAATGTGTTACGCTCCCAATTGCTTCTCCTTTCTGGTTTCCTACGAGGCTTGGGCATGGGGCGATCAGCTTCTTTTCCACTCCTCGAAGTGAAGTGTGCCTTCACCTCATCCATTCTGAATTCTTTGGATGAACTGCCTCATGGACTCCTTTGGTTGTGATGTTGGGAGGAAACCTTCCTCTCTCACAGCCTCAAGCAATTTATTTGATCTTTGTGATTGAATCTTGCGGAGTTGTCAATTTTAAGTTAGATTGCTCGAGCCCGTCTATTCTCTTGTTAAGTGTGCTCTACGATATCAATCCTTTGTGCTAGTTGTACGTTGATCCCCTTTTGCTCTTCCTGAAAGTTGCCTACCACCTTACTTTCAGGTGATATGGCTTGTTCCACGGAGATGGTGGTGGTTGTGGTGAGAGGGGTGGAACAAGCGTGGTTTGGCACACAGAGACACGCGTAGGCGGGGATTAGGTTTCCCGGGAGAGGTTAGGGTGATTCACTCGATTGGAATTGTAGGTATTCCCATATAGACATTAGGTTGTGGTGGCTTGTATTGACCTCACGGCATTTGCATATTCGACATCAAATCCTTCAGAAGGGGCCATAGGATCTTGTTCTTACGGGTGGGCGGTGGAATTTGGAAATTGGTGCATGGATTGGCACGTGCGGGATGCCGATCCAGCACTTTTGCGCCATTGGGTAGTTTACTTCCTGGCTCCTCCACTCTGGCCCAGGGTTGATATTTTCGCTTTCATTTCCATGTCCTCTGAAAGTGTATAAATTCCTCCCCCAAGGTTGGTGATGGCCTCATTTTCTCCATTTCTCTCGAGTTTGGTTCATCCAGCCCTTTGAAGTTTAGACCCACATGGATTCGAGAAATCCATTGCTTCATCGGGAGGCTTGCTTTCAGAGAAAGTCTCCTCCACACATCGGTTTCTAGCGGTTGCTTCATAGCTGGAGACATACCATTGTAAAATGGTTCACTAGCATCCATATCAAAACCATGGTGTGGACATGCATTGATGGTCTCATGAATAAGCTCCCGACAACTGGTGAACTTCTCATTGTCATAGTGAATAAGTGTAGATCTGTCTCTTATTTGTTGGTCTTAGTGGCGTCTGAGAATTTCTTCCAAAAATTCAGCTTGAAGATCAGCCCACGATTTCATGGTCCTTGGCCTCGATTGAGTTAAGCGAGTTTGGCCTTGTCTTTCGATTAATCGAGTGGAAATGCTTTTCGGCAGAGCAAATCCATATCGGTTATACCTCCTTAAAGTAGTACGCCTCCTCAAAATCCCTTATGTGTGAGTATATTAGTTTTGTTTCTCCATACCGTATGAAAAGTGGGAAGCAAAGACCTTAGGTAGGATCTCCCCTTGCCACGTCCTCGGCGGGAGATATGATGCGGGAGGGGGCACTAACTCTTGGAGGGTGTATGTGGTCCCTCATCGACACAGCTATCTTTGTTGGATTCAACTGAGAATTTTGGGCGACTCTGCTTTGTTCTCCCAGGAGGTCCATTTGGTCACTTTGCACACTGATTCCACGGTCTTGTTCAATTGTTGCACTCACTCTTTCTTGATCTGCACGATGTCCCTCTGTCAGTCTTTGCGTAAACACACATTACGAAATTAAACAAAACAAATTTTGACAACTTGCGAAAGGTTGAGAGTGTTAGCTAAAATCAAAAGCGGCGTAATAAACAAAAAGCGGTCACGATATAGCGCCAGAAATGTGAAAACTTGCGATTCTGAAATTCAAAAGAGATTACAAAGGGTCACTGCGCTTGTAATGGGGATTGCAGTACACTTGACTCATCAAGCGTGGTTGGCTGCATCCGACAACGGCGCCATTTTTGATTCGTGCCACGGTGGGTGAGCGGAATCAACAAAATTTGTTTCCTATGTTCCTCCCTCTCTTTGCCGTGGTCAAGCTCTTGCGACATAAGCGAATCAAGGGTCGAACAGGGGATGGGTTTTTCATCCACATGAATGACTTGCATAAGTGTTTGAAAATTGTGAGGCTTTTGTTTGGATTTGTGGATTTGTTTCAAAACGATTAGGAGTTGTTTGATTCTCGATTAAACTGTAATGGCTTAAATGAGAGTGTGAAATGGTAACCTTGAAGGTTTAGGTCACTAGCTTGATAACATGGGGTTATGCGTGTCCTCGGGTTATATCCTCGTGCTATGGCAAGTGACATATAATCAAGCCATAGCAGGATCTTTGTTTTAACTATAAAACCCTAACCTAGAACCACTCTATTTGAGTCAACACGGGTAACATGCATTCCACATTTTTCGGTTTAAAACCACAACATTTCGACCTCATTTCGTTGAAACAAGTAAAGGCCCGTCCTAAGAGCTCTTGATTGCATCCCAACAATAAGTATGCCTTTGTACCATAAAAGCATGGCAGTATTGGCCCGAAGTAATGACATTAAATGGCATTAAACCTAGTTTGAAAAATTTGGGAGCCATAAATACGATGCATGGCATTTTAAAACATGAGGACCACAGCGCTGAAACCAAGCTAGCCACCTTCCTCTTCCAAAGGAGTATAAGACTTAGTGACATCCGCGAGGTTGTCATCCTCGGGGTGTTTGCGGCTAGAAAATGAAAGAAAGAGGAGAGAGAAGAGAGAAAAGCAAACCCTAAAATGAAAGCTGCGGGAATTCTTCTTGAAATCAAAGGTTGCTTAGGGTTACAAAATCATAGGGGCTTATAGGCCGCCCAAGTGTGAAAATACAAGAGTAAAACATTGGGCGTCTGAGGACAATTGAGTAATACACCAAACGTAGTCATTTAGGAACAAATACAAGAGTGCTTGAGAGCGGGAATTTCGGCTATGCGGGAGAGATTTCGCTGGGATAAAGCGAAATTTAAGTAGCCTAAGCGAAAATTTGCTAACTAATAGAAATTTAAGCTAGCCTAGCGAAATTTTCAATTTCTCTCTAGGATTGCGGGAATTTTTCGATTTCGCTGGGATTGCGAATTTTTCGCTATGGTTCTCCAGTACCCCATGATCAGTAGAAATTTTCGCAATCCTCATGAAATTTCTGGGTTACTGTTTTGCTTCTTTGCACCATACTTCTTCTCGCATCCCTTTTCATCACTTTGCCTTCGTTTCTTCCTTGAATCTTGATATTTTGATGGGGCTGAAAATAGTTTCAATCTTCATGGTTTAGCACATATCTTGTCTCGAACTTCGAACTTAGTGGCGAGGCATGCAAAGCACGCAAAATAACCAAAAATAACCTCATGATGGCATAAGTGATTCTAAGTGGACTGAACACCTCAATTGGCTTAATTGATATGATTGAGTCTTGTAAAGTACTCAAAACCTATCTCGAATAGGAGCTCAAATATACTTTTTGGGCACTAATCACACCCAATGACACGTTGCTAGTCCCTTAGCAATGCTAAAATATCAGGGACATACATCTTGTGATGATTTTACAAAGTGTATATGTTTCAAAAATGTGTATATCTGGATATAAGCATTACCTTTAAAATGAACGATTTACGCCCTGTTCGAAAACCGACATGAGATAACAAAAACCATATAGATTTAGTTCTTGGTGACATTGGATCGAGGAAATCAGCACGAATTTCCACGAAATCTAATGGTTTCTAAATGTAACAGAGATGAGCCAATAAATTGCAAAAATTATTCCTCCCCTGACCTAGCTACTAGCATGGCCTTAAGGTTGTTGAACAACTTTAAATAGGAAAAGCTACACTCTTTCTTTATTTGACTTCATTGTAGGGTCACGTCTTAAACTCGACTTCACCAAAGTCATGGGTATGTGGGAGTCCATAGATGACTCCCAACCAATTAAGGTTTAGGGCATCAAGCCAAAGGATCCTTGACCACAAACTCTGAGCTTCGCCGGACTTCTGGAATGACTTCGAAATTGAGCACCTATAACCTGCGTTAAACTCTACCCGTCCACCCGTATAGCAGACAAGTCGATAACTCGACCAATTAAGGTTTAGGGCATCGGGCTTCGAAGCACCATATATACCCCTCGAACCGTGCTTTTTCGGGTATCAAAGTAGCGTCACGACTTTATTTTTCTTTCTTTTTCTTCTTTTTCTCTTTCTTTTTGCTTTCTTTTCCTTTTGGAAGACTACATTGTTCTTCAAATATGGGTAACCTGAGCCTATTATGGGTCGTCAACATGCCTAAGGCCGGCTTTGCAAAGTGGAAGAGGGTACATAATTTCCGACTGTGGAACAATGCGGTGTGTGCGGTCTTTGTGAATTAGCTAAAGGGGAATGTTGAGGTTGAGATACCTTGAACTCTCGGCGTCGAAGCCTTCGTCATGCATGGGTGTTCTAACATTAAGGTAACACTTGAGGTTTCAATTCTCCATTAAAGGCAATTGATTGTTGATTAAAAGCAATTCAATTGTTCGATTAAGGCGATTCAATTGATTGAAGAGCAGTAGATACCTGAAATTAGAGCCTGAGTGATTTGCAAATTAAAGAAAAACAGAATTGAACAATGCGGGACATGTCTGAAGCAGTAAAACTAAATCCCCAATCTGAAATTTACCTCTAAGCTGGATTGGCATGGAAATCCCGAAAATCAATGGATGGGCGCGCGGCAGCCACCGCCCAAACACGTGGAAATTTGTGGGGCTCGGGGAGGGGTCCCGGAAAGATTTCCTCCCGATGGTCCATTTGCACAACATAGGGTTTCACCTACGTCCATTGACTTTGAACACCCTATTATCATTTTAAGTTGAGTAAGTCCGCTGAACCATTGGGGGTATGCGTGCTAAACAGTAGATGGACCGAGTCCATCGAGCTTGAGCTTGAGTAGATGGAGTTGGAGTCATACAGTGGGACTTGGTCTCCCACCGTTGAAATTTTTCCAGTTATCATTTGATCATGCCATTTTTTATTTTTCCTTTGCAATCACCCCAGATTCAAGTAGGCATCATTTTCGTATTTCTTCCCGACTCATTCGGATCAAGGAACCTCTGCTTTCAGGCCTTATTTAGGTGCATGTTCGACTTCTTGATCGCCCACCATACCTTGTACTCGATCTCGGGAAGGTGACATGCCTTACCATAGACTAAAGATAAGGGGGACACTCCAGTTGTCTTGAAAGGCGTGCAGCAGGCGCGACCGTCAGCGGCTTGATGGACCAATCTTTTATGTTGGCGTTTACTACCTTCATTAGAATGGTCTTAATTTCCCTGTTGGCAAGTTCTACTTGACCACTTGTTTGAGGATGGTAAGGGGTGGCCACTTTGTGTTTCACACCATGTTTATCATGAGGTTTTCAAATGGTTTATTCTGAGGAAATGTGAACCTCCATCGCTAATAATGGCTTCCGATTTACCAGAACTGGAAAGATGTTTGCTTTCAAATTTAAGTACCACCTGTGGTCATTGGTTTGCGAGGATTGCTAACCCACTTGGACACATAGTCCCTCCCACCAAAATGTATGTATGACCATACGACGTGGGGAAAGATCCCAGTAAATCGATGCCTTTGCCTTCGAATATATCGACTACTAAAATTGGGTTCAAGGCATCATGTGACGGCGAGACAACTTCCGTGAGTCTGGCATCTATCACATATCGGCACATTTGGTGTGCTTCATAAGCAAAGGAAGGCGATGAAACCAAAGCGCAGCACCTTCATTCTTTGTCTTACGGAAGCGAAGTAGCCACCGGGCATTCTCGTGGCGATGAGTTCAGGTATTCTGTTGTTCCTCCTCGCACACACTTCTGATTATTTGATGCGCCTGATATTTGAACAAGAAGGGCTCTTCCCAATAATAGGAATGGACCTTCGCGAAATATTCCTATCCTGCTCCTTCCACTCACGGTGGGATTTCTCTGTAGCGAGGAGGTGGCAATGTGAGCATACCCGGGAGCTTTCGAATTTGCATTAGAGATTCTTCAGGAAATTCATCATTGATGGGTGGGCTATGAGTGTCATGGGCTATAGTTAACCTTGAAAGATGATCTGCCACTACATTTTCTACCCCCTTTTTGTCTTTAATTTGCAAGTTAAACTCCTGAAGTAAAAGAACCCAACGGATGAGCCTTGCTTTCGCATTTTGCTTGGTCAGGAGATATTTCAAAGCGGAATGGTCCTGTAAAAATGACTATCCGGACCCGACGAGTATGCTTGAAATTTGTCTAAAGCATAGACTCACGCCCAGCAATTCCTTCTCTGTAGTAGTATAATTCCTTTGTGCTTCATTCAAGGTTTGCTTGCATAATAGACTAAGTGTGGTTTCCCGTCTTCTCTTTTGGCGCGTCTTGCTCAGATCGCGAGATCACTTGCATCACACATCACTTAGTGGCGCTAGTTAGGTGCTCTTCTTGTAAGGCGATGATAGTCAAATGGGACTTCAGCTCTTCAAAGCTCTCCTGACATTCTTTCTCCCAAATAAATTTGGCATCCTTATAGGAGCTTATGCAGAGGGGTTTAGCAATCTTCGAGAAGTCTTTAGTAGATCTTCTATAGAAGCCGCGCAGCGAGAATTGCCTAAGCTGTTTTTGTCGTTGGAGATGGCGGTTAGAGTAAATTCGATTTTGCCTTGTGACTTCTATTCCCCTGTTTGGAGACCTTGCTGATGTGATTCCTTAGTTGACCATGAAATGGCACTTCTCAGTTAGGCACTAGGTTCTTCTCTATACCTTTGCGGGATATGGCCTCCCGGGTGTCGGACATTCTTCAAAATCGCCTCCCATATCTGATGATGTCATCCATGTACACTTCCATTATCATCCACCATATCCTTGAACATACTAAGCATACACCTGCGAAGGTAGGTACAGGCGTGCAGGCAAAGGCATCCTCCTATAAGCATATGTGCCAAAGGGACAAGTGAAAGTGGTCTTTTCTAGATCCTCTGGTGCAATCTCTATATGGAAATACCCTGAATACCCATCCAAAAAGCAGTAGAATGGGTGTCCAGAAACTCTCTCAAGGAGCTGATCGATGAATAGCGAGGAAGTGATCTTTTAGGTACTTCATTGAGCCTCCATAATCTATACACACTCTCAGCCATTAGTAAGTCGGGTAGACAATTCTTCACCCTTCTCATTTTACAGGTTGTCACCCACGATTTCTTGGGCACCACACGGGTTGGGCTCACCCGAATCTTCCTCCGAAATAAATTAAATAATCTGGCTTGGAAGCGATTTGAGGACAATCTGGTGACTTCCTACTTAGTGGGAGTTCAACCTTCGTTGTGGGCACTTTGGCGGTATGGGCTCTTTCTTCGGATAAATGTGATGATGCAGTTATTTGGGTTTATGCCTTTTAGATCAGAAATTTTCCACCCCGATGCTTGCTTGTTAGTTTTAGGAGGCCCGTAGTCGTATTCTTGTGAAGTGGTCGACGTTGATGAAATCTGGCAGGAGCCTTTGCTCATTTTCTTAGGAATGCATACTTTAACTCAAGCTTTGGAAGGGTTTGAGCTCTAATTTGTGAGGTTCCTTTGGTTAGATCACCCGGTCGATAAATTAGAATTTCTATTTTCTGCTTCAAAATTACCCTTGCACTAAACCATGCCTTGGGGTTCTTGTTGCTCCCAAGGCGTTCGGTCTTTACAGGGTTAGTACATCCTGCTTTCTTTGCTCATTAGCCTGTTCCTCAGAATGGCATCTATTATACAGACTTCTTCACAGTCATCTTCCTCTGAATGCATATGCCTTTTACTCGAATGAAGATGTTGAGCTCGATGTCATGTTCCCCTGAAGCGTGGTGCATAACCTCATTCCGCGATTTTATTATGGCATTGAAGTAGCCAGAATAGCTCCCAATATGATGGGCACATGATTGGCTCCCCTTTGCAACCCGGCTTCCGTGTCGAAGTCTGACAAAGTCAGGTAGTAAATTTGTCACTTGTAAAACATCCTCAGCGGTTCCCTTGGTATTTTAATGAGCTTGTCGAGTTGGTAGCGGTGTGATGGAAGTGGGTTTGAGTTCTCCCGAACCTAATTGCTTGTACATGGAATAAATAGCCGAGGTTCACACTAGCTCCCAAAGTCTAATAGTGCTTTCTCCACACTAATGCCTCAAATAAGCTGGGATTGTAGGACATCCGGGTCTTTATATTTCAATGGAGTCTTGCACTGATGATAGCACTCCTTGCTCAGTCAAAAAGGCCTTTTTGTTTACATTGAGACCTCTTTTGGGTCATAAGTCAGCCTTCAAAAATTTTGCATAGGTGGGGACTTGTTTGATCATGTCTAGGAGAGAAATGTTAACTTTAACTTCTTAGTAAAACTTCTAACATTTACTGTTTGGTTCGGAACTTTTCTTTTTCGGAGAACTGTGGGAATGGAGGTACAAGCGATCTTACCTCTTCTCTACTTCTTGTTTGTTCTTCTTGTAGCGGATCGACTCTGAGTAGGGGACTGATTTGGCTGAGTGGGGTGCTGGTCTCGATTCTTTACCACTTCTTAAAGTCACCCACTGCCTTTACTTCATCAATTCTTGCATTTGGATCATTGGTTGACCTTATTTCATGCACTCTTGCTGTTGTGGCCCGGGGAGATCTTCCCTTTCTCACGAACCACCTGCATTGCTGGTTGGAATGACGAAATCTCGAGTGCATATTGTCCGGTTTCTGTTGAGTGAGCTCAGGCGCGATTACGGTTAGTGCGGACATTGATTACCTTTGTTCTTCTGAATGTGCTACCACTTTACTCAGGTCGGGATCGCTGCTCCAGCCGGGAGGAGAAGATATTGGGTAAGGCTGTTTGTTGTGTTGAAGTGGGCAGCTATTCAGCTGTGCTCTGGAGGGACATATACGGGGTTTTGTATGGCAGGAGTTTGGATGATTTCTCCAATTAGGGTTATAGGTGTTGCCGTATGGAGCGTCTATGGGTGGTTTATTTTGGATTTAGGACATGGGCATGCTCTTGGTTGCTCCCGGGATGACTATTTGTCGATAATCAAAACAAGGCATTTGGATAGGATAAGGCATCATTTACTACTTGCATTTCGTGCTGGCTTCTCATTTCGCTCTCTCCGCGACCTTGAGTCAAAGTGGTGTTTGCTGTCTATGTCTTCGGAGAGTGCATAAATGCCCCCCCTCAGGTGGTTCGAAGGCTTTGATCTTTCGGCTTCCCTTGGATTCGGTTCATCCCATGCCTTTGAGGTTTCGGCCACATAGTTCAAAAAGTCCATGGCCTCATCCGGGTTTTGCTTAAAAAGTTACCTCCACACATGGTCTCAAATAGTTGCTTCATGGCTGGAGACATACCATCATAAAATGGTTCCTGACATCCATGTATCGAAACCATGATGGACAAGCATTGATGGTCTCGATAGATCTTCGACTTGATAAAACTTTTCATTGTCATAGAAGCAGAGTAGGTGTAGATCTTGCCTCTGGCCCATTTAGTCTTTGTGGCACTGAAGAATTTCTTCAAAAATTCAGCTTGAAGATCAGTCAATTTCTAATCGTTCTCGGCCTAAGTGAGTTGAGCCATATTTTGGCTTTATCTTCGATGTCGAGTACTTTCGGCTTAAGCAAATCCATGTCGGTGATGTCCCTTCGCGAGCGTGAGTGCGCCTCCTCAAAATCCCTTATATGCGAATATGGGTTTTCATTCTCCCATCTTGATGAAAGTGGGAACGGGGCTGGGTGGGGTCTCACTTCTTACTTCTTCGGCGGGAGGTATGTCTGAGGGGAGGGCACTAACTCCCAGGAGGTGTATATGATCCCTCTCGTGTTTTGTATCTTGTTGGATTCATAGGGGTGCTTGTTGACTTTCTTTGTTCTCGAATTAGAGATCCATTTAGTCCGTGTGCCTGCGATTTCACAACCTTGTTCAATTAGTACACACACTCACTCTGTCACGATCTACGATATCCCTACGTCCTGTGCCATAAACACACATCACACAAAATGAGAGCCAAAGTAAAACCTGAAGCAAAGCTTGCAAAAAGGGTTAAGAAAAAAAAACAAAAGCAGTCTGTTAAGCATCCAAGTAGTGATAACTTGCGATTCTGACAAGCGAAAATTCAAAAGGGTCTAAAGGTCACCTACACGTAGTGGGGATTACAAGTACACTTGATTCATCATACGTAGTTTGGCCTGCATCCGGCAACGGCGCCATTTGATTACCGTGCCACGGTGGGGTGGCCCGGAATCAACAAAATTTGTTTCCTATGTTCCTCTCTTTGCCGTGGTCAAACTCTGCGGCATAAGCGATCTAGGGTCGAACACGGGGATGAGTTTCATCCTATGAATGAAAGCTTACATAAGTGTTTGAAAATTGTAGAGGCTTTTTGTTTTGGATTTGTGGATTTGTTTCAAAGCGATTGGGAGTTGTTTGGTTGCGATTAAGCTGTAATGGCTTAAATGAGAGGTGTGAAATGGTAACCTTGAAGGTTTAGGTCACTAGCTTGATAACATGGGGTTATCACGGTGTCGCAAGGGTTATATCCTCGTGCTATAGCCGTGACATATAGTCAGCCATACTTAGGATCTTTGTTTAACTATAAAGCCTAACCACTGAGCCACTCTGGCTGAGTCAACCGGGTAACAGCCATTCAGCCTTCAGTTTAAAGCCTAACCTCAGCCTCATTTCGGTGGCTCGTAAGACCATCTAAAAGAGGCCAGTGCATCTACCCGATAAGTATGCACTTTGTACCTAAGCATGGCAAGTATTTGCAATGTGACATTAAATGGCATTAAACCCTAGTTTGAAAAATTTGGGAACCGCCATCTGATGCACAGTAGCGAGTTAAAACATGAGGACCACAGCGCTGAGAAGCAGGCCCAACCTTCTTCTTCAAGGCTATGAGGCTTGGCAAGCATCCCTTGAGTTGTCATCCTCGAGGGTGTTTAGCGACTAGAAAAATGAAAAGAAAGAGGAGAGAAAGAAAGAAAAGCAAACCACAAAATGAAAACGCGAGGAATTCTTCTTGAAATCAAAGTTGTAGGGTTACAAAATCATGGGGGCTTATAGGCCACCAAGTGTGAAAATACAAGAATGCCTAAAACATTGGGCGTCTGAGGAGACAGGTGGTAATACACGAACGTAGTCGTTTAGGAACAAATACAAAATTAAGGGGCGGGAATTTCTGTACGGAGAATTTAGCTCAGGATGCGAATTTCGCTAGCCCTAGCGAAATTTCGCTAACTAGCCAATTACGGAAGACTCTTGAGTGAAATTTGGCTATCTACCAGTGAATTTAAGCTAGCTAGCGGAAATTTAAGCTAACTTTAGCGAAAAATATGAGAGATAAGCGAAATTGGTTAATTTCGCTAGGCACAGTGAATTTCGCTAGATAGCGAAACTTTCGTAACTCGCCGAGCCTGAACCCTATGGGATTGCGGAATTTTATGATCCCGGTAATTACCCGATCATAGCGAAATTTCTGGGTTACTGTTTTGCTTCAACTGCCATAGCCACTTCTTCTCGCATCCACTTTTTCATCACTTTGCCTTCATTTCTTCCTTGAATCTTGATATTTTGATGGGTTGAAAATAGTTTTCAATCTTCATGGTTGACCATATCTTGATGTCGAACTCGAACTTAGTGGCGAGGCATCTGAAACACAAATAACCAAATAACCTCATGATGGCATAAGTGATACTAAATTGGACTGAACACCTCAATTGAAACCCAATTGATATGATTAGTCTTGCGAGTACTCAAAACCTATCTCGAATAGGGCTGAAATAGCACTTTTGGGCGGCAGGTAACGAGCGGGAATACGTTTGTCACGCAGGGGACTCCACCATCGAGAGGGGTTGTAGGTTACAGTGCCATTTCCAAAATAACAAATTTCTCCAAAGAATTTTTTTTTTTTCAAATTTATTACTATTTCTTACCTTTAATATTATGTTGAATAGGGAAACAAATGAAGCTTGTTCTTCTCGATCAATTGACTTATGGTCATACGTACCGGAATATTAACAAGATAGAATTACATATGTACGCAACCATTGAAGATCCAGGACATCGGGTCATTATCATAACCAGGCCTAATGATGACCATGATTTGTCCACTTAAAATCCTGATAAGAGATTGGGATATATTTGCGACTTGCACAAGCGAGTTTATTCATAAAAATGAACGAGGTCACTACATTTGATGTTATGTTTATGGAAACTATCTACCCTTGGTTTTATGGATTAAAAAACATGAACATGTTGTTGATGAAAATTGTGACGCCCTGGCAGGAAATTACGTGACCAATCGTTAACTGCGAAAAACTTCGCGGATATCGGGTGACCGGTACCACCATTTGTGTCCCATTTATCGGGATCCATATTTTCACAAAAATGAAGCGAGTCTCCTTTGTTCGGGGGCTCTACCTAATATACAAGCTTTGTATAGCAATTATATCGTGGCCGTCAGAGGCACCAGCCAGTATTGATGACCACACGAAGTCCGATACGTCCATATCCCTCAATATCTGACTATATCCTGATAGTCCATAAGAGTTTATTACAACACTCTTATACAAAACATATAGTCTTGGTACCGGATCAGTACCAATTACTCGTGGACGTTGAGTTACTTGGCACCACCTCGATCTGTCGCTTCACCGAGACCCATTCTTGCATATTTAAGCTGAAAATATGATAATAATACACTTAAATACAGTCCGGAAGAGTTTGATCACGACCCTCTTACCACAATACATACCCGACTATATTGGCGATAGTCGAAAGAATTTAATTACAATTCTTTTATACAAAGACCACATGCTAGAACTAGTTGTCCACAGCACTTTTCTGAAAAGATTTATCGAGGCCACATGTGGTATTCTTAGTAATCAGCCTCGTCACAGTGTCGTCCATCGGTGTAGACCACACTTTGAAAGGGTCCTCTGACGGGGTGAGCAATGCCCGGTGGGATAACTCTGAGAATTTCTTTCGCTGAGATACGGCGTGCGATGTGATTTCACACATTCAGTAAAATATACACATTCTCTCAGTGTCTCATTACCATGGATGAAGATGTGACTCACCTGCAATCCCATCTCGAGTCCTCGCGACTCGCTCCTTTATCATATGCAGTGTGAAAACCGCCATTTATGTTCCATCGACCATTTTCCCGAAACAAAAGCTTTTGTTTTATAGAGTCGAAAATCCATTTAGACCCGATCTCTTATATCAACTTGTTTTACGAGATTCGAGTGTGTTTTTTTATTGGGTAGCGAATTTACAGGTCTCACCGTAGGCCCATGCGCCCGAACACTTTTGCGAACTTTCATCACTGGATACATATGTCTAACCAAGAATACCAGGTTTTTCACCTGAGGGGGTATCTATCTCTTCTTGTTATACCCAACACACGTATTTTTCATTGCCTTTTTCTTTTATGCAACCATGAGACTCATTTTGGACATTGTCCCATTTTACCGAGCCCACCATCGAACACCAAACACAGTGTCGATCTACCATGGACTCATGACATACCATCGAACACCAAACACGGTGTTAAGCTCTACCATGCACTCACACCCGTAATAATGCGATGTCGGAGTGCATAAATGCAATGCAATGTCATTGCATGTATCTCATCTTCATTACACGATGAATGTCGGTGCATGACACAAATCATACGCCGTGCCATTATCATGGATAATCATATTTAATACATATAATTTACATCCATTCAATTCGATATGCTTATCACACATATTTCAGCATTCACCATTCAACATGTCATTCTATGATCAGTAATGACACACCTGGCTTAAGCCATGTAATGGCCATTGCACATAACGATTCATCTCATGTCAACATATATTAGAGCACACACATTGACACCCCGAACCACGTCACTCTTAATCAAGCCAATGACACTTGATCCTCAGGAGCCAGTTGTAGCATAGGGTGCCCTGAAAACATTCCACACAACAAGCCATCATGGCCTGAGAATAGTTTTGAACTTAGTTCGAAACTAGTCCCTAACGATCCAATCACGAAGTCCGCAAATCGATCGCGGCCCTAAGTTGTAGCAGTCTCGGAAAATGGACGATAAGTTGAGTTATAGAGGTTCGATTTGGGTGATTCAAAAGCCTAACATCAAGTTCTCATATAGAGCTACAATTTCCTTGAAGGATACTAGTCCAAATTCTCACTTTTTACCAACCGAAAATCAGTCCCAAAAATCTGGACAATAGGTTCGACCAAAGCAGAGGGCCTTTGTGGCGATCCCGGAAAGCGAACCATTGCCCAGGTTATAAATGTCAATTGGGTGATTCAAAATCCCAATATCGAGTTACCGGATAGAATTTCCTGATTTATAGGGATCTTGGTCAATTCTCGCTTTTTCTAACCAAAGAAATCAGCCATAACAACTAGACATCATATAAGGTCAAACGAGCATTATTCCCGCCTTACATTTTTTGCCATTGACCCCTTAGAATGAAAATGGCGAAAAAAGCCCCTTAGGGCATTAAAACTGACGAGCAGCCCGTAGAATGGAAAATAAATCAAAGTAGGAAGAATCCTTACCTCTTTGAGCATAGAAGAAACTCTAGGAAGTCCGCCGTGGACGCTACAAACCGAAACTTTGATTTCCCAAACTCGCCGCTTGAATTCAGTGAAATCTTGTGTTTAAATTTTCAGCGTGCTTCGTCGAAATATGAACTTTCGTTCTTGGCACGTAGTCCGTCGGTGAAACTCAGATGAATCGAAGAGAGTTAGGATTTTTTCTTTTTTTTTTCTCTCCCTCTCTCTCTCTGGCGACCAGACCAGAAATCTGGTGTTTTCTGCCCACAAAATCATATTTTTAACCCCTTTTGTCTAACTCACTTAAGTTGGACATGTGGTCCATGTTGTGCCACGTGTCCACGACCTATCCGGGTTCATTTCTGTCCCGAAACAATTTATTTTTGTCTTGTTTTAAATTCAATTTATTTTAAATAATTTAAGCAGGAGTTATTTCTAACAAAGATTACCGTAAAATAGTGTATGAAGTCATTAGCCTTAGATTACCACGAAAATCGTGAAAAATCTGACTATCTCGGAAATCGGCGAAAGAAATTGACTAGGCTAGATTTCGTGAGGCGGTCCCAGCGGTGAAGTCAGTTTCATCATCAGAGATACAGGAATTTTTCGGGTTTTCAACATACTACCGTGAGTGCGCTTTTTGTCGTTTAAAAAGATTGCATTTTTCCCAGGTTTTACAAAAATAAGTCCTTCACCAAACATTTCTTGCAAATCTTACGGTAAGCAAATTGTCTACTTGATTAAGTTATTATTAATGATTTTTGTTGTATATGTTTAATAATTAATGATATTATATATTGTTTTTGACAAAGATGCATTTAGGGGGTTACCTAAAAATTCTCAATATTCGATCCCAATCTTGGGGACTAAATCCACCACGACCCTGCTCGGTAGTGAATACAACTTTTATGTCATTACATGAACTTTAGACTAAAAATGGCTGAGTAGGAAGTGCCTGCATAAGTGGAGTTTGTGAAACTTGGTTTTGGTGCCACACGGCATCCCTCGTTGTGTGGATCGACTTTATACCGCTCAGACGAAAGCTAGATGGCTAGATTTAATAGATCTTATAGAGACGAAACCCCCTTTCTTTTTTTCTCTCTCTTACATTCGATTTCCTCCTCTCTCCACTAGCCTTTTCTTTTCCTTCATTATTATCCTGTACTAAATTTGGATCCATCATCTTTTAACTTATTATTATTATTTTTTTATTTTCTTATTTTCTTGTCTCTTTAACTACATTTATAAAGATTTTTTCGCCGACCAGATTTATCGAAGTGGGGCTTCCACTTTCCTGTTAGCCACTTATCATCTCCATGTATTTTCTTGATTTTCTTTATTTTTTAACTCTTGCTATTCACGTCATTGACACATGGCTCATTATAGTAATTTATTCAAGTCTTGTAGCATGGCTCATGTCATGTGTCGCTTGCTAAGTCTGTGTGGTATCACGTAATTAAATGCATGTCGCGACCTTGGATGTTTCGAAAAGCGTGAAATTCCGGCCTACCGGTCCGGAGTGAGATTCGACGAGATAACTAAATTTTGCGAGACAAATTCAACGGTGAAGTCCGTTTCATCATCCGATATCTGGAAAATTTTCGGTTTTCAACCAAAATTACCATTTTACCATTTTTCAAAAAAATTAAATTTTTCTCGGATTTTACAAATTTACTACGTTGTAACTAATGTGATGTGTTTTACGTAAAAAAAAACATCAATACAAAGATAGAATAATTTAAAAATATGCAAGTTTTCAAATAATTTTATTTATAACTCATTTTCTTTTGGATTTTCTTTCAAGTTTTCAAGTTTTTAACATTTTTTTTTCTTTCCTTAATACACTACTTTCTAGTAATAAACATGACCTAAGTGAATCAAAAATTATGTTTGCTTAATATATATATTAGAATTATCACTATTTCAATTTGATTCTTCTTAATATTTGAAATCATAATTGTATTATGATTTCAAATATTATTATTATAATTAGATTTTTTATAATTGTTCCTGCATAACATTCAATTTAAAAAATAATCGAAGACATGATATGATTACTTGTCTCCCATATTGCAGCCTTTTTGTATGAAAAAACTTACTCTAGGCTCTAGCTGGCACTGAAAATAGTTTTTTTTTTTTTAATTAAATTATTTTAGTACTTGAAAAAGAAAAACAAAAAATTGGTTGATACCCTAATTAAGCTGATATGTTCACCACAGATTGTATAGATCATTTCAACCTACATGCTATACTAGCATAAAAGCATCACAAAAAGAGTAGAATTACAAGCATTCCAACAATGGGTCCCTTTATATAACAGATAAATTTTATTACTAATTTATTGGAACGTTCAGCAAAGTTCATCCAACAGAGGCACTCATCAAACATAAGCACCGGGATGGAAAGATTGGCATCCGATACACTGCACCTCAACGATCTCGAGTCCCCTATCATAGAGGTCTTCACAGCATCCAGCACCGGCTGAATCATTCCCTACTGAATTGGCCGCTCTGTTCAGGTTTTGAACCATTTCTTTTAATGTCTGCTACCAAACCGGAGAACTCTTTCACCATGAGAGCATCCTGAGGAAGATCTGTCGTGACGACTTGTACTCATGGTGCTTATTTCCCTGCTGGTTACAGGTCATTGAACAAGACTCTATACCAGCAGTAAATGTAGCAGTGTCCTCCTTATAAGGAATAACAAAGTCATTAACCTGCAGAGTTCCCTTTGTTCCAACAGCAGTTATAGTCATCGTCAAATTGGCTTCGAAGGAGCAATTGAAGCTCGCTACTTTCCCGTCTTCCCATAACAGAGAAGCCCCGGTTGTTGTAATTACCCCTGCTTTATTGAAAACAGTCCCAGGCAAAGCTTTCACTGATTTAGGCAGTTCGTAGTCGACAGCAAACAGGATTGCCCTGATGCAGTACCACCCGGTATCACCAAGAGCGCCAAGGGCATCAAGGTCCGGCTTAGAACGAATGTCATTCTCAAGAAAATCAGAATCGGCAAAAAATGAAAAGCAGGCTTGCACCTGTAGGACAAGGGGAAATCAGTCTTTCTTTATTAGATATTCTTCCTTAAACAGAGATTATGTAGTGTAGGCAAGATAATAAGGACATGGAAAGGAAAGGGAAAGTATGTAACATCCCTATGTACCCCAGCTCTTAAATGTCAATTTCATCATGTAAAAAATACACGTTTCAAAGCAAGTCAAAGTTCATGTTTCAATCGTATCACATTGCAAATTATAAAGACCAGGCCAACCTCATCCAAGCAAGAGGAATTCAAAAACAATTTGATTTCCATTTGGAATGCCAGGCATTCTTTACGAAATATGGCAAGATTTATTGGTTGCTTGCCATGATGGAGGAGGGGTATTCATTCAGGTTGAGTTTGAGCAAGATGTCAATAAAATTACCATGGAAATAATTAGTCCAAAAGTATGACTAAATACACACCTTATGATGAAACTCAAAGAACAAATGATCCACTTCAGTGCGATTGGGCCAATTACAAGAGCAAGGGCAAAAATGCTTCAAAAGGCTTTCAATGGGCTTATGAAGTAGTTTATTTAGGCTAACCACGATGACGTGGGTTAAATCAAAGCACAAAGGATACGTTTCAAATGTCAATTGAGCCAATCACAAGAGCAAAGGCCAAAAAGCTTCAAGATGCATTAAATGGGCTTGTGAATGAGTTTATTTGTGCCAACCCAGCCTTTAAAGAAAAGCCCAAGTCAAATCAAGTCTTTGAAGGAATTTGAGCCAACAAAGAAGTTCAAAAGTCCATAAATATTATCATGGCTATTGATGGAAATAATTCATATGATTTTGGCCATTTAAAGGACCAGAAAATAAAAAAAAAAAAATTCTTGCTCTATATTGGCTCCATAGTTCATGCACAATCAAAGACCCATTTTGAAGAGTTTCAGCATTGCAAGTTGTATGGTCAAACTTGCTAATTCTTGTGCAAGTCTTTAGTTGTCAATTAGTCTATTATGATCAAAATATCAATGATAGGTGTCCAATAAAGAAAGAATAAATTATCTTCCACGTTGCTTTGGTAGTTTTCCATTCTGAGTTTTGGTAATTGTGTATCAAGGCTGAATTTTAGCAAGTTTTCCTTTCTTTCTTAGTCGATAAGGACGTCATAAACTCTATAAAGAAACCTGATGTATTCTTAAGAAGACATTGATGAATAAAAATTCTTTTGTGAGGTTTTCTTCACTTTATGGTTCTTTTGAGAACTTTAGAGCCTATCACAGTTAATTCCTTATAGTGTTCAAACTTACGACTCTTGGTTCTTCATAAACAAGGGATGGGGTTACTTTCCTTTGTTCTTACGGCTTTTGATTCCATATAACCAAGGGAAGAGAGCGCACATCATCTTTGTTCACGACTCGATTGATATAGTCAAGGGACGGGGCTCTTGTTCGATCATGTTTGAAGATCACTTGGGAGTAATCATGGCGTTTGGTGGCTCTACCGAGAAGCCAGCCTTGGCCCGAGGTTTGCATCATTTTGGTATCAAAGCTTCGGCTTTCAAACATCTATTCAATATTGATCTTAATTCTTGTGGTTTGACATTTCATTGAGTGCAAAAAAAAAAAAAACAATAAAAAAGGAAATCATCAAAAAAAAAAACAAAAAAAAAAGAGGCAAATGTATTCTTCGCTGCATTTTTGTCCCCTTTGTAATATCTAGAGCATTGTTTGGATTCCTATTCGGGTTGATCTTTGATCTAGCTTTGTTAGTTCAAATAAGAACCAAAAAAAGTGAAGTTCAAGAGTGGAAAAAGATGAGTGATTTTCATTACAGGATCAGATTGAACAAAATGAAGAGGTGTTGAGATGAGTATTTCCTCAAACTCAAAGACAAGAGGCGTGTTAAATGACCTTGAATAAGTAAAGAATTTAAGAATGAATTGGAAGATGAAGATGAATATAGATAGAAGGAGAGGTGTTGGTGACAAAGGCGTGTTTTGAAAGTGCCCAGTGAAGAAGGATGACATTGAAACATGGGAACATTTTCCTTTACTCATTTGTAAATAATTAATAATAAGGTTTGTAGCTTGATTATTGATGGTGGGAGTTGTGCTAATATTGCTAGTGCTTTGTTAGTTGAGAAGCTACAATTACCAACATTTTTTTTTTTTTGATCAGTAAAAAGCAGTATATATAGATATGAAAAAGAGCACTGGCTCCCGACAAGTACCTGAAAGTACATAGGAGCCTGAAACACCTCTCACCTAAACCCACATGACAGCTTTCCACCAAAGAATTTAAGTTATCCCATCTTGAACACCTTGGCCACCCCCGCAATTAGCCAGAAGAAAGATTTCGTCACGTAATACGGAGGGGCCTGTTTTCAAAACCACCCTATTCCTTTCCAACCACAGGAGTCGAAAATAAACACGAGAGGAGCGCCGGTAAGTCTCTTCATTTTTTCCAACAGCACTTTAGAAACAGGGGAGGATTCTTTGCTTGTGCGGGGGAACACCGATTAGCTTGATGGTGCGGAGATCCCAGTAACATCTGGCTCTCGAGCAATGGATAACAAGTGGTCTGTTTCCTCATGCTCTTCCACATAGCTTTATTTACTATGGGAATCCCCCTCCTCTTCAGTTGGTCCAGCGTTAGCACCTTACCACGAGGGGCTTCCAGGCGAAGAAGCCCAATTTTGGGGGAACACTTGGGTTCCAAATGGATCTACTAGGGAAATCCACAATTACCAACATTTAAACATCCTAAGCTATATAAGTTGCAGTAGTTGAATGATAGTGTGGAAGTGAAGGTGCAAAAGCAAGTGTTTGTGTCATTTTCGATTGGAAAGTATCTCTGATGAGTTCTTTGTGATGTTGTCCTTATGTAGTAAGCTACTCACATCTTATTGAGCGGGCAGCAGGGTGATTGGAGAGCCATCCATGACGGTTTCAAGAATCGTTTCAATTTCATGAAGGATAAGAAGCTTGTAACTCTTGTATGAAGATCACGAGAGGTTAAAACAAAAGTGTGATTCAAAAAAATAATGAGAAAGAAAATGAAAGAAAGAAAAAGGAAGCCCAACGGAAGCGAAAAATTGAGAAGGCTAGAGAATTGAGAAAAGAAAAAAGAGTGAAGAAAAATGATACGAAGGTGAACAAAGAAGAAGGAGAGAGACAAAAAGAAAGGGAAGTTTCTATCACGAAAAAGTGTGATCGAGAATGTTTTTTATACTAAAAAAAACCTATGTTTGTACCTTTGTACAAAGAGACGCTTTTGAATGTTAACGATCTTGATTCATCTTTGCCTAGTGTTGTTTATTCTTTGTTATAGGAGTTCGAGGATGTATTCCCCAAGTATGGTCCTAGTGGTTTGCCACCCGAAGAGAAAAGGAGTTTCAATGCCAAGTAGAGGAATTCATTACTCCATGTGTTGTACGTGTACATTGTATCCAAAAAGGATGGTTTGTTGAGGATGTGTATTTATTTTCGTGTCATCAACAACATTATGGTTACGATTCAAGGACGAATCTTTTCGAGGAAGGGCGGATTGATGAGAATCAAATAACAAAGGATCCACTTCAATTACCCGATTTGCTTGATCACGAGAAGCCCAGGCCCCGAGGCCTCGAGAGACTTTCGTAGACTGCCGAATGGGTTTATTGGAGCTGACCGATGACGCGGACGAAATCAAACCCTGAAAGTTAAACTGAATGCGATTAGGCGATCACAAGATCAGGAATTAGCTTGAAAGGCATTAAATGGA
The DNA here is from genome assembly GCA_016808115.1 of Tetrastigma voinierianum. Lineage (NCBI taxonomy): Eukaryota > Viridiplantae > Streptophyta > Magnoliopsida > Vitales > Vitaceae > Tetrastigma > Tetrastigma voinierianum. The sequence continues at coordinate 99,094 of JAEQBH010003091.1, forward strand.
CTTGTGAATGAGTTTATTTGGGCCAACCCATCCTTTAAAAAAGAGCCAAAGTCAAATCCAGCCTTTGAAGGAATTTGAGCTAACAAGGAAGTTCAAAAGTCAATAAATATTATCATGGTTGTTGATGGAAATAATCCACACGATTTTGGCAATTAAAAGGACCAGAAAATCAAAGAAAATACGTGTTCTATATTGGCTCCATAATTCATTCACAATCAAAAACTTATTTTGGAGAGTTTCAGCATTGCAAATTGTATTGTCAAACTTGTCAATTCTTGTGCAAATCATTAGTTGTCTAATTAGTCTAGTATGGTCAAATTATCAAGGATAGGCATCCAATAAGGAAAAAAATAAATTATCTTCATATTGCTTTGGTAGTTTTCCATTTTCAGTTTTGGTAATTTGTGTGTCATGGCTGAATTTTAGCAATTTGTCCTTCCTTTCTTAGTCAATAGGGATGTTCTAAGGTCTATATAAGAGCCATTTGATGTATATGTTGAGGAGACATTGATGAATACAAATTTTTTTTGTAGGAGTTTCCTTCACTATAGTTCTTGTGAGAACTGAAGCCTATCGAGTTAGTCGCATAGTGTTCAAGCTTACATCTTAGTTCCTTCTATAATCAAGGGGACAGGGTTACTTTCCTTTGTTCTTACGGCTTTTTGTTCCATATAAGCAAAGGGATGAAGAAGCAACATTATTGCTTACAGCTCTTGATTCAATATAGTCAAGGGGACGGGGCCACTGTTCTAGATCATGTTTGAAGATCCTTTGAATAATCCGTAACAATTGGTAGATCTCAAAGCAAAGCGGGTGGGATTAAGCATCACCTTCACGTATAAGAACATTACATCATGAAAATGAAAGAATGGAAAACTAGACATGTTGTCATTGCCACACTTCCCTTCTTGAGAAAGAATATCAAAACTAAATGTAGAATGAAGATGATAGCATAGACTTTAGCTAACCTGCTAATATCCAAGGTATAGGATTGCAAAAGAAAACCCTTCATAAACAAGATAACAAGGGTTAATTGGGGGGTTATTTAGGATATTTTTGAAAGAAAAATATTATAATCTACATGGGAGTGTGCTTTCGTTCAACTACTAGCAATTTGGTAGCCAATGTTAGTATTCTTTAGCAAGTAGTTACTATAGCAAGTAGCAGTGTTATTGCTCAACCTAGTGTAGCAAACAGGATTTGCCCTGATGCAGTACCACCAGGTATCAAGGTCCGGCTTAACATGAATGTCATTCTCAAGAAAATCAGAATCAGCCAAAAATGAAAAGCATGCTTACACCGGGACAAGGAGAGGTGACTGTTTAGAAGATATTCTTCTCCAAACAGCCATTATGTAATAGACAAGACAATGAGGACATGGAAAGGAGAGGCAAAGTATTATGTATCCAATGCCTAGCTCTCAAATGTCAATTTCGTCAGCCAAAGTATGTATCCAATGTACCTAGCTCTCAAGTGTCGAATTTCGTCAATAGCCAACAAGATCACACATTTTACAAGGCCAAAGTCAAAGTTCATGTTTCTACTCTATACATTGCAAACTAAAAGACAAACCTCATCAAGCAAAGCAGAATAACAAAAATGATTTTCTAATTGGAATTCCTGGTATTCTTTATAATATACGTTTGATGATGAAATTTATTCGTTTACAGACAGAGGGCCCATGAGTTTGAGCAAGATGTCAACAAAAACACCATGATAACAATAACGAATCCAAAAAGTATGATTAAATATACAATCTTTCTCTTAGATATTGAAGAGTGCATCATAGAACTGAAAAGGGAGGAAAACTAAACTGGGATATGAAAAACCAAAGAAATATTAATGGGAAACTCGTGTCATTTCCCTGCTTCCTTTCTTGAGAAACAACATCAAAACCAAATACAGAATAGAAAATGATAGCATGAACTCTATATCTAATCACAGAAAGGTGCAAGATTGCAAAGAAAATCCTGATAATTTAATGCAAAACAACATGACAAGGAAGTGGGAGTATTAGGAGATTTTTAATGAAAATCTTATAATCTACATGGAGTTTACTTCTTCAACTATTAGCAATTTGGTAGCCAATGTTAGCATTCTTCAGTAGAGTTGCCATGGCAAGTGACTGCAGCGATAATGCTCAATTTAGTGTAAATGTTTTCCTACAGTAGGTTTAGTGTAGGATTTTGGCTCATAGAGAAGGACAATGAGAAATGTATTTTCTCAGAATTCCACCTCTTAAGTTTAGCAACAAAAAGGGCATAACGCCTTCCATCTGATTGCACACTCCACTTAGTTCAATGAATGAATTTCCATCTCAATAGTGAAAGCTGCTAAGAAATGTTGGGCTGTTCCCATCCCCATCTCTAAACCCTAAAAGTGGTTAATCACTAGAGCTTCTTGATGATCCCGAATGTTAAACAACTCTGGAGACAACAATCTTGATCATTCCCAATCCCACTATCCAACTCACAAAACTAAAAAAATTCTTACTATTGAGCACCATCACACAATGCTTCATCAATTGTTATCAACTATCCGCAATCATTCGGTAATTATTTTCAAGAATAATTTTGAAAGTATTTTTTTCCAATAAGTTTAAAAAACAACAGGTTAATGTTTTGTAAAACAAAAGTTTATTCCCTCAGGCCACCGGAGGTTTTAATAGGCTGTTTACTTTCTGGGCCCGTGGAAATAAGTGGAGGTAGACTAAAACAAGTAAAAATCAAAATCAAATCAAATCAAACAGGATTGAAAAGGTTTTAAGCCTATTTTTAATTTTTTTTTTTTTTTTTGCTCTTTATTCATCTTGTTACAATAGAAGTGTACGTCAGGTAGACTAAAACAAGTAAAAATCAAAATAAAATACAAAAAAAAAAAAACAAATTGAAAGAATAAATAAGAACCATAAATAAACTAATCATGTCTTTCACTCTTAGATTTTTGGTACACCAAAGCTTTCCCTATTATCATTCTATTAAAAACTTAATTTAAAAAAAAATTGTTGCACTGTAATAATTCACAAAAAGTACCGCCACCGGTTGAGTGGTCCAAAACGCTGCGGATCGAAACGCCTCCTCATCTTAGCCGTCCAGGGTGGTGCATCCATCGTACCGTCCATAAACTGCACTCCATTGGTTTCGCACGCCTCCAAAATCGATCAAACTCCGGCACATTCAGAATACAGGCTTCTCAGAAGTAAGTAGCTGTGCTTCTCCGCCGCCAGCACCGCCCACTTCAAGTGCAAGCTCGTCGGCAGCGGCACGTAAACGGCGTCCACGTCGGGGTCGTCCAGCACCGCCTCGTAGCTGCCGTAAACCTTCGCCGACGGCGGGAATCCGTTAGCGGCCGCGATCTCTCGGCCTTCTCGGCGAGCGGCTGCCGACGGCGTAAGGCGTGGCATTAGGAGCAAGTTATCGATCTCGAGACCTTCCGGGCTATGTCGGCTGGCCAAATCGAACCGGATCATCGTTTCGGCCATGTCTAATGAGGATGGGATGAAGCGTAGGGTTACTGACGGTATCCGGGGTGTAATCAAAGCAGTTTTGTCGGCTTCTGGGTAAGGTTAGAAGGTAATAATTGCAGTACTTGTTTTTTAATGGAAACAAATACCGTCAATCTTGAAAAAGATGTTTTTATTTTGATTTTTATATTTATTCCTTGCCAGCTCGGACCTTTCTATACTCTTAGGTCATGTTTGTCCTTGAGACGAGATGGGGATCATACGATTTTAATAAAATTAATAGTCTGACTTAATAGATCTTGAGGCCAATGGCAGGAGCAAAATTAGTGAATGTGAGTTATTTTGTCTTGATTTTTAACTTACATCGGTGGGTCTTGGGATTAAGCGGAAACTAATATTTATAGTTTTTGAAAAATAATTAATGTAGCCCCAAAAAAAATTTATTAACTAATATATTATCAAATAGCTAATAATAAATACATGAAATAAAAAAATAAACAATATATTATATATGATATAATATATTATAAAATATAAATTTAACAATATATAGTAGAATATATATTATCCCAAAAAATATATTATGAATTTTTTATAAACTATTTATTAAAAAAAACATTATAATAATAATTATTATGTATATTAAAGTATAAAAATAAAATAATAAAATTATTTTAAAATATAATCGGCGAGTTTATTATTATTTTGGATCTGTGATTATTATTAAGCACCGATTGGTGTTTCTATACAGAAATAATTCTGCTTTTCGAGATTTTCGTAAAAATCTCTGCGTCCGCGAAAATCATTGACAGTATCATACGAGAAAATCGGAAAAATTTCGGCTTAATATCATAATTCGACCGAGAGAACTTTTCTAGTTCCAGAATTTCGCGAGGCAGATTTACTTATTGTGATTCGTTTCGTCGTCTCAGAGATCTGAGATTTGAGAACCTACGACATATAGCGTTTATTATTTTTATTAACGTTTTGTCGTTTTGAAAATTTCTAATTTTTCGGGTTTTACATAGAGTAATAATACCTGAACTTCATGCTCCAGTTGAGAAAATAAGCTGGCTTACATTAAAAATCCGTTAAAATTAAATTAAACCTGTGCCATTAAGAATGAAATTTGGACGGGAATCAAAATAATGTGGCGTTCGCGTCACTCTTCCATTCTTTGTGTTAAAAAAGCAAACGATTTAATCTTCCGATCACGTAAGTCTTGTCGGTATTAGCTAAAAAATTATTCGGCATTAAGTAAAAACAAAACGCGCTTGTCCAGGTATGTATAAGCGTGGGATAAAAGTCCGTAATTTTGTCTAGTACATGCAAACATAGGGCGGTATTAAATTTGTCTCGATCTCTTTAGGCCAGTTAGTCGGTCAGAATCTGAAATTAATCATAGCGTCGCCGACAGCGATATATGTCTTATGTAAAAAAAAAAATATATATATATATATATATATATATATATATATATATATATATATATATATATATATCCTTTTATCCATATTAGGGAAAATTATTTTTACAAAGTAATAAATATAAGTTAACATGACAAGTTTTTCAACCATAATAGAATATTCGGGATAATGTTTGACTATATAATCTATTAGAAGTGTGTATATAATTTTTTAGTCATATAATATAAATGATGATGCACTTTTTTGCCGGAGCGAATTTGGAGCGTGTAAGGGGTCGTTGGTAGGACCGGATCGTTTGTGGGGGTGGGATGCACGGGCGTGGATTGTTTGGGATGAGTAGGATCGGCTGCAGCTGTTGATCTGCGGGGCTACGGACGTGCATTTCCTCTGCAAAAACGAGGAAGAGTAGAGTCGGGGGTCTTGGTCAGTGCATTTCCGATCTTTAATCGATTTCTTTACGAGAGAAAAAGAAGCTAACAGAGAGCGAATGTGTTGCGTATAATTATCTTGTCCCAAGTCTTGTCACTTTGCCGTAGAGATGATCTTGTATTTATAGTGTATATTATTCCCGATTTGAGGGGTAGTAAGGATTCTTTCCATTTGATGGGTTATTTATTGCCTTTATCGGTTTAGAAGAGATATTGAAGGAGTATTTTATTAGAAATTATCTCGCTTCGCTATTGTGGTGAGATGGGAGCTTGATTTGGGGATAATATATTGTGAGTATCTACTTCCACTGTAATTGAGATTTGGTTGGATTTACGGGATAATATATTATTGATACATTATCTTTGATTTTCCTTGATGAGATTTAATTAAAGATTTAGTTAGGTCGGGATAATAAGTTATGAGGGGATTGATATTTTCTGTTGGCGAAGTGTCGATTTGGGGATATGGAACTGCCGATTATCCATAACCGGCGCTTTGGTAGACGGATTGGGCGCCCGGCAGGTGTGGTAGGGGCAGGTGTTTTATAAGGTTTCTTGCTCTCCTTTGGGCTGAGTGAGTGGGCCCGCAATCGCGTTTGACCCACTGACACTGTCGATAAATAATAATTAATTATGATATAAGAATGTAAATTAATCCTCTTATGTGAATGAAATGATCTTGATTTTATTTTCTTTCTTTTTATTTTTTATATCATACGTTAATATATTTTTATTTTAGAATATGTTTAATAATAATTATAAAATATTTTTAAATTTTTTAAATACTTAAAAATGTTTGTCAATGTCATAATTTACTAGAAAATGTGTACAAAAAAAAACTTTGTTTTATATGATATCTCATTTACGTTTTAAACTTTATTTTTGTTCAAATAAACCCTTAAAGTTTTATTTTATAACTCAAATTAGCCCTTACCTAATACCTTTAAAGTGATCAAAAGATGAATATCTTTTCTCTTTACTCCCTCATCTTTCTTCTCCTCTCTCTTCTCTTTCGGTTAGAACCCCTACCCATCAACCATTGTTTTTATTTTCTTTTTTAACTCTTAATTTTTTTATTAAATTTTTTTTTAGTTTTCCAAATATACTTAATAAAAATTCAAATTTTATTTTTTTATATACAAAATAAATTGTTTGTTATTTTAAATCTACTAAATAAAATTTTAAAATTTTAATTTAATTTTAAATGCTGTGACTATTACCTATTCATGAACCCAAGCCTGAGCGCTCTATTGGATTTAATATGTCATTGTTTTAACAATAATGACTTTGTAGAAGCTCATTATTTGGGAGTTTAATAAATGTTTTGTGCTCATAAATTCATTGGTCTAGAGCTCAATTTGCAAAGTAAGGTGGCGTTTGTTTTTTGACATCTTGTGAATAGGCTTTTCAGGCGTTAAATTTGTTCTGTTTTAAATTTTAAGTGAGCACATTCTTGGGGGTACTAAAAAGTTTGAATAGAAAAAATGAAAATATTTGAACTTACATTCGAAAAGTCATTTAACAAAAAATACAAGAAAAACTCGATAATTGTCCGATAAAAGAAAAATTTTAGCGATATCTGTTGTGAGGATAATGACAGAGGGTTTGGACGGGCGGTCACATCCAGGCAGGCTCGTTTATTTTTGAATGCAGAAACTTATCTGATTTAAAAATTAAACCGGGACGGGGCGGGAGATGAGAAAATTACCAAACTGTGCAGTTTACGTTTTATTTTTGTTTATTTTAAATTTTAATTTTTTTATATTTTGCTTTTTATTTTTATTATATTAAATTAATATTTTCATAAAAATAAAAATGTATGAATTTATCAATTATTTATTAAAAAACACTATAATAATTATTATTATTTATATTAAAATATAAAAATAAAATAATAAAAATATTTTAAATATAATCGGGCGGGGCTTATTATTATTATTTTGGATATATAGTTCGTATTGAAACCGTTCGGGTCAGTTTACGCGAAAATGGAAAAATCTCGTCGCTAGGTGTTTGTGACTTATCGCGCAGAAAATCGAAAAATTTCTGTTTGTCTCGAGAATTGATGAAACTTTTGGGTCACTAGATTTCGTAGCAATTTACTTGGCCTTGATCAGTTTAGATTGTCGAATCTAGAGAATTTTATAAACTTCGCGACACTTATAAGCGATTTATTATTTTTATTAACATTTTGCCATTTTGAAAATTTCTAATTTTCTCGGGTTTTCTGATAACAATACACGAACTTCGTATTGGTTGAAAATAAGCTTAAACTCATTAAAAACCGATTAAAATTAAAATTAAGCATGTCTTCATTAAGAAGCGACGGAATGAAAACACAAAATAATATGTTAAGTTTGTCGTCCACTCTTCATTAATATTATAAAAACAAACAAACTTAATATTTAATCTTCATTAAATCTTGATCGACAGTAGGCTCAAAAAAGTTCTATTAGAAGGCATTAAGTGAAAAAACGACACAACCTATAAGGTGGTGTTTGTTTTTTGCAATCTTAAATAAACTTATGCTATTGAATAGTCTTTTAACTGCGATAAGTATTAGTTGTTTGTTTGCGATACGTAGTGGTAGGGATGGCTGTTTGAGACACAGATGTATTACAGGTTCCGTCATGCTGCCCACATGTGGTATATGTTTAATTTAATTTATCAGTTACAACGGGTTTGTTTATTTTACTGAAATTAAACCCGATGTGATGCTTTCTCTAAGCTGAAAATAAAAAATTTTCAAAATGGCAAATGTTAATAAAATAATAAGTGTCATAAGAGGATTCAAGCTAGAAAATTCTTTTAGATCTCGGATGGCCAGTGACTGCGTGGATGCGTAGTCTCCGCCGAAAATCTGAGCCTGAGATTTCGTCGGGTATACGAACCAGCCGAAGGCTAACCGTTCCCAGGTAATAGAGACCACCGATGAATCGGGAAAGTTGGGAAATGGGCAAAAAATTTGGATTCGTTTAAAATAAAGTGGTAGAAACCAATGCATAAATTATTTTGGAGGCAACGGTTAGAATGGAAAGCGATATGAAATAGTAATATCCCGAAATAATATTAATAAGTCTGCGCCGTTATATTTTTAAAAATAATTTTGTCTTTATTTTATAATTTAATATAAATAATTATTATTATTATAATGTTTTTAATAAATGAACTATAAAGGCCATATTATTTATTTTATGAAAAATATTGAATTTTATGTAATAAATAAAAAAACTTTTAAATAAAGAACCAAATAAAATAAAAACGAAAATAAAACAATAGCCGAGGCTGGTTGGAGAACTACTCATCTAAAGCCCGTCTGTTTAATTTTAAATGGTAGTTTGGGAATTGAAAAAATAAGCAATGAGATGGGGATGGAACACATATCTGCGCTCTCTGACCAATCATCCTATGTGTTCTTTTGATGAACGATGATTGAGTTTTTTAATTTATTTTTTTATTGGAAAATGACTTTTACGAGATAGAAAAAGCCGAGAGTATTTAAGCACTACATTCAAAACTTTTTTTAAAAATTTGTGATAAATTAGTGAAAATTTAAAAAACAAAAGCATTTAATCTTAGAAAGCTATTTAAACGGCGTTAAGTCGAAAAGCAACAGCATCTAAATTTATCTGAATATTCAGGGCAGTGGATTCTGTCGGTGACATTTTGGAAAAAGAAACAAAAGAGCTTAGACAAATGATCAAATTGTCAGCAAGCAGTAAGACCTCTCACCACCCAGTCACTCTCTTGTTTTGTGTACTTTGTTCTTGAGTTTAAATAAGTAATACTGGATATTGGATGAGACTTTGATTTATATCAATGGGTTAGGACTTCCAGCCCAATCCTACAATTTGTGAGGCCATAACAGGCAAATCCATTAGGGTGTAATTGAGCTCAACTCGATTAAAAAACTTGAAACTCAAACTTGATTTGAACTCGAATGAGCTTTATTTTAGATGTTTGAAACTCAACTCGAAAAATAATCCTGATATTGAACTTCGACTTGTCAAGCTTAAATGTCGAATTTAAAATTTTTAATAAATAAATTATCTAGAAATTATTTAGATTAATAAATAATGAAACTCGATTAAACTCATTAACAAATTTGAGTGGGTATTGTGATCTTTCGAATTCGATTTGGTCTTTAAATTAGTCGAATGATACATGAATCGAGCTGGCTATTTCACGAATAAGCATTTCGTTTATCTTACTGCGACACAGAAACGGGATGAGGGTGATTTCCCCAAAGACACTATATTTCAGGAGGAAAGGCCTATATAGATCAAGAAGACTTTCTCCCATTTCTGTCTATATTCTGTGCCCTTACCCCTCCTCTGATTTGAGAGTAACATAAATAAAAATAATATCAATGTGAAAAATATCAATTTTAAATCTACTAAATAAGAGAGGAGGGAAGAGAGAATATAGCCGGAGTGTGTCTCACTTGCCGTGAGAATGTCACATCAATATTTAATAATCATTTTAACGGCGTATGGACACCTGTTTAACAATATCAATCACATGGTTATTAATTTAATTTGAGATACATCAGAAGCTCAATATTTATAAAAGCTGTTGGAATGTGATGAAGTTTAAAGTGCAAATGGACCATCGAGATTCTGTGGGGTTTACCTTTTACCATAATTTATTGTGTCATCCTGTATTTTTCCTCTATTCTCTTTTTTAGTCTTTTTCCATTAGCAAATAAATGTAATTTTTATCATTCTTAGCATAAAAGTATTATTTACATCTTTTTTAAGTATTTGTTATCAAATGATGATTTATTCCCACATATTGAGGTTTTATGTTTTTGTAATTTTGTAGTTGTTTTAATTCTGTATTATGGTTGTGTCGTCTTAGTACGATATTTGGTTTTTCTTGGTTTGTAGTGATTTATGATGATTCAAAGCCAGTAAGCGTATTGTCAGGCAAAACAATAAATCAAATCATGATTGTCTGTCATCAATCTGAAGTGCGTCGATATGTTGCATATTTGGAGTTATAGGTATTTTAGTCATTATAGGATTATTAAATGTGTAGGTTTTGAGCTAATTCATTTTGCTATTAACCTAAATATTGCATCATCCTCTAAAGTTTTTAACCAATTTAATTATGAATGTTTCGATTGCTAGTTTGAATCCATAAAATTATCTATTTAAAAAAAACGTTTGTCTTTAAAATATTAAAATAATTAAAAGTGTTTCTTAAAATGATTGTCAAAATAAGTTTTATTATATTACTATTTTTTTAAAAGAAAAATACTTTAATTGTTTCAAACTAGCAATACATTGAAAAAAACATTGAATTAAAAGCGTTAAAAATCATAAATGATGAAACAATATTTAGGTTAATAATATAATGAAACTACTCAAAATCGTTATATTTGATATTATTATTATGACTAAAATACCTATGATTTCAGTTCTATAGCATATTAACGACTATTGATTTGATTTCTTATCTTTAATTATATATACTTTCTTAGTTTAAATCGCTTAAATACAAATAATAAATACACATGCATGAAGATAGTAACAACCTCATGTTATATTAGATGACACTCCTGTTACACTAGATGATAACAAATATATATGCACGAAGTTGACGATAATCTCACATATTAGATGGCGATTAAATCATAAAAAATATATAAACTTAAATTTATATGAAATAATCATTTTATTAAAAATATATATATATATATATATATATATATATATATATATATATATATATATATAAAAGTGATTTAAGGATAAGTAATAAAAAAATCACCTTTTATGAAAGAAAGTGGCTAAAGGACAAAAAGTCAAGAGAAAAGAAGACAGGGATTTAGAGAGTTTCCCTATTATATTACTATTTTAGTTCATGCATTTATCATCATTGTCGTCATTATTATTAATAAAAGATAGAAGAGCAAAAATGTCAGGCTTTAGGTGAAACGTGGAAGAAGACAAAAAAAAAAAAAAAAAACCCATCCCTGTTGTAAATCAAAGAATTGAGAATAAGAAAGGCAGAAGAGAAAATTAAGAGAAATTCTGATGATATACATTTTATCTTTGATTAGGCACATTTATGAGCTTATGGTAGAAGGCAGCGGCTGCATGCAATGATACATTAATTGAGAAAGTAGCGCTCTGTGATGAATAGCATTATGTAGGTAGTCGATTATAGTGGGTTCAATGCGATATTTATAACGCTCCCCGCCAGATGACCATAACATCAAAGAACATGCCTCATTAAGCCTTCTTTAGGGAAGCCGAGTGGGACAAAAGCCTAAGCGAGAAGGAAAAAGTACATATTACTATGAAAGTATAAGCACACCTCATTAAAACCTTACTAGGAAAAACCCAGCGGGACAAAAACCTAGTAAAGGAAAGAGTCTGGAACATACTTTGGTATTTAAACTCCCACGATGTCTTAATATCCCGGTGTAGATACTTTGAGTCTAACGTTCCGATTGGCGTACTTCTTGAAGGTCGTAGCAGGTAATGCCTTAGTGAATAAATCTGCAGGATTATCACTAGACTTGATTTGTTGTATATTAATCTCACCATTGTTTTGAAGCTCATGCGTGTAAAAGAACTTTGGAGAAATATGCTTTGTTCGGTCTCCTTTGATGTGCTGAGTTGTCTGTCTGATGAGCATTATCTCATATAATGTTTGTTGTTGTGTTTGAGGGAAATAGAGGAGAAAAGGCAGTAGAGTCGCGGAATATGTTGAATCATGGATCTTAACCGCATGCACTCCTGCTTGCCTCATGTAGTGCTAATAATACGAATGATTGGAGGAGGTTGTCGCCCATGGTTGCCGCGGATCTCGAGATAAGCGTGTTACCCGCAAGTAAATACATATCGATTGTGGTCGAGCTTTATGGGGATCAGAAGAATACGCATCGGTATAACAGTAATTACGGTTTTGAGTACTTTAGAACTACAAAACCACCATCACTTGTCCACGAAGGTATCTCGACAAATGTTTTACTCCTTTCCAATGCTGGGTGGCGTGAATATCTTACAATGAGTTCGCGAAAGACGCAAATATATCAAGGCCTTGCTGGTGCAAAGATGTTGATATCCAGTATAAACAAATGTGTGCTTTACCGGATAAGAGTTTCTCTTCTCTTCTTTAGAGATAATGGATCTTTATCTACGCTAAAGTGATCTTACAAATCATGGAGGTGGGATGACATGCATCATAAAGTGCTTGGACTTTTTTGAGTATATGATTGATGAGTTGAAAGTCTTGTTTGAAAATGCTTTGATCTGAGGTGAGCAATATCTAGTCTTACCTGAATCTTTCATCTCAAATTCTTTCTTTAAATAATTAGCGAGTTTCTGAGCCCTTGGGGTCCCTATTAATTTAAACATCCACATATAAATCCTTATAATTCGGTTGCAACTTTATTGAATACATACACGTGGTTTGAAAATTTTACTTGACGATGTAAGTCATAGGGAAGAATTTTGCTTCGAGGAAACTGATGTAAATCAGCCGGGAAAATTTGCTTGTGATGTAAATCCTTCGGGGGATTTTTTATGTATATGTCACTATCTATGGATCCATAAATATGCGTGACAACATCATCAAATACATTTCAGTATACAAGGGGCGCGAATGTATTAAATATCTAAGGTGATTGCATGCAATTCTTGGTGAATATGTCTCTCATAGTCAATCCCCAGGGTCTTTGTGAAAAACCTTGTGCAACAAGGCGAGCTTTATATCTTCTGATTTCATTATTTTCATTTCTTTTCTGTCTGAACCATCTATCCACTTGAGCTTAACATTTCAGGTGTTGGAATCAGCAGTCCAAAACCTCCGCTTTTAGCTAAACAATTCGGTTTATACCTGAATTTGCTTCTTTCCATTTTTCCAATCTTGTGATTTCGACATTCATTTATAGTTTGTAATCTGATCATCGTTGTTGCATAATGCCCTTAGCCACTTGGAAAGAAAAAGCGTATAACGAGCATTTCACGGTCCCATATTTCTCCTTGATTCATATAATTATAGAATCTCTTCATTCCACGGGAGATAATTGGTCGGTTCGACTACTCTTATGCGTTTCGCTTTAACCCTTGTAAATATGTTAGCTCAACGAGGTGGCGTATCTTAATAGGCTCTTGAGGTAATTTCGAAAAGCGTACTCTACGAGGGTAAGCAACTTATTAGATTTGCTGTTCGGTCGAGTGAAAGCATCGTAATTGATCACGCAAGATCCTCACACGTAAATGAAGGATTCTTTGGACTTCTAGTTCGGATTGTTTAATCTGAGGATCAAAGATGCAATGCAACAATGATGAATTGTATTCAAACATTCACGCCATTTATTATTAGTGGTTTATCTCCCCACAGTGGAAAGCAGTTATCGAATGACAATTTGCAAAAAAAGATTCCCTGTTAAAGGCTCAAGGTATTGTATAATCGATGTAGAATGAAAACCTACATAAATACCCAAGGACATGCAATAGTCATGAAATGCTTTAGAATAAAATTCACCGGCATTATCCAAACGGATAGTTTTAATAGGATGATCAGGAAAATGTGCTTGGAGTTTGATAATTTGTGCGAGTAAGCGAGTTCAGCAGTTTGAGTAGAAAGAAGGCAAACATGAGACCAACGAGTTGATGCATCAACCAAAACCATAAAATAACGAAATGGTCCACTAGGTGGGTCAATAGGTCCACAAATGTCTCCTTGAATACGTTCGAGAAATTGAGGTGGATTACGTCGACTTTCCGAGAAGAAGGTCGGGTGATAAACTTCCCTTAAGTACAAGCAATAAGTTCTTAATGATTGTATTTCGATATGACCGATGGTCAAGGAGGCCAGCCATTAGATTGGTGAAGGATACTTCTACTAAGTATAGAGGTGCTGGATATTAAATAGTTCATACTATAGAAGCGATGGGGTTGATGGCGAACCGGGTTTAGAATTGCATAAGATTCAACAATATTAATGGTGGTTAGATATAAACCACATTCTAATGATCGCAAGTTTTTCAGAATACTTTTTTTTTTTTTTGTCATCATGAGTGGCAGTAATGAGGAGAAATTCACAAGTGTCATCATTCATTGTTTCTAAATGGTATCCATTCCAGCGGATATCCTTAAAACTAAGCAAATTGCGTTTGGATTGGGTGGAATAAAGGGCATCTTGAAGGTGTAGAATAGTGCCACCTGGTAGAATAATAGTGGCTTTATCAGGCCGTCAGTGGGAAGTGTGAGGACCGAGAAATAGTAGTAAAATCTCCCGGAACAAATATACTTATTGTTACGTAAAAATAGAATGAGTTGTAGCACGATCTGCGGAACAAATATCTCGATGATATTATTGACTGAAATTATTTGGCGGGAGAAAAATCCATATTGCTTCAAAGATATATATAAATAAGATTTGAATTAATAAAAATGAAATACTCTTGAAACATTTAGAAAGGTTACGTGTGAAAAGAAATTATGTACTTTCTAGGTTTTAATGAGCGATTATACTTTCAAAGTACACATGCTATCTTTTTCCTTCACTGAGCTTTGTCCCCCTTCAGGTTTTACTACCTTGAGTTTTAATGAGGCATGTTCTTTGATGTTATAAATCGATTCGAGGAATATTATAAAATATTGGATTTTGAATGACATGCCAATTTCTTGATTACAATGTCATTCATTGTGTAAAACTTGGCCTACACTATTAATGTATAAGTTTTTGGCCTTCTCACTATAAGCCTATAAATAGGTCTAATAAGCATGAAATAGATATCATCAGAATTTCCTCTGAATTCTCTCTTTGTCTCTTCCTTATTTCTCTCTAATTCTTTTGATTTACAACAATTGAATTTTAAAAAGAATATCCTTTAAAATTAATTATATTTATTTGTACACCCCCTAATTGTTTTTAATTTCAACTATAAAAAGATCACCATCCTTAGTAATTAATTCATTAATTTATTAATTATTATATTTGGACAAAGTACATATATCTAACTCAATTGATAAATAATTTAAAGTTTAAAAAGATAGAATATCGGAGAAAGGGTCCCAAGTATGTCAAGTGAAGATAAAAAAATAATTCTTTGGAGAATAGATAGTACGGAAAGGAAAAATTCACGCAGCTCATAAGATTTTTTTTTTAAAAAAATTGGAATTTCTAATGTGATAATACTTAAAAAAAACTAACATCCACTGCAAAACCCCAAAAGTTTGAATTAATAATATTCTCAGGAAAATTTTCCCAAATTTTTAGATTTATTTTTAAAAACCATAATATAAATATAAATAATTAAAAATAAAGTATTATTTTCACTTATTTTTAAAATTCATTCTAAAAACAATAATATAAATAAATAAATTATTAAAAACAAAGTATTAGGAATAAAAGTTATTTTTAAAACATATTTTGAAATATAAAACATCAAATTAAGAAAATTTCATATAGCAAATAAGTTTTTATTCCATCAAACATAAGGTTGTTTTATTTTATTTTTTCAAATGTTTCTAAAACAAAACCTTAACATTTTGGTAAAGTTATTTAAATTATCAATCAGTGGGGACAAATGAGTAAAAAAACATAAGTGAATAGATGTAAAAAAAAAACCAGTTTTTATTTTTATTCTTTTTCTAATTTATACATTAAATAATGAAATAATAGATTAAACATAAGTAAAATTGAAATGTAGAATAACCTTAATTTTTAGTTCAACTCGAACTTTTTTGAATGTAAAATGAGTTAAACTCAAACTTAGTTAACGTCATTTCAGGCATTTTAAAATATTAATATCCTTAATTATAAACATCTTTTTTATTTTCTCTCATATTGTTTTAGCCATTTTTTCTTAAACAATGAGTGATTTTTGACTATTCTTAGCCTAAAATCACTTATTTACATCTCTGTTTACCATTTTGTTTTTCAATAAAGTGGTTTTTCTACAAAAATTTGGATTTTTAATTTGTTTTTTCATGTTTTATTATCGTCTTGTGTGGCATTGCACGTTAAACACCTTTCACTTTTAGGTGAAAGCTGATGATATTTATATTCTTCATCTTATCTTGATGTATTGTGGGTTATGGGTATGCAATGCTATAAAAAGGGGAATGGTGGAAGTTTATTTTGAATTCCATTATATGAGTGATTAGATTTTAAGAAGTACCATAGGTAGAAAGGGAGTCTCGTATCACATAAGACTAATTATAAATCTTGAATCGGATCAATAGAAATTCTTACATCTAGACACAATCTTGAGGATGTAGGCAGGTTGTCGAACCACGTAAAAATTATGTGTGTCTTTACTTTATCGTAAAATATATCACATTTTCTCTCTACACAGTAAGTCCCACTGGTTGAGTTTGAACGCACTACAACATAATTCAAACGAGATCACATTCCAAACATTAACAACTGTGATCTAGAATAGACATGTATTTCTATCACAAACTCTATATTTCAAATTCTTCTGTTAAAGTTGGAAGAACTATTCTTATTTATCAACTTATTTACATGTATTTTGTAATATTTTCATGCTTCTTTGCACTTTGATGAAATCTTTTTATACGAGTTATTTATTTATTTACATGAGGCAAACATTTTTTTTCTTCCTTAATACTTTTCAAAATATCGTGTTATATTTGAAGTATAGTGGTTTCATTCTGCATCTCCTTATAACCTTTGTTGACAATCTCTCAAGCATCTAAACAAAACCTTTATCTAGATACTTCAATTTAATTATTTTTATGGAGGAATTATGTCTTAGGGTGTGAGGGAGTCCCTTATTTAATAAAGAGTTCATATAACCACTCTAATTAAGGTTGAGGACATATAATTTGGTAAGAAAAAAAAAATACCCTTAATGATTCTACATCATCATCTGAGTTGGAGCTGATGTGGAAAGAGCTAAGGATCGAAAGAAAACCCTAATCCCTTAATTTTTTTTTATTTTCCAACAAAGAGCTTAAGTAATTGTGCACTCTGCTACTCTTTTTTCATGCAATGGAAAACTAGGGATTTTATTCTTGTCTATCCTATTGTGCCTTTTAAAAGGGTTTTTTCTTCTTCTTGTTGCTCTTCTTTTGCTTCATGTTGTTGTTGTTGTTCGTCCCTTGCTTCATTGACTTCGTCGGAGGAGGAGCCGATGGTGCTTCCATTGGTGATTTCAAGTGCATAAGAGGGCTTCTGATTATGGTGGAGCACTAAGGGAATCAATGGGCAATTGTTAAGTGGAATGAACTGGACTTCTCCAAAATCAGGGGAAGGTCCCACAATAGTCCTTACTTCACTATCAGAGGTTTCGATTATCGGTTGATGGTTTACCCTAGAGGCAATCTTGTTGCGCTGCCAAGCCACGACTCGCTCTATGTTCAAGTCATGGATCCTCGAAGTGCGAAATTTGATTGTTTTGTAAGCTATAATTTGGAATTTGTAAATCACATGGAGGTTAACATGTTTGTATGTAGAGAGTCATGGTATCGGTTCTCTCTTAGGAAGAAATCACATAATTTGAGTGACATTGCGCAGTCTTTGATTGTCCTCGACACCAAATTTGGGTTCCTGATGAATGATACTATGACCATTCTGGTCGATATCCTTGTCTTGAATGAAAGCTTCACGGTTTTACAATATAACAATGAAACAAAGTCTTAATTGGCAACTATTTTTGGTCGAGCACGGATATTTGGGATGGGAGGATTACCTGTAGGCTGAATAATTTTCTTGTGTTTAAGGATATATTTAAGACCTAGTGTAACGCCCTGAAAGTATCCTAAAAATTTTATAACATCTTCAGGGTGTAAAATGAATTAAATTATATTTTTTTCGGAGTTTAAATGGCTAAAAACGAAAAAAATGATGAAAACCCGAAAATTTTACAAGAGCCAAATAAATTTGGTAAAAATGTCAAATGAGGACCTAAGGGTCATAAATGAGTAATGTAAGTGCCAAAGTATAAGTGAAATGAAATGAAGTGGAAATGAAATTGAAATAAAGCTTTAAAGTGAGAAAATTGGGAATTAGTGTGTAGCCAAACAAGGCTTAGTGTAGGATTGTGATTAAAGATCAAATATTGGTCTTTGAGAGGCATTTTGCATATTTGGCAAAAGAAGGGGAGAGAAAGTATTAGGGCTTTTTCGGTTGTGAGAGTGGGAAGAAGATTAGTGGTCTTTGCTCCATGAAATCAAGGATTAAGGTGATCAAGAGGAAGAAAGAAGATTGGTGTTGAAGAATTAAAGATTTAAAGGTAAGGAATCAAACCCTAACTTTCCTTAATGTTGTGTTTAGGTTTAGAAAGAACCCTAAGTTGGTATAAAAATGATGTTGATTGATTTATTTCAGTTTTGGGGGTTGCTCTAAGTTGTTATATGGCTGTTTGGATTGGTGTTGAGAAATTTTTGTATAAATGAAATGTTGGGTTTTTAGGGAAGATGTTGTCAAAATTTTCCAAAACCCATGTTTTTGTTTTAGTATAGCTTGTAGTATTTCGTCAAATTGAGTGATTCAAATTTCTGGATAAACTAGACTTATAAGAAAACAAATCTTCTTGAAATAATTGTATCCAAATTTGGACCCCATTAGACCCAGAAATTCACCAAAGCGAGGCTTTATTTTCGGGTCAGTGGTTTTTGGATTACGTCTGAGTTTGGTGTTTCGAATTGGATTTTGAATGTTTAGGCCATAAGTTGAGTTTCACTCATCCAAATTGAGTGATTCAAATTTATGGGTAAACTAGACTTCTAGGAAAATAAATTTCCCTAAAATAAGTGTATTCAAATTTGGACCCCAGTAGACCTAGAAATTCGTTTAAAGGGAGCTCTGTTTTTGGGCAAATTGTGGTTATGTGTTGAAAATAGAATAGTCCCGGATGTTTAGGACATATCTTGAGCTTCGATGCTCTGAATTGGATGATTCCAATTTCTGAATAAAATAGATTTATAGAGGAACAATGGACTTAAAGGAAGTTGGGTAAAATATGACTCATTTGTTCCCAAAATTTTTTTACAAGTGAAGGTGTGTTGGGTAGAAAACAACCCTAACTAAAAACCTAAATAAGCCAACTGATGATTGTTAATTGTATTGGAATATGGGCTAATGAGGAGGAAAACCCGAATTGATCGAGATTTCGAGGATTGTAATCAAGTGTAACAAGCTTTTTGGTTTGTTATCCACTTCTCTCTCTCTAATTCCAAAGTGTTTGAATGATTACAAAATGATTTAAATTGTTGAAATGATTTATAAGAAAAAACATATTGATTTGTTTTAATTGATTTGAGGCAATTGATTGTGAAATTATTTACAAAATGAAAAATTGCATGAGTATTGAAAATGAATTGTTTGTATAAATGTACATACTATATTGTATTTTTCCATGAATGATTTGAATGCCCTTAATAGAATGTTAACCGTTAAATTCGAGTTGAAGATAGATTGGTATACCAATAAGGGTCAAATTAGCAGTACTACGAACGAACGTAATGATGTGTCACTCCGATCCGTAGCCTAGCGGGACAATATCGGTAGTGTTCACGAATTGATTTTTAATAACTAGTTAGCAGCCTAGCGGGACCGTACTATGTTATAAAACAAAATGTTTTTTTTTTATACCGGCCTGCAGCCTAATGGGATCGTGCCGGTGATTCTGTTATCCTGTGCACTGAAAGCATAGGCTAAATTCGCTTAAGGGCAAAATGATAAGAATATTTGTGAAATACATGATTTGTGTTTTGAATGATTTATTGCATATGAAAGTGCATATTTGAAATGATCAATGAATTGTAAATGAATGTATATGAAACGAATATATGTATTGTATTTGCATTGATCATTCAAAAAGATTCAAAAGCATGGTTTAGAAAAATTGCATGATTTGAATTAAATTGAAATGGAAGAGTACTATATAGAACTACTAAAGCCTGAAAATGCTTGTAGCGTTGCTTTATCATGTGCAGTGCAGTGAACATGTACGAAGATGTAGTACACGAGTGAATCGAATTAAATGCGTCAAAGTCACATGGAGGATAAGTAAAACTCCATCACATGCATACATGAAATTATTCGACTCATTTTGTACAAACACTATTATGAAAATTGAACTCTGATTATGTTTTGTAAATATTTGGATATTGAAAACGGCTAATGATGCCGCATTGTATTAAAGTGGGAAATGGGCCAAATGGGCATGAAATGCCACATTGAATGAAAAAAAAGTTTTGTGATCAAATGATGGACCCCCTTTATGTTAAAGTGGTATTTATGTATATATATTTTCATTGACCACCACCCCACCCCTACCCTCGCTAGGCGAGGATGAGAGGAGAAAGCATGAAACTATATTGGGACTCTTTACTTGCTTTTCCAGAAATTGGTGGGTCCCGAGTCTTATCTTGAATCAAAATATCATATACAAAGATGCAAAAATAAAACTACCACTTGTAGTGGTGTTCTGATATTGATCTGTCTGATCCTAAGTCCCATTTACATATACATATACAAGCGTACATTTACATTTATATAATTAGAGCGTAACTACGGGTGATGGACCCTGCAAGGGTGTGCTCGCAGCAGAATGCGGAAGATCACGAATGTCCTCCTCTGTACCTACACGGATTAAAACCCGTGCTAAGCTTATAACCCAGTGGGGAAACTTATGAGCTTATTGACACACCCTAACCCTACTATCGGTAGGTGTGTCGAAGGAAGCCCTCCACGAAATCGGCCAGATTACCTCCCAACAACAAAAGAAAATCACGTAGACGAAAGGCGTTTTGCTTGCTTCAATCTCATAAATTTTTCTTTTCTAAACTTATGATTTTATAAAATTTCGGCCGACATATTTCTTGCATATAGGACGTATCCACAATCCTATATACATATAATTTACATATTTCAAATATAGCGGTAAACAGCGTTAACTCAAGAGCACCAGCTCCACACATTTTCACAAAACCACCTTATGTACATACATATATTCCTTTATACAAATTCAAAGTATTTCCTTACACAAAATAGTATTAATACAGCACAAATACAAAAGTCAGGAGAATCCTAAACTGCTCCAGCGTCCGGCGTGCCTGTACCTGGAAAATAGTTTTTAAAACAGGAAAATAATGAGCTAAACGAGCTCAGTGAGTGTATGCTTTATAAAAAGATTTCTTTTCTGAAAATATCTCAAAACGGTAAAACTCTCTTTACAAGTATTTTCGAAATCTTTGCTTGCTTTGTAAAAGTTTCTAAAACTTTTCATACTTGCTTGCTTGCTTTGCTTTGCTTTTCTTTACCTTGCTTTAAAAGTTTCCAAAACTTTTCATAAACCTCTTGCTTTAAAGGTTTATAAAACTTTTCATAATTTCTGGCTTGCTTTAAAAGTTTCTAAAACTTTTCTCAAATTTCTTAACTTTAAAAAAGTTTCCAAAACTTTTTATAAACCGCGAGGCACAGGCTCAACGCTTGCTTTAAAAATCAAAAGGGGAGCACGGGCTTTCAGCCGTTTTACTTTAAAATCACCATGAGACCTGGGCTCAGCGATCGTTTTGAAATCAAAGCGGGAACTTGGGCTTCGACCGTTTCCTTAAAACAAACACGGGAGCCTGTGCTCAACCGTGCGCAGTCGTTACGATTTTTCAAATCACGTACTTAAACATGGCGTCGTCATCCCAGCCATTGGAGCCTTTACTTGCTTGTTGTACCTAGTGAACACAGGAGCCTGGGCATCGACCGTGCCGATGGCTGGACCTGGGTCCGCTCACCTAGGTGGAAGGGCCTAGGCACACTTCACTCCACCTTTTCCGGTAAATATGGTGGAATTGACAGGTCTCCATCACCATAATTTAGTTAACGCCTTAACCCTATATACTCCTGTACGTGCCACAGTCTCCTTTAAATGCATGATGCATGACCTAAGTTTACCCGACTAGGCAAAACAAAAATGCATGTATGATATGCCTAACACACTTCCGTGCGTCTGAATCTGCTCGAGCTAGTATGCTTGCTTAGAGGCTGAGTTTAGTTAGGTACTATTTTTCGAAAATATTCTTTTGTTGCCTTGCTTGCTTGAAACATGGTTTAATAATTCAAGCCATTGTTTGCTTTAATATATGGTTTGATAATTCCAAAACCATTTTGCTTGCTTGCTAAACTCATTGCTCGCTTTTCAATTATGGTTTAAATCAAAATCATTTGCTTGTTTTTCAATTATGGTTTAAATCAAAACCATTTGCTTGCTTTTCAATTATGGTTTACCATCAAAACCATTAAATACCAGTGTAAAACAGTTTATAATAATAATACACTAGTATTTGGAAAAATAGGTTTAGAACACTCACCTTTTTGTTTGCAAAACTTGAAACGCAAACTCCACTACTTTCCCGCCTTTGCTTTAGCCTACACACTCAACGAATACGACAACGTATTTATCATATGCGTATAGCGTAAAACTTAACGTCTTGTGCATAAGTCGGCTTTAAGGTCCTACAAACATTCATATAAAGCAATTAACAATTTACCCTTGAGCACTAAAGCCCTAACAAAAAAAACCACTCATTTTGAAGTAAACCTTTTTCCAACTACTCCTCTTGGACTTTGTGCAAAAATTATTCAACGGTCTTCAAAAATTATGAAACTCTCCAGATCAGTCATTTATATATCCAATGACATCTCTTTAAATTTTCAATTTTCAATTCCTTCTCTAAGGCCCTCAACCACATAACACAAGTTACAGAAAATATTTTTGATGCCAAATTGGTTAGCTCACTGAATCACCTACTGTTATCCAGCGGTTATAGGTTAACTCCATAGAGTGAAAATTTTTCTTCACTCATTTGAATCTATGGTTCTAAGGTTTCTTCTCCAATTGGAATCATCTAATTTGGATCACCAAAACTCAAGTTATTGTATTTTACATCTAGATTACTCCAATTGGCAGAACAGAATCTGGACATAGCTCCACTTTGAAAAATTTCTGGGCACTTTGGGGTTACAATTTGCATACTTCCTTCAGATAACTTATTCCCCTAAAGTCTATTTTGCAAATTTTGAATCACTCAATTTGGATGAGTGAAACTCCACTTATGACCAAACCATTACAACAATACCCAAAACATAGTATAATTAGTGAGATACACGAGCTCACCTTTCAGTCCGTATTTGGGAGCCTTAGAGCTACAATTTGCTCTTGGTCCCTTCTATAAATTTGTATCCCTATATCTTATGGTTCTTTACCAATTGGAATCAATTTATTTGGATGATTATAACTTAATCTATGGCCAAAACAAAAACA
Organism: Tetrastigma voinierianum; assembly: GCA_016808115.1. Classification (NCBI taxonomy): domain Eukaryota; kingdom Viridiplantae; phylum Streptophyta; class Magnoliopsida; order Vitales; family Vitaceae; genus Tetrastigma; species Tetrastigma voinierianum. The sequence goes on from JAEQBH010003091.1 coordinate 122,668, forward strand.
GGGGTTTTACAAAATTTTTGACAGCAATTCCTTTAAAAACCTAACATTCTCCTTTGTTACAACCATTCCTCAAAACCGTAATACCTCAATAATCAACATGAAAGTCATTCAAAACCACTCCATAACACTTGTATTGGTGGTTTGGAACTCCATACAACAAAACCTAGAGTAAAAATCTAAAAATTCAACCTAAGGTCCACGATTCCTTAAACCATATAAATATGATGATTCCATGTTTGATTTTTACGGTGGGGTTTTACCCACATAACCTCAACAAATCAAGGGTTTGGGTGATCTTTCCACAAAACCCTAGACAAAGGAGGACCTAATCTCCAAACCAAAACCTTAGGAATCCAAAATACCCATTATTTCAAGACAAAAACATACCTTAGTTTGGTCTTCTTCTCCTTCTCCTTCTTCTTCCTCTTCTTCCTCTTCTTTTCTCCCTTCTTCTCCTCTCCCATGTTTTGCCCTAGCCTTTGGAGACCAAAATGAGACTTTGGTTTGTCACTTACCATTTTTATAGTCTCATATTTTACTTAATCATAAGTGGGTCCTCCATCTTTCCAAAATTGCACTTTAACTTTTGTTATTTCTATTATGGCCCATCTCTACTCATTTTATGATTTTCATATCCTTTTTGACCAATTACGATTTTAACCTTGTTCTAATACAAATTCAAGGTTCTATAAATTATCATATTTTCATATTTCATCGTAATAATAACTCCCAAAAATATTACAAAAGTTCATGGTGCTCTTATACGCCCCTACGGGTTACATGTCTTTTGGCACACTCTCTCGGGGCCAAGGCGTTACACTTATACATGTACACATGCATTGATACTCACTTACAATAGACATATAACAGTAATAGATATAAAATTTTTTCATGAATTCATATAACAAACTTATACTCATACTTGTACTTATAGCAAACTTATACTTTGTTCGAGATCTTGTGAGGATTCTGAGCTTATACTAGTCTGAAGTGCAGAGTAGGTACATTGATGAAACTATGTGCACATTACTTTACTCTCATTAGTTATTGGACTACTTATCATATAAATTGTTTGAATACCTAGACCAGTAATAAGAAATGAGTAGAGGACACAACCTAACAGTGCAAGGTGCGGTACAACAACGAGGTGTCGTGGCATAAGCGAAGTCTTAGAAACGACGGAGGAGTCTTGAAAGTGTATTGTCGGAGAGTACCAAAAATTACTATATATGCATGTCCACGTAACAAAGGTGTCGTGTCATTCAATATCCGGTCTTAGGTAGTCCTATAATTATATGTGTTCAGGAACTTACTATATTATCATAGGGGCATTAAGTTTGCCACTTCGCCTCGGCAGCGAGGTACGGTGCATTTTTCACTTAGTTTCATTCTTATTTGAACTCCCATTAGTCATTTATTAGGGTTCCTATACTATCGATGTACAAATTTGGGCTTAACAGTACAAGGAATTTACCAAAAATCAAGGCTTCTGGAAGCTTATCGGTAAGCCGTACCACTTTGATCGGTCTTGAGTACCATTTTTAATTGAATGGGTGTCGGTACCACTTTGATGATATTATTACCACTTTTCCTTTGTCTAATGGGTGGTACCTTTTTGGTACCGATGCCGGGTGCGAGTTTGCCTAAAAATAGCAAATTTTGCCATATCTCACTCACTTTTCTTCAATAAACCTCCTCAATTCATCTATCAAAATATGTGGAATCCCTTTAAAACACCTAAATGGTTCATAACTTAAACATAAACACAAGAGGAAAATTAAAGTTCTAACTCCAACAAATATTCCATTTTAAATCAAATAACCTACATGATTCTCCACAAATCCATAAAAATCCTCACTTCCAAACTTATCTATACATATTCCTATAAGTTCGACCAATAATTCCCTGAACACTTGTAATTGTAAGGTTAAAACTTCTCATAGCAAAACCCTATACAAAGAACTAGATCAAGAATCCAAGAATCCATACCATACAAATCCATACAAATGTTCACAAATCCATTCAAAACCATAGCAATCCATACATGAAATCCTCTTCTCCTTTTTCTTATTCTTCTTCTTCTTCTTCTCTTCTCCTCTTTTCACATAGAAGCCCTCCTAATCCCCCAAATGAGAGACCAACTTGGTATTATCCCATTTGATTTTAATTTTTCCTTTTATTACACTTTGGTCCTCAAACTCCCTTCTATTTGCACCACAACCTATGCCATTTCTATAATAGCATCTCATCTTCTTATCTTATGACTTTTATATCCTGTTTTGACAAATTCCACTTTTACCCTTGTATCTTGTACAAATTCCGAGTTTCGAATTTATCACTTAGCAAAATAATAATTGCGAAAAATTTCAAAATGCACGTATAATATACCTTAATTATGTTTAAAAATGACTAGGGTGTATTTCGGGGTGTCCCCCCCCCCCTTAAAAATAAATTTCTTCCTCGAAATTACCTGAACTGAAGAGAAGAGCTGAGGGTACTGTCCCCTCAATGTCGATTCTGGTTCCCATGTCACTTCTTCCATACCGTGATGTTGCCAAAGCACTTTTACCAGAGGGGCTTGCTTGTTCCGTAACTATCTTATTTCACGATCTAGAATAGCTTTCAGCTTTTCATCGAAAGTGAAATCTTTTGCATTCTCAGATATCTTGAACTCGTAATATAAAGGATGTGTCATAACGATATCTCCGAAGGATAGACACATGGAATATATCATGTAATTTGGCTAACTCCAGAGGGAGTACCAAACGATACGCTATTGGTCCAACTCTTTCTAAAATCTCGTAAGGGCTAATGAATCTTGGACTTAGTTTTCCTTTTCTTCCAAAGCGGAGTATCTTTTTACACGAAGATACTTTTAAAAACACTTTGTCTCCAACTTCAAACTCTATATCCTTTCTCTTCAAATTAGCATAAGACTTTTATCTATCATTGGCAGCTTTTAACCTTTGCTGAATAATCTGAACTTTTTCTTTCGTGTCTTTTACCAAATCAGGACCAATAATCTTATGCTCGTCCAACTCTGTCCAACACATAGGAGTTCTACATCTTCTTCCATACAAAGCTTCATACGGAACCATACCAATAATGGACTGATAACTGTTGTTATAGGTAAATTCCATGAGTGGAATATACCTATCCCAACTTCCCAAAAAATCTAAAACACAGCCCTGAATCATATCTTCCAACACTTGAATAACTTTTTCAGACTGTCCATCTATTTGTGGATGGAAAGCAGTGCTAAAATTCAGTCTCGTACTAAAAGTTGATTGTAATTCCTTCCAGAACCTTGACATAAACCGTGGACTGCGGTCAGACACTATCGATAAGGGAATCTCATTCAATCTGACAATTTCACTCACATAAAGTTCCATTAGACGCATCTACAGTAATATCGACTGGTGGTGAAGTGAGTGCACTTAGTCAATCTATTCATACTACCTAAACCGGCATCATGTTTCCTTTTGAGGGGAAACCGATACGAAACTATAGTAATGTTATCCCACTTTCCATTGGGTGGAATCAAGGGGATTCAATAAACCGACTTGTACTGTGTTCAAATTTTACTATTGACACGCCACACTTAGACACGCATTTCAGAATGTCCTTCATCCTCGCCACCGCAGCATCGCTTTTATATCCTGGTATATCTAACCTCCAAGGTGCATGGTGAAAAATGATTGCGGGTTTCTCTATATAATATCTTATTTTTCAAATCGAGCATTATTCGTGACACTGCTTTCAGATAACAAACCTCTCACTTTCATCTATGGCATAATCAGCCTTGTCTCCAATACCGACTAATCGAACTATCTCTCTGTAATTTGTATCATTTTTCTAAGCATTTACTATCATTTGCTTCAAATTCAGATAACTTGAACAGCCAACAAGGCCCATCGTAATCAAATCTCCAGCTATAATATTTTAAAGACAAAGTGTAAATCATTTTCCTACTTCAGTGTATCCGCCACTATATTTGCAAAGCTCTGTGGTGGTAATCAATTATACACCATAGTCTTTAAACAATTCCAACCAATCGGACGCGTTCTCTAAGTTCAAGTCCTTCCGAAAGCCAGCAATATTTTACCTATGATCAAGAAAAATTCTACATTTTTCTCCATATAAATAAGAGCCGCTATAAATTTTCAAAGCGAACACCGTAATCGCTAACTCCAAATCATATGGCGGGATAGTTGAAACGCCATGCTTCAACCGTCCGAAGCATGCCACCACTTTCCCATCCCGCGCATCAATACGCATCCCAAACCTATCCTTGAAGCATCATTGTACATAGTATAATCTCTACTCGAAGTAGGTTGAATCAACACTCGCGTTTCCAACCAAAGATTTCTTTTGAACCCTTTCAAAGCTGGATTGCTCATCATCCCACTCAAACTTCACCCCTTCCGAAGTAATCTTGTAAGTGAGGATGCTTTAATTGAAAATTTTGGGCAAATTTAATACAACAAGAAACCTAAGAAACTTCTTACCTCACTATATTTCAGGTGGTTTCAACTCATTAAATCGTCAATCTTAGCAGATTACTTTATACTAATTTTCTATACAATATGGCCTAGAATGATACTTCTGGGGGCTTCTTCAAAATCACATTTAATGACTTTTGCAAATAACTATTCTTTCTCGCCAGACTCTATGTGTAATTTTTTCTTATCTCAATGAGGTTCATGTTCTCAGCATCTTAGAATGACACCATTAGGATAAAGTTTAATACAATACTACAACAAATTGATCCAAATGGTGGTGGAAACCCTCATTCATCAAGTCTATAAATACAAACAAAAGAGCATTGGTCACCTAAATGGTATTATTTATAACCCATAAAGGGCCGTAATGGTTTCAAAATAAGCCGACATCGACCTCTTTACCCTGGAAGATAAGATCCTGATTTGTAAGTCATTCTCTAAAAGACACTCTTGCTCCTCTCAACTGATCAAATAAATCCTCTATTCTTGGCAATGGATACTTATTCCTAATTGTCACTTTGTTTATTTTCCAGTAGTCAATGCACATCCGAAGAGTGCCATCTTTTTTCTTAACAAATAAAACTAGCGCACCCCAAGGTGAGACACTCAGGCCTGGATGAAACCCCATCCAATAGCTCCCGCGTAGTCGAGCCCTCAACTCTTCATTCAGGCAGAGCCATACTGTAGGGTGCCCCAAATGTGAATCATTCCCCATACAACTCAATAGAGATCCACTTCTTTTCAGTGGTAAATTCCTGCACCCCCCGAAATACATCAGTGGAACTCCTAATCACGTGAATATTTTCAAATTACTTGTTTCTCTCGGGAGTCAAGAATCGTGCCGTGCTTCACAACCTTTTCAAAACGCCAGCTTCCATAAATAAATAACTTTCAGATTGATTCGCATCGATAATTCAGACTGCTATTTCGACAGTAAGAACATTTAAGTAGGACTATTTTCTTATCATAATCAACTATGGCTCGCTGTCTGATAACCAATCCATTCCCAATATCAAATCAACCTCATGAAAAGTGCAAAGTAATTGGGATTAACTGAGAATTCTATCATGCACCAATGTGGACAATTTATACACGTTGACACTCTAACACTATGCCCCATAGATTCTCAGAAGTGTTATAAGCTAACAGCTTCATTTAAAGGCAATTTATCACTCATTTTTCCATGCATATATATGAATGCAAAAGAGATCCCTAACTGTTTTTAAAGTGATTACTAGCCAATATCAAAGAGAGTGAAAAGTATTCACCAACAACCCCGCATGTCCCGATTCTTCATGAGGTCTCATGCGATAAGCTCGGGCTTCCAAATGCAGTAGCAGGATAATGCACCATCTCCCGGCTAATCTCACCCTTCCCTGAACCACTCGCCCCTACTCTGAGCTCAACTGCGGAGGCACATTTGACCCCTCCCTACTACTTCTCGAGGATTTCTAGAACCTCCCGCTCGCAGCATAGTCACATCACACGATCATTACTCCCGTTAAGACCTAAACACCCCTGCTTTATCGTTTACACAAACCATAATGATTTCCCATAGCAACGTGTACAGTGTCTTTTCCTTCTGCCCGGCCAGGTGCTTCGACCGAACCTTTGTCACGGTAGGCTCCCGTCTCCTACACCTCAGTAGGAACAACCCCTGCATCGAATCAACTTCAGAATCCTCTATTTTTCCCCAAAGAGAACCCTTATAGAGAACTTTTTCTCTTTCTTTCTCTTTCTTGACTCTTCATTTTCAGATTTCTCAATTTTTATAGTCGTCGTACTAGCCGATAAAAATTGGACAACTTGTAGCGATACGTCGGGAGGTAATTCTTTCTATGGACTCTCCATGTAAGCTCCTCCTCAAACTGCCTTACATCCAATTTTCCGTAAGAACAGATTCCGGTGCATATTTACTAAGAGGATTGAATTCTTTCTCATATTCAAATTCACTGTTAATTTCTCATTTTAGAGTTTGAGAATTGCTTCCATTTTGACTCCTTAATTATTATGACATACTGTGACAAACTCTATGACTTATGTAACTGATTCTGAAGCGCTGGATTTCTCAAAACCGCTTCCACCAATCATAAGCTACACTTTGCAAAGAATGAAACTACACATGTGGCTCGTCCCTAGGACATCTCAATTTCATCTAAAGCTCTTTCCAGCTTTTCAAGAAAAAACTTAGCTTTATCGAATTCTTCCATACTGCACATGGAATTCTTCCACCCATGCTTACTGAATCACTCTGAGCTCGAGAGGTCAGTGAGTCGATCTAAGACCCTTTGTCATCCTCGAGATTTTTACCAATGCTCGCTGGAAGCATACCATTCGTCGCTGAACTCACTGACCAGAAGTGATGATCCAATGATTACGCTTTCACTCGCTTTATCTATACTCTTCCTGGCGGATCCATTCTATCATACAAAAACAAGGACATCCGCCTTGTCGCCAACATATTACTGGTAGGTACATCCTAATCTAAGATCTTCCAAACGCTCTAAACCTAGGCTTTGATACCAACTTGTCACACACGCACCCCCACCCCCGCTCAAGCGGATGAAGGCCAGAACGAGACTGAGATTCTTAGAGAGCTGAGCGAGATTGTGGGCCCAAGTCTTATAACTGAATCAAAATATCATATACAAAGATAAAAAAATAAACTACCATTGTAGTGTGTTTACAATGTCAATACATACAGTCCTGAGTCCCACTTTACATATTACATACAACAAAACCGCATTAATTTACATTTATATAATCAGAGAGCAAACTACAGGATGGACTCATATGTGTCGCCCACAGTATCACGCTAAGATCACTGACATCCTCCTTCGCACCTACACTCCGACAGAAACCCCGTGCTGCTTATAGCTTAAATGGGAAACTTATGACTTATACATGTACATGCATTGGATACCACTTACAGACATATATAGTAATGTATGTAATGAGTAGATGATTATAATTTTTTTCATGAATTCATATAACAAACTCTATACGCATACCAGATTTTATAAAGAAACTATACTTTTTCGTGTCTCCCATAGAAGTTACAGAGTTTATATTTGGTATCGAAAAATTCGTAGGTACATTTAGAGTAGAACTATGTACACATTACTTTACTTCATTCATTTTTCTTCGCACTCTTATCATAAACCTGCTTTTGACTACCTAGACCAGTAATAGAAATGAGTAGTGACATAACACACAAGACCTAAAGAGATTGCAGATAAGATCGAGGAGCCAGAAGATAACAGAGTGTCGGCATTGATAGAGAATGTCATCGCATCTAATCGAGTACCATACTAAATGTGCCAAGCACGGTCGAGTGTCATCGCGTGACTAATCAAAGAGTACCAAAGTATATACGTACCGCCTCATCCACTTAGCCCTACAATTATATGTGTTCAGAACTTATTATATTATCATAGGGGGCATTAAGTTTGCTTAACATTCGCTTCACCTCGACTTGAGGGGGAAGGATGTTTTTTTTTTACTTTAGTTTATTCTTATTTGAACTCCTTCTGCTAGTCATTTATTAAGGTTCCTATACTTACTGTGCTGAATTTAGCTTAACAATACAAGGGTACAAAATCGTGGCTATCGAAGCACGCATCGATACCACTTTGATCGATACGGTATCATTTTTGCCTCTGTCTAATGGGTACCGGTACCACCCCTTCTTTGTACCGGTACCGAATTGCGGGTCTGCCCAGAAATGGAAGATTTTTCCATATCTCACTCACTTTTCTTCAATAAACCTCCTCAATTCCATCCTACATCAAAACCCACCATGGAATCAACCCAAAACAACTCCAAAATGGTTCATAACCCAAACATAAACACAAGAGGGGAAATAAGAGGATTCTAACTCCTAACAAATATTCATACACCCAAATCAAATAACCTACATGATTCTCCACAAACCATAGAAATCCTCACTTTCAACCTGAGTTCATACATATATTCCTGCCGCACCCAACCCAACAACTTCCACAAACACTTGTAAAGGTGGGTTAGAACTTCTCATAGCAAAACCCTAGGCCAAAGAACTAGATCAAGAATCCAAGAATCCAAACCATACAACCATACAAATGTTCACAATCCATAAAACTATAGTAATTCATACTTGAAATCCTCTTCTCCTTCTTCTTCTTATTCTTCTTATTCTTCTATTATTCTCTCTTCTTCTTCTTCTTCTCTTCCTCTTCACTTAAAAGCTCTCCTAATCCCTCAAATGAGAGACTAACTTGGTATTATCCTATTTGGATTTTAATTTTTCCTTTATTGACTCTCGTCCTCAAATTCCTCTTCTATTTGCACCACAACCTATACCATTTCCTTTATATTAGTATCTCATCTTTCTTATCTTATGACTTTTAGGTCAGTGTTTTGACAAATTCCACTTTTACCAGATTCAGATAAATTCTGTGTTTCAAATTCTTCTCACTTAGCAAAATAATAATTATGAAAAATTTCAAAATGCACTTATAACATACCCTAATTATGTTTTAAAATGATTAGAGTGTATTTCGAGGTGGTACAGAGTATTTGAAATGTGTTTGAAAAAGTAATTGTATTTGAATTATTCGAAATGATTCCAAAAAAAAGGAGGGATCATGGGCCCCTCGGTCCTGCCCATTCTGCCTGTCGTAGATATGACGCTGTCACACTTAGAAATTAGTCACTTTATTTTCTTAAGTCGGGATTGTAGTGTTTAGATTTTTATTTACAGAGCTTTGGTGTTATTAGAGTTGAGTAGCTTTAATCCATGTGTGTGGGGAGGATAAGAGTCACAAAGGAGCAAATTGTCGTGTTTGCTTATATCTCGCATGGAATCAAAAACGCTGCCCAAATCCAATTTTATAAGGAACGGCGGGAATGTTTCTGATCCCTGAGCACTAATGGCGGGATGTTTGTAGTCTCGTAAGTGTCATACGCAAAATGTTCCCACTCAGAGAGTCCGATAATGGGTTCTTCGATGGTGGTCGTTGTGTTTAAGGTTTTTCCACGATTATGGGAGATTTTCATCTGCCAAAGAAAGGGGATTCTTCCTGAAAGGGGTGCTAGTGTTATAAAAATTATATGGTTACACAGTGAAATTCACTGAAGATTAAGAATTTTACAAAATCAAGGATCTTCCGATAAGGAAGAGATCAAGAACTCTGTATCAAGAGCAAGAAGTTTCAAATTACAAATGTAGATTGTCAGATCTTACTTATCTTAGAGGTAAATTATACATTGCACATGCCCACTCTGTCGATCAACTCATTTAGTCATTACTTATAGTGACAGATTTGGACAGATTGATCCATTCATGAGTTTCCCCTTACCCAAAGACAAGTAAAGTAAGAGAATCGAGAACCACTTAAAGTTTATGTGAAAGTAAAGCCCGGTAGAAACTATAAAATGATTTTTTCCCATTCAATAATCATCTATTGCTTCCTCGTAAGGATTTATTTTAACTTACAGCTTTATACTTATGGTTGGCTTAGCTAAATCAATGATTTTATTTGAAGATATACAAGTAACCCTTGAAACATGGCTTAGGCACAAAGATTTGGTGTGGGGATTAGGGATGAGGAAGTTCTTGTTCCAAATTCGAATAGCACATTAAGAAGAAAAAGAAAATAACAAAGAAACTATTATAAAACATAAATATAAAAAAACTTATAAAGAAGCATCAAGAATCAAGTTAAGTTGAGTGTTTGTTGTGTGTACATCTTGCTTGCTTTATTTGGGCTTATTCACCACAAGTTTGAATTGCTTTTTAAAGTAGCAAACTGTTTTATTTATGCCAACTGTAGATCCACTCATGAATATGTGATATGGAGAAACCTTCATACATTACTTCCAAATAGCTCAATGCCACCTCATACATTGGTTTGGTACTAATTTTTTTCTTCTTCTCATACTAAGTTACTTTAGAAGGTTCAAATAGTCTAATGCTACCTCAATGGTTCCTATGGTAGCTGAGTTGAGAAGATGGTATTCAATTGTTTGTTTTAAGAATAATAATGAAATCTGAAAATAAAAGCAGAAAATATAAAGCATATTAAAAATACAAATATTTTCTCATTTTATTTCCTTATTTCCTTCTGCATCAATGGGAAAGACACATATTAGTATTTATTAAGGAAAAACATGAATTTGTTATAGTGTACAAGGTGATTACATTTACATGTACAAAGAAAACGCATCAATTGTACATGGTATGTTCATACTTCGCATATGATTTGGAATATTTTTCCATCCGAATATTTTTCCATGGTCATACATCTATACACTAACACGTGATATTCTTTTACATGTGATATTGAGAAAGAAATTAGTAGATGAAGGGGGAAAGTTTAGGTTATACACTCTTAATGCAACATCTAATATTTATTTAATTAATATCTATAAATTTGTATAAATTCTTATAATAAGAAATAAAAAGTCATACCGACTCCGATCCCTCCGCTATAATTCACCGAATTTCCCAAAAAATTTCATAATTATAACTTCACCTTTAACTTGATCCCTTCACTTGATATCCAAACTTCACTAACCCCAAATAAAAATCTTATACTTATAACTTTACCATATGTCACACCACGAGTTTTCATACAAAATAAAAATTAAATGAAATTCAAGTCATCATATATAAACTATTTAAAATAAATAAAAATATTACTTAATGTTAAAAATTAAAATTTCCTTTTGTTATAATTTCATTATTATTATTTTTAAATGTTATTTAAAATATTCCCCATTTTAATAATTATTATTTTAGAATCTACAAACAAATTACTTAATCCAAAATACATATTTATTTCTAAACTGCTAATGTTGAAATAAATTTTTTTAGGAAATTATAGTCAGGCTGAATGTAATAAAATATTTTATATATATATTAAGAGTACACTTTTTAAATTTCATGTTTCTACTTAAAATCTATATATTGGATATTTTGTATTGACCATCATTTTCAAACTTAATCATATAGGCCATAACCATATTTCAACACAAGAAAATAACGATATAGAACGAAAATAGAACGCCATTCGCTTTCTAACTTTAGAAACGGAATAGAAACTAAACAAATATCATACAAAATTTTAAAAATGTATAAGAAAACCCATCGCTAATCGCTAAGGAGTAAATGGCAGAGAATAGAAACGGAATTAGAAACCCAGAATTAGAGACTCGAAATTAAAACTATTTAATTTTCTCGTCAGCAACTTTATCACTTTAAACATCGCGCTAAAATATGGTGGCCTTTAGCCACTGAAAATTCCGTTTATAATATTTTATCGCTATCATAAAATTAACTATAAGATTTTATAATTATTAATTTCATTGTTAAAGATAAGTTAAATTTTGATAAATTGGAGTAAATTTAACATAAAAATAGGCTAGAAACTAATATATTCCATTTTATATTTTTGTTTCTATTTGTAGAAACAAATTTTCGCTTTTTTTAGAAACGGAATTTCCGTTTCTAAATGTTATTGCAAAGAAATTAACCAATAAGTTTTTTTTTTTAATTAATTTTCATTATTAAAAATAAGGAATTTTGATTTGATGTAACATTGATTATTTTAATGTAAAAAATAAGCTAAAATGAATTCTATTAAAATGATTAAAGTTTAATCTTCTAATATTACAAATGAATTATTTAAAAAATGGATTTTTAAATATTAAAACCTTCATCATATATATATATATATATATATATATATATATATATATATATATATTCAATTTAAGTGAATTATTTAATATTTTGTTATAAAGTATAAATATTAATTTGTTATATGTAAAATAGAACGAATAAATTCTTCTAAAAATAGAAACGGAATTCTAATTCCTGCTGCTATTATTAGAAACGAAATGTATTCCATTTCTATTTCTACTTATATTTCTAGAAACAAAATTCGCTATTTTTAGAAACTATTTTTATAAATGTTATTGCTAATGTAGAAATTAACTAATAATTTTATAATTAATTTTCATTATTAAAATAAGTGAAATTTTGATTTTGATAACATTGATTATTTTAATAAAAATAGGTCGAAAAATGAATTTATTAAAATTATTAAAGTTTAATTTAAATATAAAAAATGAATTATTTAAAAAATGGATTTTTAAATATTAAAACCTTCATCATATATATATATATATATATATATATACACACATGTTCAATTTAAGTGAATTATATTAATATTTTTTTGATATTAAAAATTAAAATTATTTGAATATTTGCTATAAAGTATAAAATATTAATTTGTTATATGTAAATAGAAACTTAATAAATTCCGTCGCTTATTATTAGAAATGTATCAGAATTCCGCTTCTATTTTCTTATATTTCTAGAAACAAAATTTCGCTATTTTTAGAAACTAGATTTTATAAATGTTAAGGTTAATAGAAATTAACTAATAAATATTTTGAGGTTTTAGTTACACTTGACAATATTAAAATTAAGTGAAATTTTTGATTTGATAACTTTGATTATTTTAATGTAAAAATAGGCTAAAAATGAATTTATTAAAATTATTAAATTTAATTTAAATATTACAAAATGAATTATTTAAAAAATGGATTTTAAATATTAAAAACATTCATCATATATATATATATATATATTCAATTAAAGAGAGCATTATTGTTTTGATATTAAAAATTAAAATTATTTGAATATTTCAAGAGAAGTATAAATATTAATTTTGTTATATGTAAATATAAACACAAATTCCGCTTCTAAAAATAGAAACTAAATTTAACTCCGTCATATTTCAGAAACAGTAATGTATTCCCGTTTCATTTTGTTGTATCTCGGTGTTGTAATCTTATTTTGGGGGAACGGTTTTATAATAATATTTGCAATAAGAAATACCATATTTTGTGAAATTTTGATTTGATAACATTGATTATTTTAACGAGAAAAATAGGCTGAAAATGAATTTACTAAAAAATTATTAAAATTTAATATAAATATTACAAAATGAATTATTTAAAAATGGATTTTAAATAATAAAAGCCTTCATCATATATATATATATATATATATATATATATACTCTCTTATATATATATATATATGTTTAATTTAAATGAATTATATTAATATTTTTTGGATATTAAAAAATTTAAAATTATTTGAATATTTCGTTATAAATTATAAATATTAATTTTTGTATGTAAAAATAGAAACATAATTTAATTAAAATTAAGCTATTATTAGACGGAATGTATTGCATTTATTTTTCATTTATATTTCTAGAAACAAAATTAAAGCTATGTTTAGAAACGGTATTTTTATGAAATAATGTGCTAATGTAGAAATTAACTAATAATTTTTTATAATTATTAATTTTATTATTAAAATTAAATGAAAATTTGATTTTGGTAGCTGTGATTATTTTAACGAAAAATAGAAATTTGAAAATGAATTTATTAAAATTAATAAAGTTTAATTTAAATATTACAAAATGATTAACTAAAAAAAATGATTTTAATATTAAAAACCTTCATCATATATATATATATATATATATGTAAAACCCGAGAAAAATTCAATTTTTCTGAAAAATGGTAAAACGGTAATTTTGGTTGAAAATAGAAAATTCTCTAGATCTCGGATGACGAAACGGGTTGCGCCGTTAAATTCGTCTCGTGAAATCTAGTGACTCAGAAAAGTTTCGTCGAATTTTGAGACAGTCAGAATATTTTACGAATTTATGGGTGATAAATCGCCAGTGACTTTAGGGACGAGATTTTTACGAAAATCTCGGAAGTCAGAAAATGGCTTGAGTTAAAGTTCATTTAAAAGAATTGAACTGAAAAGAAATAAAATTTTTTAGGACAAACGGACCCGAATGAGGTAATATAAGTTAAGTATCACATAAATGATAATAATATGTAAATAATAATAATAATAATAATAATATAATATTATAATAATAAATAAAAAGGATAAAATGGAAAAAAAAATCAAAGGGGAAGGAGAGAGGCGTCGTTGGAGAATGAGGGAGGAGAGAGAGATATTTTAATTATTTTTATCTCTTAGTTTCTTTTTCAGATCTACGAAAATTGGACCAGTCAATTTAAATTAATTTGAAGGCAAAATTGATGCGTGATAATTTGCGACGTGGGCGCCCAAAAAGTTGGAGTTTAGGTATTTCAGTGAGGTAGAGGTTTTATCTCTTTGCGTTTACTCTTTGTTTAAGAACATTGTTAATGTTTGAGTTGAATGAAGCGTGAGGGCAGTTTGATTGGTTCGAATCTTGGAACCAAGAGTGAATTTTGAAACCCATGTGAACGATCCGTGGCTAATCACTTAGATTTGACTAGTGCCATGATGAAATGTGTGCTATGGTGTATTGCTTTGATGTGTATGAGGCGGAATCGTAGAAATACGGTTTCACAAAGTGAGCCAAAAATTTGTGTTTGATAGGAGCATGATAGCAGGGTTTTTCTTTGTTCCCAGAAGCGATGATAGCACCGAAAATATATTTTTGTGTGAAAATGTGTTTGATCGAATAATTCAAGTTGAATTGCTCGTGTTTGATCATTAGCCAAAGTGAGCTAATTTTGAGGTATGAAATGAGAGTTTACATGACATGATTGTGTGAATTGAATGTTTTGTGAATAAATGCATGTTTATATATTTACATGTGAATTAGACTATATTGGAATTGGCATACATGCATTCCATATGCACTGGAACACCCTAGGACTATAGGAGTGAGTGCATGAGATGAGTCTAGAGAAAATGGTTCGAGTTGTGCAAATATTAAATGTCGGTGGTGGCGCGTATCACGACTGATTGTTAATACATCGGAGTAGTCATACATAATATCAATCGTCGGAGACGGACCAATTGATATATACATCGGAGGGTTGTCCACAAACAAATAAACATAATAATTCTCATACGAGGCTTAGGCGAGTGTGAGGGAGTCGGGGAGGACTCGGGATATGAGATGATTAGTTAGACATTCAAGAGTAGGATCATGCATTTGCTTGAATGTGTGTGTTTTATTTTGGAGCGTGCGTATGCAACCCAGGTGGAGTAGCTCCTTAGGGTGAAGTTCCACTCACGAGCATTAGCTCACCTGTCGGGGGATGCTATTTCTGGTCACGGGGAGCGTGCAAGGGGATGACTAGATCTAGGAGGCGAGGTTTAGAAGAAGTGGATTGTGGCTTTGGGTTATAGTATTACATGTATTAGAATTGTTTTTAATTTTAATATATATTTGTATAAAGTAAAATTTGAACTCTTGAACTATGGTTGGATAGTTGGATATATATATACATTGTTATGAATATTGGTTTATAGACTAGTGGCGGATTTTAATCATAAATGTTATATTGGGGCGATTTGGGACGGGTTTATACGGGTTTGTATTTAGGTGAGCTCCGTGCAAAGGAGACTCTGCGATTTTGTGAAAAATGTCGGGTGCTTGAGCATTCCACACAGTATTCCGCGGGTTGACGGGTAGTCAACGGACCCCTGGGTTTTGGGGCGTCACACACACACACACACACACACACACACACACACACACACACACACACACACATATATATATATATATATATATATATATATATATATATATATATATATATATATATATATATATATATATATTTGATTGATATTAAAAAATTAAAATTATTTGAATATTTCGTTATAAAGTATAAATATTAATTTGTTATATGTAAAAATAGAAACGGAATAAATTCTGTTTTTAGGTCTGTGCAATCATGGCAGTCGTCGCACCAACTGCTTCGATGAGAGCCTGTTGGTCAAAGGTCGGTGGCATCCGGTTATTGCCTCGTCTATGTGATAAACATGATCGTGTGTTTTCTTTGGGTAACGGGCACCGGCTCGCGCCGCGTGTAAGCGCCCCATTTCAGGAGTGCGGTGACAACCAGATCAACAAATTGGAATACTTGTGTCTCATCATCATGAGACCCGGCCATAAGTAAAATGGTCACGTTGACTGTCACATTATACTCGCAAAATGTATAATATTTTATACAAAAAAAGAGTTAATTTACAATTATCCAAAACTGGGTCTTTTACCCATATTTAAAAAAATACATAACAAGACCATATGGTCATTTCTTGATCTCTTAAACCTCGGATCGTCCCGTCGGGGAACCTTTGAACACTGAAATAATATTCCTCGACGAGGGAGTGAGCAATGCCAATTAGTGGAATTATCACACATAGGTTACTCCCCGCTTTAGTGCACATGCCAATGGTTCAGCACAAACACATTCAAGTAAAACATGCAAGTCCTACTCCAAATGTCTACATGACCTGGATGAGATGTGACCACCCACTCCCGTATCTCGAAGGCCCTCAGCGGCTCACAATCACGCATTACTTAAGCGAGTGAGGAAAAACCTTTACATTTTCAAACAAAGGTTTTGTTCTCGAAAAGCGTACTGCCAAGTTTAGGTAAATATGATGGACAGCCCTGCGAGGCGGGTTGTTGGATAGCTCTCGAGCAGTTCATGGGCTCCTCCCAGGCGTGAATTGTTGGACAATCTCAACAAAATTCTCACGGAAAATCTTCCATGAGTTCTTCTAGCCATTTTCCTTTTTATTTTCTTTGTATGTACCTCCACGCCTATCATTCTAGGGTGCCTCGGTGCATATGGAATGCATTATGCCATTTCCAAACAATGCATGTTAATATATCATCATGCATATATCGACAAAATTCACATACGTACCACATGTTATTTATTCATGGCAATAACATTAAAATTAGCTCACATGGGCTAATTAACATCCAATTCCAATGGCTCACACACAATTATATTTTTATATAATTCAACCTCATGTTAACACATTTAATTATATGCATTAACATATTAATTTCCACAATTCAAGCCATTCTATTCAAGCAAATTCACATGGACATGTTCGGTCCAACAAGCACATCGAGACTATTTTTAACAGTCCCACATCCGTCCATGGGTTGTCCATGGACAGTCCCCTTCATAAAAAATGGCCCTAAGCACCAAACACACAACATGTTATTCATTCACCAAGCAATAACATTGCAAACCATTTCTCATGGACAATCTTTGTGACGCCCCGAAGCAGGAGTCCGTTGACTACCGTCGGCAGCGGAATCTTCGTGAGATGTCCGGGTAACGAACCTTTACTCCGCAAAATCGAGGCGGAATCTCCTTTGTACGGGGAGCTCTACCCAAAGTACATAACCTGTCCCAAACAACATCATAAGACATACACATGAGTAAAAACGGCCACTTGGGCCCATACAACAATACTCATCAATATACATTAACTATATACCATAGCTTCAAGAGTTAATAAATTACTCTTATACATCATATATTAAAATTATAGAATTCTAATACCATGTATATAATATGCTAAAGCCCTGACCGACTTTCTTTAAAATCATTCTAAGATGACGGAGTCTCCTCATTACACTCCTTTTTGAACTAATATATTCCTCGACAAGGTGAAATTTGTGCCAGTAGTGGAATCGCGCACAAATGGGTTACTGCTAGTGCGTATCTGATCTAATAAACACACACTCAAGTAAATGCGTGATCTACTTGAATGTCTACATGAGCTAACCCATGTCAGAGTCCTCCATGAGCTCCCACACACTTGCCTAAGCCATGTATGAAAACATCATTTTCAAAACAAAACTTGTTGTTCTTGAAAATACACTACTCGAATCTCGGTAAAAATATAGGACTACCCTCACGAGAATGTGTTGGAGAACCTTCAAAACAATACATGGCTCCTCCGGCGATGTAAATTGTAGGACCATCTCCCGACACCATTCTCAAAATCATCATGAAATTCCTTTCGCAACCATTTCGTTTTCGAAAATTCATGTCATCACACACACCTATTTCCTAGGTTACCGGTGCATATGAAATGCATTATGCCATTTCAGCACAATTTATATAACACATGCGATATATCATAATGCATATATTTACATAATTTAAATCACAACAACATGTTATATAAATTCTCAATACATTACACGAGTAAGCTCACATAGGCTAATTTAACAACACGAAACAATTCGATTTGAATTACTCAGCAAGCACATTTTCTCACAAATATTTGTTAACACTATTCAAGTGAGCAGTGAAACCCTCGGAGTTCTTGTTCACGGCCAATCCTGACATCGGTTCCACTTTAGCCAGACGGGAAATCAAATAATGATGGCCTGTACATCACAACATAATTTCACGGCCAAAAATTATACCACTAAGCGACCGAAACAATCAGTGGTACGTCACGGAATGTCAACGACTCCTAAAATTTCCATTTGATCTCAGTTTTGGGACCGATCAAATGATAATTGAGACCTCAAATCAACTCAATCATCAACAAAACACTTTAAACAAAGTGTAGCTCAAGTAGAGATAAAACCCTACCTCACGGAGTTTGTCGAAACTCAGGAAACCCGGTCTTCTGGCGTTGCCTCGCGTAGTGTAGAGCGACTTTCCTTCTTGCTCGAAGAATCAAACGGTCAGATCGCTCGAGATCTTAGAGAGAATCACGCTCTCTCTCCCTTTAAAATAAAAAAAGCTTTAAGCTACGTAAGTGTTCTCCTCCTCCACGTTTTCTTTTGGTCTCTTAAGGTAGGAGATGATCACTATTGGACTTTGTTCTATTATCATTTACAATTTAATTATACAATCATGTCCACTAGCTTGGATTTTTGATATTTATGCTTATCTCGGTCATCATTTTGATAATCTCTCTACTCATGCAACATGTGTCACATGAGTACATGTTATAGGTGACTTTTGTCACATCACATGTTGTTTACGGCTTTTCGATGTAGTGCGCCGAAAAGCGATGCAATTCGCGTCTCGGAGGTCGACGAAATTAGCGTGTTAGCTAAATTTATGGACAGGATTCAACGGTGAAATTTGTTTCGATCATCTGAGATCTAGAAAATTTTTGAATTTTGGTAAAAATTACGATTTTACCCTTTTCGAAGTGGAATTTTCGGGTCTTACAATCTTAGTCAATAGCAGTGGATTGTTTCTTGATCTCAAACGGTAAGTGAAATTTTTGTCGAGTGAAGCGTCTCTCCTCTAGGCTGTCGGTTCACTTTGTGGAACCGAGAATCATAACCATTTCAGGCCCTCATACATCAAATACAATTTACATGTTGTTATTAACATCAAACAAAACACACAAATATAGCACGACGCGGCGGTCGAACAATTCTATCAAAAGCGATATTACACTGATTTCCGGCATTTTTAGGTCCCAGATTTTGGGGATGAATTCAACGACCACTCACGGCCTCATATCAACCAACCCATTTACAAGGCTCTTAAACCGAAAATAAACAAAGTAGGAGAAAACCCCTACCTCCCGGAGTTTGTCGAAACTCCTGGCAAGTGCCACGTGTGGCCCTTGCGGCATAAACTGACTTTGCTTCTTGGCCAGCGAGAATAGCGATCGAGCGTGAAATCTAGAGAGTTGAACTTTCTCTCCCAAATTTGTTTCTCCTCATTGCCACATTATACCAACCAAAAATGAAGATAAATGTTAACTTCTCTTCGGCTTGTGCCTTTTTGTCCTCCTTAGTATGTCAGTATCGTTATTTCGTTTGGATTACATTTATATCAACATCCATCTACTTTGGATTTCCATCCAATTAGGGGATGTCATGTCCATGTGGGCCCCACACTTGAGCTCAAGTTGACTAATTGTGCACATGACACATGACCTCTTGATCCACTCAAAATGTGCCAGAATGTCCGTAGCTAGCGCCAGTTCTTGCCAAAGCGTAGAAAATTCCGACTATGCGGAATTGATGAAATTCGACGTAAGTAGCTGAATTTGAGGCGATTCAAGGTAAATCTGTTTAAGTCATCAAGAGATCTAAAATTTTTTGGATTTTTGACGAAATTACTATTTACCTTTTGAAAAATTTGGGTTTTCTCGAGTTTCACACAGCAGTCTCTACACCCATCTGAACTTTTGGATTACATCGTGGTCTCTTACACTCATGTTCAGGCTTTTCACGAGGTAGTTAACGGTCCTTGCCTCATGGCCCACATTAATTATTTCTTTTGTGTTTTAAACGTGAGACATTTGCGAACATCGTCCAAAGTACGAGCTCACTGCCCATTCACCAACAAAGGTGAATACTCAATACCATGCACCCACGTCGGCTCAAGCGATGTGATGCACTCAGTATGATGCCAATGCATTTCCTTTATATTGCATGTATATATAGTGCTACATGGAAACATTTACATACCATGGACAATTATAATTTTTTTACATATAGTGACATCCATGCAATCCATGTTAATACATGAAATAGCATATATGAACATGATTTTTACCTACAGCAACATGTTATTTAATATTTTACCTGATAACACACAAAATAGAAGCTAGTTCTCGGACCCACATAAAATAGGAGCTCTTAGTCCACTTGATTCATGCTTGAATTTTTAGGATACCCAAAACACACCACAAAACCCAAAGACATCGATTAAAGATCAAAAACCAAACTTAACACATTTAGGAATGCAAGAAATAGTCAAAATTACATTGGATTTGTCAAATAAACAATCAGAAAATTTAGCCCGAACAATGCTAAAATAGTCTTGAAATTCGACAAAGCTGTTTGAAAAAAGTCCCAAAAATTCTTAAAAATTCCCTACACCCCAGTCAAAAATTAGAGGACTGGAAATTTACCTCTTTTCACGACCTCTAAGCCAATCCCGAAACCATTATTTAGGATAGAAATAATACAAGTAAGAAAAAATTTCCTACATCGTAGGTTTGGCCGAAACTCAAGATTTTTTGGTGCCACCAGCGTAGCTCTCGATGCGTGGATCAACTTTGACTCTTGCTCTGATGAAATCCTCTGATCAATTACATGGAATTTCGAGAAGAAGCTGAAAAGAAGAAAAAAAAAAAAAAAAAAAAAAATCTCTGCACGCCCTCTCTCTCTCTCCGTCATTTGACTTTTCTTTTTGGTTTTTGGTTTTTATCCTTTATTTATTTATTTTATTTTTTTATTATTATTATATTATTATTTGAATACATGGCTCATATTGCTTCATTTGGATCCGTTTTGCCTCCGAAGTATTTGCCATTTAGGTTCACTTTATTTTAAATGAGTGGCAGTTTGTAGCGAAGCCCAAAGAAAATCTAAATTTTTGAAAAATGGCAAAATAGTAATTTCGGTCAAAAATTTGAATTTTAGATC
Source organism: Tetrastigma voinierianum (assembly GCA_016808115.1). NCBI lineage: Eukaryota > Viridiplantae > Streptophyta > Magnoliopsida > Vitales > Vitaceae > Tetrastigma > Tetrastigma voinierianum. The sequence continues at coordinate 144,431 of JAEQBH010003091.1, forward strand.
TTGGATGTGAAAGCGGACTTTACCGTTGGTGTCGTCCCAGCGAGGAATCTAGCTACGCGCGTTGAATTAGAGGCGGTCGAATTTGCGGCGTTCGAGGCAACAAGGCGTGGTGCGGGACACTTGATGCATTTGAGTGGCTCACGGTGTGCCCCACGTGTCGGGGTGCAGGAGTAGTCAACTTGAGCTCAAAGTGTGGGGCCCACATGGACATGTGGCATCTCCTAATTGGATAGAAAATTCAAAGTGAGTGGATTAAGTGGATAAGAAATCCAAATGAGCCAATGATGGCTTGACATGTGGCAATAAGGACAAAAAGGAATAAATGAAAAGAGAAGACAACTTCATCTTCTCCATTTTTTTGGCTGGAACGTGCAGTGGAGGAGGAGAATGGATTTTTAGAGAAAGTGCAACTTCTCACAGATTTCAGCCCGATCGAATGTCGGTTACCGTTGGTAAAGCCGAGTTGCTTTCTAGGCTGAGAAGAGGGCTACGTGTGAGCCGCCGGTTTAAGGGTTTCGACAACTACGGATGAGGTTCTTTTACTTGCTTTAATCCTTGTTTAAGAGCTTTGTAAATGATTTGGAGTGTTTGAGGCCGTGAATGACCGTTTGGTTAGTCCTAAAAATTGGGACTGAATTATTGGAATTCTTGGGACTCGTTTTAGGCGATCCAGGGCGATTCTGGTTGTTATTGGTCCATGTGTTATAATTTGTATAATAAATTATGGTTTAGTGTTAAATGGGCAGGAAATGACCATGGATTTCAGTTCCACAAGAGTGGAACCGATGCTAAATCGAGAGGCGACCCACAGGCCAGCCTGGATATGTTGCTGATTTAGGGTTGTGCATGATCCGTTATATGATTGGACCAAAAATGTCCATGTGTTATTTGCATGAAATTGCTTGAAATGAATGGCTTGAATCGTGTGGAAAGAAATTGTTAATGCATGGAATTAAATGTGTTAACATGAGGTTTGAATTATGTAAAATATAATTGTGTGTGAGCCAGTGGAATTGAATAGTTAATTAGCCCATGTGAGCTAATTTTAATGTTATTGCCATGAATAAATAACATGTGGTATGTATGTGAATTTTGTCGATATATGCATGATGGTATATTGGCATGTGTTGGATGAAAATGACATAATGCATTTCATATGCACCGGGGCAACCTAGAACAATAGGTGTGAGTGCATGACATGAAAAAAAAAGCAAAATGGTTGTGAAAGGAATTTCAAGGAAGATTTTCCGAGGAATTACCTTAGAGAGTTGTCCTAGCAGTTCATCGGAGGCTATTTGTTTGGAAAAATTACTCAGCAATTCACCTCGGAGGGTTGTCCAATATATTTACTGAAACTCGATAGTATGTTTTCAAGAACAAAAACCTTTTGTTTTGAAAACAGTGTTTTTTTTCTCACATTTGACTTAGGCATGCGTGAGGGAGTCAGTGAGGGGGCTCGAGAGTGGAAGGGTGGGTCGCATTTCTCATCCATATCAAGTAGACATTCAGAGTAGGATCATGTATTTGTTTGAATGTGTTTATGTTGAATATTGCATGTGCACTTAGGTGGGAGTAGCCCATAGGATAATTCAACTCCCGGGTGAGTGCTCATGTGGGAACATTATTTTAGTGCGAGGGAGTGTTCGGAAGACGGCTTCATTAGGGCCGCTTTTGAGAAGAAATCAGGGTTGTGGCTTTGATATTTGTTTTGCCAAAACATGTATGAACTATTACAATTGGAAACATATTTGTGAAGTGACGAGGATGACCGGGTTCTCGGGTGGTCAGCCTAGTGAGGAGATCCACTATACAATCCTAAGGAGATACGGTGGAACTCCACTTTGGGAGAAGTAAACACGTACATTAATTTAATATCGATTATATATAAAAGACCCACTACATATATAGATAAGGACCCATAAAAGTTCGATACGAATATTAGAGCATTCTAAGAGTATTTGTGAATTTAGAGGTACAAGTAGAGATTAATAAGTCCAATACAACAAAAACAAAATAGATAGATGCGATAGTGTACGACAGTTGTGGCGGGGAGAGCGGTGTCGAATTTAGCGTAGTAGACCCTAATTTATTTTGGAACTAGGAGCAGTTTAAAAACAATACGTGAGATAATAAATCTCGGTGAGTGACATAGTTATAAAATAACATTTTTATTTTTGTTTCTTCTCTCAAAACCTCAGTCCACTCTTTTATAGGTTCCTAGTTTAGAAACATTTCACAGAAAACCCCGACTTTTGAGTCCGACATATGCAAATCATGCTCAACAATTTAAGTAAGACCTGATATTAATAAAACTATAATCAGAATTGTACACAACATAAAGCCAGCATAAAGCATGAGTAGCCATCATGTAATAAAAATAACTATGAAATGCACCATAACCATAAGTATTAAAATAGTTATACCATATTTAGCAATCAACAGAGAACCATTACCATATACCCGTCATGCGTCGGTAGCTCGACCTCACGACAAGTGACCAGCTAATACACTGTGGTTACACACCCGGCCATCACGTGGCAACTAATAAAACCTCAGTAGACCAGGCCATCACGTGGCCTTCAATAAACCTCAATGGGCAGGCCCATCACGTGGCGGTAACAAACCTCCCCGGGATAAACCCGGCCCGTCACGTGTGACTAATAAACCTCCGGATAAACTCGGCCATCACGTGGCACCCTAATAAACCTCCGGGCAAACCTGGCCATCCGTGGCTTTTTAATAAACCTAGGAGTAAACACGAAGCCATCACGTGGCACCTAATAAACCTCAGGGTAGACTGTGGCCATCACGTGGCGACTAATAAATCATTCCCTTGCTCCCTTTCAGCAATACCATATCAGAGTCATTCCACAAAATCTCAAGGTCCATACTTTTATTTTTTAAACAATAATTTTCCAAGGTGGTTTACAACCTCAATCCACGTACCCAAAATATTCAAATACCACAGGCTCATCCACGAATTCAGTACAACTTCCAAACAGTTAAAATGTTGATAAAATTCACATGAAATGATAACTTGCTTTACATGAGACCGATAATCACATTTGTATGCAACCAACCATTTGATCAAAAGCAGTATATATAGTAAAATATTTAATCCTGATAGATATATAAACATAATACCCCAATCATTTAAAAACAAATAAGAGCACTCACGGACTACGAGGCGTTAGTTTGTTCCCCCTTGAAACGAATCTCAGGCTGGTAGTGAGTGCTATAATATAAATAAAATACCATAGGCTCGATAATTGAACCATGACATTTGGGATGCATAAGGCCTCGATTAATTTTTAGAACTATGAAACTGCTAAATTTGACCCAAACGGACCAAATGGTACGGTGTGCTATGGGCCCGATCCCTCCAAGTGGGAAGCTTCGCCGGGAGCTAATTTCTCTCAAAATTAAGCGAATCGATAATTCATAAAACATCAAATTTCACTAATCCAGCTCAATTTTGCCTAACCATTAATTGGTACTCGATTTCGATCAAACTTGCAGTGAGTACAAAATATTAAAATGGAAAACCAACAAACGATGTCAAAAATTCACAAGACATATATCGATGGAAGCCCGAGACCGGGCTCATCCGATTACATTACCTTGGTCCAACGGTTCGTGGTGTGAAAACTGATCAACGATCGCGGCTGACTTTGTTTTTTATTGCCAGCTTTCAAGCGGTGAGGAATCTGCAAAAGGGATACGGAAATGAGTTCGGAGGGTCCAAAAAATGGTGGGAGGGAGGTATGGGTTGGCTGAAATGGCACGAAATGGCGGAAAAAAGTGGAAAGATTTCCGGTGACCCACAATGGCCATTCTTGCTTAGCCAATCGACGTCAGAAGGCCCAGCGTCCGTGGCGGCTAGCCGATGAACCGTGTTCGTCTGGAGGTGGCGCACCTCCACGGCGGTGCGTGTACGATTGAATTGGCCGGGGTCGCCTCCTTTGGTCCAAAACTCCACGGCTCGCAAATGGTCAAAACGACCCTACTCGGTGTTCACAATTTGATTTTCCCTGGGTTTGAGCTTCAGATGGTGTTTAAGGGCTAGGGGTTTCATTTGGCACAAAGTTTATGTTTATATAAGGCACAGGGTCGTTTCGGGTAAAACCCAGACATACTTGGACAGCGATAAAGTCTTTGTTGTTGAACTTCTCATAGCCATAACTTTTTATCCGTAGTCGGGATTGGCGGCCGTTCCATGATCTGAACTCGTATCGGCAAGAGGTCTACGAAGTGGTCTTTAGTTAACAAAACTATTCATCCTCGAAAAAAGTCAAATTGGGCCACATATACTAAGTGTTGGTCAAATTTAGTTAAATAGTCAAATGTATTTAAAACTTCGTATTATTTGGTATGGAGTGAACACAGCCTACCTGCCGAAAATTTCGTCCACGAAATTCGTACTGTGTCGTGGAGGAGATGAAGTCTTGGCTCCTTTGTTGGTCCTCCGCTCCCCAGTCGCCTCTTCGGCCCTAGGTGGATTCTCTAAGGACTTTCACTGAGATGTTGTCTTGTTGCGAAACCAGCACCTTCCCTACCGGAATTTGCAGGATGTCCTCGTGGGATAAGTCATCCCTCATTTCGATCTACGGTGCTGTACCACATGTGGGGATCTGCAGAGACTATGCTGCATAGCATGGAGATGTGGAAAGCATTATGGACTCGGCTCTCCGGCAAGTCTAATCTATAAGCCCGCTGGGCCTATCCTCCTCAACAATCTCAGGTTCAATGTAGCAGGACTTAGCTTCCCTTGCTTCCCACGGCGTACCACCTTCGAGGAGAGAGTTTTAAGAATACTCGATCCTCGACCTCAAACTCAAGATCCTTTCTACGCTTGTCCGCATAGCTCTTTTGCCTATCTTGAGCTACTTTTAACCTGGCGCGTATAACATTAACCTTGTCCACAGTCATTTGCACAATCTCCGGACCTAGTAATTTCCTTTAGCCAGTCTCATTCCAACATAATGAAGTGTGACATTGTTTCCCATACAATGCCTCATAAGGTGACATCCCAACATACACACATATCGATACAGAGTTAATTCCTCAATGTACCTAAAACTGTACACTTACACTTGATCAAAATAACATTTACACAAAGTTCCAAAACTAGTGGCTACCTGACGAATATCTGATGATCCCTGAGATACCCGTCGATTATACATTGTGGTGTCGCAACACTAAATATTCATCCAAAATGTATGCTCAACCACCAACAAGCTAAGGTTGGCATACAAATGCCCCATCCTCAAAAACCCTACGAGGTCCAACTTTCGTATCGCGCGGTGGTCTAAATACTACATTTAAGAGTGGAGGGAACTAATGGGGTGAGTTCGACAACTCATTGAGTGATCCCCTAACAAGCCATGCTCATAAAAACATTTCAATTTATACATAATTCGAGATATCTCAAAACATGAGCATCTTACAAATAATGGTTGATGATGGGAACACATGAATGCAATACTACCATTATCTCCACCCCTCGTCAGTGACTCTTTTGGGCTTTCACCTAGGGACTAGCCGATCATCCCAGAACAACGACAAATTGCTGGGACTTACCACCAAGGATATGCCCACATCCTGTATATCTGTGACCTTCCAGGACTATTGAGGACTAGTCATCGTCTACGTGTCCACTACATCAATCCGGACTCTCTCTGGGTCCCATACCCATAATGTGCTTTAAAACAATATCACAAAGCATTCAACCACATGGATATTTAAAAACATCATGTACCAGTTAATTGAAAGAATTCCATAGATATAAAAATATACACATTTATATATATCATTAGAAAATCACACAGTTCAAGCATGGAATGATACAGAATTTCGTCAAACCATGGTATAAGCGGGGAGAAGGTTACAAGATCACACCTTCCTTGGATTGAAAAAATCCATGAGTCTTCCAAGGAAGTCAAAACCAGAAGACTCTTTCGAGGATCTGTGAATAGCGAGTCATAAGATTCCTTGGCCTCTCACGTCCAGGTGTCACGCCAAAAATTACTCAGTGGTCCTATTACTTATGCTACTCAGGCTCACATATGTTCTTACCTTCGACATAAACCTTGATCCCCCAGTGCACTCTCTCTTTACTTACTAGAGTTGACATTTAACACTCATTATTAGGGTTCGTAAACAACGCACTCAACCTGAAAACACCTCTTGTATTCTATCTCCATATTACTCATTTGAAGATAAAGTGTTAAGGGTTCTTTTCATTGGAATCCACCCAATTCGGAGCACCCACTTGAGATATGTCCTACACAACTGATTCGTGCCACGGTAGGGTGATCGGAATCAACAATATTTTGTTTCCTGTTCCTCTTTGCCGTGGTCAAACTACTGCTTGATATAAGCGGTCTAAGTCGAACACGGGATGGTTTCATCCCACGAATGATTCGCATCGGTGATGGAAAATGGTGAGACTTTTGTTTGGATTTTGGGATTTGTTTAAAAGCAGGTGAAGTTGTTTGTTCAGCCCAGTTGCGTCAACTAAGCAATTGAGGTGTGAAATGGTAACCTTGAAGGATTAGATTCACTAGCTTGATAACATGGGGGTATTGGGAGTGTCCTCGAGGTTATTTCGCATTAGGGCAAATGACATATAGTCAAAGCCAAAACCGGATTGTTTATATAAACCTAACCTAAAACCCTCCTATTTGAGTCGACAGTACTAAGCATTGGTCCCATTCAGTTTGAAACCACAGCATTTAACCTCATTTCCATGGCTCGTAAATGACATCCCCAAGAATATCAGTGCATCTACCATTAAGAATGCATTGAACCCTAAAGCATGGCAAGTATTGACCAAAAGAAAGACATTAAATAGCATTAAACCCTAGTTGGAAAGTATGGAACCATAATTATTACTGTAACATTTTTAAAGCATGAGAATGACACACGAAGCTGAAACCAGCTAGCACCCCTCGTCTTCAAGGCTATGGAGAGCAGCCAAGCATCCCATAGGTTGTCATCCTAAAGGGGTGTGTTTGGCAGCTAGAAAATGATAGAAGAGGAGAGAGAAGAGAGCAAAGTGACCTAAATGAAAGCTGCGGGCGCTGTTAATGGAAAAGTTCCTGCAGGTTACAAAGTTGAGGGAGCTTATACAGCCAACCCGTGGTGTGAAATGACATTACTAAAATATGAAATTACAATAGGGACAAGATGGTAATTTATCAGCGTGTTAAATTGGAATAAAAACTAAAAACACGAAATTTACGAGCAATTTAAAGTATGCGGCAAATTTCGCTAGTATAGCGAAAATTTAATATGCTAAGCGAAATTTCAATAAGTATGAAATTTTTAAATTCTTGAAATTGAAATTTTAAGCTGTGATAAATTTCGCTAGGTAGGCGAAATTTGGCTAGCCTAATGATTCGCTAGCCTAGCGAATTACTCTATAGCAAAATTTCGCTATGATTTATGAAAATTTTCGCAATCTAGCCAGAAAATACACTGCAATCTAATGAAAATCCTGGTTTGTTCTGTACCGTTTTTTTTTTTTTTTTTTTTGCTGCGCATCACTTCTTGCACTTTTTATTCATCACTTGCCTTCAATTCTTCAACGCAACTTGACATTTCATCGCCTCATTTCCGGTGAAATCATCGAGATTCTCTCATTCGGCGCAATAAGAAGCCAAGCTTCTTTGACCGAAGTTCCCAAGACGACAAACTATCCAAAACAATCTAGAAACAAATCGAGGAAGCGCTAAGTGAAATGAACATGACAATTGGCTTAATTCATATGATTAGTGCATAAAGCACTCAAAACCTATCTTAAATAGGGCTCAAAATAGCACTTTTGGGCACTAATCACACCCCAACCTGACACGTTATAAGTCCCTTATGTCACTAAAAATAATAAAGGTATACATGTTGTGCTTTTACAAAAGTGTATAAGGTTCAAAAAGTGTATGTACAGGTAGGCTTCACCTTTAAAATGAACAATTTACACCTGTTCGAATACCGACATGAAAGAACAAAAACCATATAAGAACTAGTTTTAGGTCAACATTGGATCCAAGGAAATCCTTTTTGAACTTCCACCCAAAATGTAATTGTTCTAAGGTAACCGGCTTGAGCGATAAATTGCAAAGCTATTCCCTCACCTGACCTAGCTGCTGTGGCCTTAAAGCGTGATCAACTTAAATAGGACTAGCTACACTCTTATTTCTTCCTTGATGGCAATGTAGGGGTGCAATGCACAAACAGAGCTTCACCAAAGTCGTATAGGGGGTCCTGATGACTCCCGACCAATTAAAGGAGTTTAGGGCATGAAATAGGTCGATTGACCCTGAGCTGCGGGCTTCACCGGACTTGAATGACCGAGGAAATTAAGCACCTGCAACCGCTAAACTCTGCCCCGTACCGTGTAGCGAACACTAGTGATGTTATTAGTGGGGTTGGAACCTTCGGGCAGGAGAAGCTTTCGCCATATACCCCCTCGGACCGATGTTGTTAGGTTTCAAGACAAGCGTCACGGCTTTATTTCTCTTTCTTCTTTTCTTTTTCTTTGCTTTTTCTTTTCTTTTTGTTTGGAAGACTACATTGGTCTTCATACATGGGTAACACAAACCTATTATAAGGTAAGTCAGCAAATTTAAGTGGTGGAAAGGGTACAAAGCTTCTCAACCTATTGTTTTGTCGAAATTGTGCGGTGTGAATTCAGCCCCTAAAGGGAATGTTCAAGGTTGAATATACTGAAATCTCAATTGACCGAAAAGCTAAATCATGCATGGTATTGTTCTAACATTAAAGTACTTATACGGGGCTTCAATTTTCAACTAAAGGCAAAATGAAACACAAAATGTAGACACAAAAGTGATTTGCAAAGGTAGCCAATGCTTGTAAATAATCTTCATAAAACTTTTGATATAACCAAAATGGCTAATAAATGCTTAATATAGCTAAAATATGACAAAAACATCCTTCCCTTACTATTGGCTAATACATGAACCCTATACAAAATAGTGAGTTCAGTAAAAGTAGCTTGTACAAAAACATGATAAGAAGACATTCCCCAACTCTACTTTTCCTCCAGCCCAGAAGTAGAAACATGTCATAGGGATAGGAAAGTTAGAGCGAGGAATCCAACCACCTCCTCTCGCGATTGAGGTGGGGTGGATCACGAAGAATTTATTCTTCTTTACATTAAGCCCGGCATGTCCTAAAGGGAGGCTGTTGTTGTGGGCTCATCACGATGTATGGCTCGAGGCGGGGAGGCCAAGGGGTGGCTCGTAGTCACGGGAAGGAGCATGGTATGAAGCCGATGCTCTAAAGTGGGGTCTCGTCGGACCCAATCTCTGGTCCATCGATGCCTGTGTAGTAGCCAATGCACAGACAGCATCCATAACACACAACTCCCTCGGTGACATGAGACATGCTCAGGAGAATCTTCCGTCTTTGTATGAAGGGCGGGAGTGTCCCGGTGAAGGTTGCAGGGCGAAGGAGGTGGAGGAGGAGGGAGGAGATGGAGGGGACCGTCGGCTCTGGACTCCTCCTCACCTGCAACTGGACGGGATCATCTCCCCTCAGGGGATCTCTCCTTCCTCATGCGGTACCCCTCCTCCACGGTCCTAGCTGGCACGGAGGGAGGAAAGAAATCGGCATCACAGGCCCAGCTCAGATGGGACTGAGGGCATCTGATCCTCCCTCTCGATAAGGCTCCACCGGCGGAATCCCAAATGCTCGGGACTGGCTCGGTGGTCGCGGCATCAGCAAGGGTAGACCCTCGAACAGGCCAGGCCACTGCGGTGGACCTTATCCTGGCTCTGACCAGGCGGTCATGACCGGCTGAGAGGGGCCAGACGGAATCACTATGAGATCGGTCTGAGGCCTGTCTTGGCTCCCACGAACATAGTCTTTGTCGAAGCGTTTGCAGTCGGATGGAGTGGATCCACGAAGCATACGAGCGGGGCCCACTGCGGAAAATGCCCAGTCCGTAAGTAGTATCTGTGAGACGGACCATCTCCCTCTGTGGTGTGGCCAATCCCGGAAATATCCTCACGAGATTGACCGGCTCTGGCTGGCGAGGCCAAGAATTTGAAATGTCCATTTGCTCGGAGTACCCTCGGTCGATCGTCAATGCGATGGACTCCATTAGGACTCGGCCTCCCGAGTCATGGAGTGGTAGAAGCCCCGAAGCACCACCGGGGGTAATAGAGCTAACTGCGGTGTCATGAGCGGTGGCAAGTGCTTGTGTGATCGAGTCTCATGGAGTCTGCGAGCCCAGAGTTGGCGGTGGATCTTTGTACGTCGTCACGTGGCTCTCCATGAAAATCCCTGGAGTGCAACTCCACGTTCCCCGGTATCGGGGTCCCAGTAAACAATGGCCGTCTGATCCTCGAGGCCGGCGAAAGACGGGGCGATGAGCTTTCCTCTGTAGCTCTTGTGGAAACGGTGGCGGAGCTGTCTGGCGGGACTCCCCGGACGATCTCCAGGGCCCATAGAGTAGGGCATTCTGGATCGTCTACGAGCCGGGAAGGGCAGGAGTCCCATCCTGGTTACGATACCTCCTGAACCCACTGAGGCTCCTCTAGGGTGTAGTTTATCTGGCATGGCGGGGCTGTTCCATCTGTATGGAGTCTTCAAATCTAACCACAGGCTTGGCAGGACCTTGCAATGCATTACCATATGCGCCCAGCCGGAGAGGGAAGGCACCGGGGCCTGTTTTGGGAGTAGCGGTGCACTGTGCTCCTCTCGGGTTGGACCCGGGGCCTGTTTGAGACAATGTAAGGCACGGGTGAGCCGGGCCGATTGGGCGTGGCGGTAGGGCGTGGATCTTGAAGCGGGTACTAGGCTCGGGCACGTCTTGTGTGAGTGGCGGGTGGGGCCGCGAGGCTGCGGTGGAGATGGCGACAACGAGGCGGGGTCTGCGGTTGCTACTGGCGCACGTTTAGAGCAGTGGTGGCTATGCTAAGGGCAATGGAGCTCAGAGGCCACTTTAGAACTGTTTGCTTTGAGCATAGCCACCTTGCTCAGCCGATGCGCCGTGCTTGGCCAGCCTCTCGATTACGCCATCTCCGCTGCGGTCCGGGTGCCTGGCAACGACCTGCCGCGCACTTGCCCGAGCCTAGCAAGCACCGTCGGTATCCATTACCTGCCCATGTGCAGTGCCACTGGCTTCGTAGTGCCTTTACATTGGATTCGGCCCGAGCCACAGTCCGGCCGGAAGTGAGCGGTGCTGCCTCCGCCAGTGACCTGGTGCCCTTCCTGCTGGCTCAGATAGTGCGTACCGGGGTGGTTCCAGCTTGAAGCTGGGGTTAGATTTAGCACTGCAGAGCGGAAGGCGATGACCTCGCTCTGACTACGAGTCCTAGAAGGCCTCGGGGTTGGTATCGACTAGGATGGGACCGGGGCCCCTTCCCAGATGCCTCGGGGCGATCCGGGAGACGGACCCTCCGGCGGGCCGGACATCGGGCCGGAAGTCCTCGTCATGCAGGCCTCGACCCGCCGGCACCCGCGATGGGGAGGCTCATCGGCCCATCTTTGTAGGCCTGAGGATCGGGCGACCATTGTTCTTTGGGACCCCGTCTGGGAGCGTGGATTTGCACGCCCGGGAATTTTCATGGAGAGTCATTTCTGACGTGCAGCAACGGCCGTGACCCCGTTCGAGACTCCATGGGCGATCACCACAGTGCTCCTTGCTACCCTTCATGGCCCAGCGGCCAGTTCTCTTACCCCGGGTGGTGCTTAGTTCTACCACTCCATGACTTCGGGAGTGCAGTCCAGATGGGCTCAGATTCACCATTGACGTCGGCCAAAGGTACTCGGCGGCGGACATTCCGGTACTTTTGGCACACGCGGCGGTGTGGTCTGGGGATATCGAGTTAGCCCACGGCGAATCCGCGAGAGGGAGATGGTCGGTATCTCGCTTTCGAGATACTACGGTGGGACGTGCTTTTCCCGCGGGCGGCTCCTTCCGGATAGCCACGGTGGACCACTGCTCGGATCGGCCTGTTTCCATTACGGCTACTATGTTCGGTAGCGGGGGAGCCATACTGAGGCCTTGTCTGCAGATCTCATAGGGATTACGGTTGAGTCCCTCTAAAATTTGGTCATGATAAGCCTGCTTTGCGCCGGATCTGGAGTCCACGCGAGGGCTGGCTCGGAGCTAAGGTCTACCCTTGTTGATCGCAGCGGCCCTATGAGCAGTTCTTGGGCATTTGAGATTCAGGTGGAGCCAGTGTCGAAGGAGGATCGGATGCCCTTAGGTCACGTCTTTGGGCGAGCCTTGGTGATCTTGGAGTTTCTTTTCTCCTCCGGCGACGGGGACCCGGGAGGTGGATGGGGTAGCGAGAGGAGGATCCCCTGAGGGGAGATGATCCTTCTCCAGAGGTAGAGGTGGAGAGGAGTCCCGGAGCCCAGTTGTCCCTCCATCTCTTCCTCCTCCTTGGCCCCGACAGTTGACACTCTGGCCCTTCATATCGGCCACGGCATTCTCGGAGCATGTGTGATCGGCTCGAGGAGTTAGCGGGTGTTATGGATCTTTGTCACATCATTAGGCACTACAGGGCATCGGACCCGGAGATTGGCCCGGCGAGACCACTAGAGCATTGTCATACCATGCTCCTTCATGTCGATAAACAATGGCGCGATCTCGAGGCGGCGGCGTTGGGCGATAAACTCTCTTCTGGCTCTTTGTGAAGCGGTGGCGAGGCGCTGGATATTGGGACTCCCGGGCTTGATGTCGGGCCCGCTTGAAGGCGGGCCCTCTGAATCGTCTACGAGGCATCGGGGAAGGGGCAGGGGTCTCATCTGGTCGATACCTCTGAACCTGAGGCTTCTCTGAGATGTGGTATGGCGCCAGGCGGGGCCTAGCTCCTCACAGCTCTGAGTCTTTAGAAATCCTGGCTCCACCAGACCTCAGCGGGGAACCACCCACAGTCGTACCATATGCAGCGGAGAGGGAAGGCACGGGGGCTCACGGTTGGGAGTGGTAGTCGTTGTGCTCACTCTCGAAATTTCGGACAGGCTCGGTTGAACTGATGAGGCACTGTTGAGCCAGGCCTGGTTGGCGCGGGGCGGGGCATGGATACTAGCAGCTTGATCTTGGGCTCGGGCACGTGCGCATGTGAGTCAAAACGAAACGAGAGCACGGGGCGCAATGGAGATGGGGCAGCGGGGCGTGGGCTGGCTAACGGCGCCTGGCCCAGGCTTGAGTGGTGGTATGCTCCGCAGCTTGATGGGGCTCGGGGTGGGTGGAATGAAGATAAATGGTTCCCTCTTTTTCTTACATAAGGCGGAGTGGGACCCGGGTAGCGAAGAGCCACTAGGCTAATTTGCTCTGATAGCGAGGAAATATTTGTCAAGAATACGGACTCCACAACGGGATAAAATAAAAAAAATAAAAATTTGATTTAAGCTGATTAAAAACAAAAATAACAAGTAACAAAAACCTAAAAATAATAATAAATAAAAATTAATATTAAAATTAGAATACTAATTAGGAAATTTGCTAAAACTGGAAATTACTAAAAATAGCCTAAAGTGAAATTTAAACAATTCTAAGCAAAAATCAAAAATTTTTGAGTTGCAATTTGGTTTCAGTGGACACCAAACCAGCTCAGTTTTACTGATTCACTCATGGAGTCGGAGGAGGAGCTCATGGCTTGCGTGATAGCTTGTCATGCTGACCTCATTGCTTGGTCCATTCTTGTTGATTTTCTTCTCACTAGGTGATTTTGGGCTGACCAATTGCTCTGTAGTGGTGACTGATGACAATTCCCAAACAATTGCTTCATCTTGATTAGTCAATTCTTGCAGTTTATGGGCCGGGTTGGCTTCCACGCGTGACCCGATTGAAGCGGACTTCGTAAACATAAACTTCATATCACGCTTCCGCGGTTTGTGCTTGTGACTCAAGTGAAATATGTTGAGCTCCAATGTCATGTTGCCAAATGTGAGCTGCATTACTCCATTTGATTGATGAGATTGCATTGGCGATGGCGAAAATGGTCTTCCGGGATAATTGGCACATGATTGGGCCCACTTGCGATTATTTCGATTGTCGAAGCACTACAAAGTCTACTGTTAGTAGAATTTGTCTACTACTGAACATCCTCGGCTATTCAGCAGGAATCTTCGCCGTCGGTCGATAATGACGAAGTGATGTTGGTTATGCTTGAGCTCCCCTAAACCTAGCTGCTTATACACTTAGTATGGCGGTAGGTTTACAACGGCCTGAAATCTAGCGGTGCTTTGTCTATGCGAGTCCCTCGATGTTGGTAGAGGTATGGGGATCCACGGATCCTTATGTTATTGAGGTCTTGCTACGGATTATGGCACTGACTTGCTCGGTTAGGAAGGCCTTCTTTTCAATGCCTAACCCTTTCTTGGCGTACGCGAGGTCCTTTAAAGAACTTTGCATAGTTACTTCTTAATCATGTCGACGGTGGAATGTTTACCTTCGCGCCTTAGCACTTCACAAATTTCGGCTTGGTTTAGGATTTTCTCTTGCCTCTTAGCTTGGGAAATGGAGGGGCATACTTTTCTTCACTTATTATCCCTCAGCATCTCTTACCTTTCATTTCGGCTCCCTTTTTCTTGCATGTTTCTTATTGATCCTGGCGCTTGGTTGCTCCTCTTCTTTCCACTCCTCGGTGAGATTGTAAACTCACTTCATCCATCCACTGTATTGCTTTGGATGGAAGACCTACCTCATGGACCCCCCTTTTGGATTAGGTAATGTTGGAAGGAACCTTCCTCTCTCTGTACCTCAGCCAGTTGTTGATTTTGTGATTGAATCTTTGCAGGTTGTCAGTTTTACGATTAAAGATTGATCTCAGACATCTATTCTTTTGTTCGATGTACTTTCTCTGATGTCACATCCTCTGTGCGGTTATTATTTATCCTTTTGCTCCTCCACAAAGTGCCTACCACCTTGCTCCAAATTCAAGCTTGTTCCCAGCGGAGAAGTGGATGATGTGGCTGTGGTTGAGATGAGAACAAGCGTTGTTTTAACCTTAGAGCGCATAGGCGGGGGCCCAGTTTCGAGAGGTTAGGGTGAATTCTTCGAAGTGGAATTGTATGTGTTCACGAGTATGGGGCATTCGGTTGTGGCATATTGGCCCGACATTGCGTGATGCGACATCAAATCCTTTCTTGATGGGGCACTTGGATAGTTTTCTCCTGGATGGACAGTGGGTTGACAATTGATGCATGGGTTGGCACGTGCGGTATTTTGATCGGCGCACGCGCTCATGCGACCTCTTTCCTTCTACAGCTCCCTCTTTCTAGCGAGGTTGAGATTTTTGCTTTCATTTCCATGTCCTCCGAAAGTATAAAAACTCCTCCCCTTTGGTGTGCTGAGGCCTCATTTTCCATCTCTCTCTGGGGTTTGGTTCATCCCGACCCTTGGAAGTTCAACCACATAATTCAAGAAATCCCATAGCTTCATCTGAGATTAGTATGCTCGAAAGTCACCTCCACACATGGTTTCTAGTAGTTTGCTTCATGGCGGGTGACATACCATTTAGAAATGATTCACTAACATCCATATCAAAACCATGTTGTGGACATGTGCGATGATGGTCTCTATGAACCTCTCCCAACACGATAAATTTCTCATTGTCATAGGCGAGTAAGTGTAGATGTCTTTCAAGCGTTGGTCTTTGTTGCCTTTGAAGAATTCTTCAAAATTGACGAAGATCGCCCGATTTCTAATCGTTCGGCCTCGATGGGTGAGCCATATTTGGCTTGTCCTTGAGGTTGCGGGAATGCCTTCAACTTCAACAATTCCATGTCGGTTATACCCTCCTTAAAAGTTATGCATACTTCCTCAAAAATCCCGTATGTGTGAATATGGATTTTCATTCTCCATACCATGAAATGTGGGAGCCCCGGGGGCACTAGGTAGGTCTCAACGCTACATCCTCGCGGGAGGTATGATCTGAGGAGCACTCCACTCTGGGAGGTGTATGTGATCCCTCGTCGTCTGTATCTGACCCCGGATTCATAGGGGTGCTTGTTGACTCTGCTGTTCTCGAGTGAGAGGATCCATTTGAGGTCCCAGTGCTGTGATTTCACGACCTTGCTCTTGGTGCACTCACTCTTTGCGATCTGCACGATATCCCCACGTCAGTCTTTGCGTAAACACACAGTACACAATATGGAAACAAAACAAGAACCTGTTCAAAGCTTGAAAGGTCAGTGTTAGCTAGAACAAAAACTGACTGTAAAAATAAAAGCGATTACAATAAGCGCCGTGAAGAAAACTTAAGTTCTGCACATAATTCAAAAGATTTGAAGGTCACGGCCGCCTTAATGTAGTTGGTACACATCAACTCATCATATGTAGTTTGGCACCATCCCCGGCAAAGGCGACATTTGATTCGTGCCACGGTAGGGCGATCGGAATCAACAAAATTTTGTTTCCTATGTTCCTCCTACGCCGTGGTCAAACTCTTGCGGAGTATAAGCGGTGCGGTCGAACACGAGGATATGCGTTTTCATCCCACGAATGATTCGCATCGGTGATGGAAATGGTGGAGACTTTTGTTTGGATTTTAAGTTGTTTAAAAGCGAGTTGTTTGTTCACTAGTTAACGATGTAAGCAATTGAAAGTGTGAAATGGTAACGCTTGAAGGCTTGGGTCACTAGCTTGATAACATGAAATTGAAGTGTCCTCGGGTTATTTCCCTCGCATTAGAGACCCAAATGAAGCATATAGTCAAGCGAAACGGATCATTGTTTAGCTATAAACCTAACCCTTTATTACTCCCTATTTGGAGTCAGCAAGTACTAAGCATTCAAAGTCCCATTCGGTTTGAAACCACAGCATTTAACCTCATTTCCATGGCTCGTAAATGACATCTAAAGGAATGTGGTCATCTATACAGTAGAATACCTTGAACCACAAAAACATGGCCAGTATTGACGAAAAGACATTAAATAGCATTAAACCTAATTTGGAAAGTATGGAACCATAAATACGTGCTGTAACATTTAAAGCATGAGGACAACTGCGAAGCCCCCGAAAACCCAGCTAGCACCCCCTCGTCTTCTAAAGTATGGAAGCAGCCAAGCATCCCTTGAGTTGTCATCTAAAGGGGTGTGTTTGGCAATGAAAATGATAGAAAGAAGGAGAGAAGAAATGAGTAAACCTAAAATGAAAGGCTGAGCTGTATTAATGGAAAAGTTCCTCTGGGTTACAAAGTTGTTGGGGCTTATAAAGCCAACTCCGCCAGTGTGAAATGACAAAATTACCTAAAATATGAAATTACAATAGGGACAAGATGGTAATTTATCAAAGCATTAGTTGTTTGGAATAAAAAAAACCAAGCCAGTGAACAATTCATTATCTGGCGAAATTTCGCTACTGTGAGAATTTCGCTAGCTAGCGAAAATTTTGTCGAATGCGAAATTGAGAATTTTAGCTAGCAGCGATGTAAATTTAAGCTAGCTAAGCGAAATTTTCACATAAGAATTTCGGCTAGGATTGCTGGTACCGCGATCCTAGCGAAATTTAACGATCACTCTTGAAAATCCCTGGTTTGTTCTGCTTCTACTGTTTTTTCTTTGCATCCACTTCTGCACTTTTATTCATCGCTTCACTTCAATTCTTCCTTGCATCTTGACATTTCATCTGTCTCAACTCGTTGAAATCATGGCGAGGATTCGCATTCGGCACCAATAAGAAATGACTTGCTGACTGAAGTTCCCGAGACCAATAAGCCTCCAAAACAATCTCGAAAACAAATCAGAAGCGCTAAGTGGAAATGCACATGACAATTGGCTTAATTCATATGATTAGTGCGCAAAAAGCACTCAAAACCTATCTTAAATAGGGCTCAAAATAGCACTTTTTGGGCACTAATCAACAACATAGCCCTATATATATATTTTTTTCCATAAGTTCCCGGCAGGTGCCTGACACTCAGACACACACATCAAGCCACTCTATTCGACACAGAGCATCTTCGAGCCACCTTAAACAAGATCTAGGGTTTTGCCAACTCATCACTCCAACGATCTAAGGTTAGGATGAAACCTAACTTCCAAAGGAAATCCGCATAAATCATATCCTCATGCAAATCCTTAAATCCTTACACAAATAACCAGGATTAGGGTTTTACCACCCCATATCCTTCAAATCTAGGGTTAGGAGAAGTTTCCCCCAACCAAACCCTAGAAAAAGAACCATTTTACAAGAATCAAACCAAAAACCCTTACCTTTTTGGCTCAATCTCCTTTCCTAGTCAAGCAGTAGTGATCACGCTGTTTTTTGAGGAGACATGAACCCTCTGTGTCTCTTTATAATCTGAAGCTCATACATCAGAAGTAGTTAGTTTGCTCCCAATTGCCATTAGCTACTACTTTAGAGGATCCCACGTAAATGCCATCGACTGCGATATCAGAAACCCCCTCGGCTGGCAAAATTCACATTCTTGAACTTGGCATACCAGGTATTGCCTTAAAGTGCGACACGAGCTGAATGTCTCTCATGTTCGACTCGCTTCTCGAGTACACGAGATGTAGTGATAGAACAATAGCCGATCTCTAAGTATGGACGGAAGACAGGTTCATTAAGTCCATGCTTCTTTGGGGCATTGGTGAAGTCGGAGAACATCACTAGAAACTCATAATGTCCATATCTCGTTTTGAATGCCGTCTTGGGAATGTCAGATTCCTAATCCTTAACTGATGGTACCCACGACTTGAGTCAATCTTGGAGAACCTCTTGCACCAGGAGGCTGATCAAATAGATTATCAATCAGGAAAAAGGATATTGATTCTGAATGGTGACCTTATTCAATGTCACGTAGTCTATACACAACCTCTAATTATCGGGAAGAAAAACATATTCAAGAATAAATGAAACATAATCGATTCAAGGATAAGGTTAGGAAGGTATACAAAACAACTGGATGAGTTGCCACCGGCAATAATACTGACGAGATTTAGAAACTGGGCTACGATACCAGGCGTGAGTTGAGCAGGATACCCTCCCGGGATTTCTAGGGTGGTCCATCTAAATATAGTCCCAACTGTCTGATCCCTAGGAAGATACGGATGGACTCCACTTTAAGGAGAATTAAACACATGCATTAATTTAATATCCCAATTATATATTAAAGACCCACTACATATATAGATAGGACCCATAAAAAGTTCGTCACGAATATTAAGAGCATTCTAAGAGTATTTGTGAATTTAGAGGCTGAGTAGAGATGAATAAGTCAATACAACAACAAAAGAAAACGGATAGATGCGATAGTGTCTGACGGTATTGGCGGGAGAAGCGATGTCGAATGCGGCGTGAGTAGGCCCTACAGGCTATGCGGACCTGGGAACAGATTTAAAAACAATAACATGAGATAATAAATCTCAGTGAGTGGCATAGTTATAAGGAAAATAACATTTTTATTTTTGAAAATTTCTTCTCCAAAACCTCAGTCCACTCTTTTTATAAGGTTCCCGGATTTGAAACATTTCACAAAACCCGACTACCCCCATGAGTCAAACATATGCAAAATCATGCTCAACAATTTAGCCGACACAATATTAAGAAAACTAAAATCAGAACTGTACACAACATAAAGCCAACATAAAGCATGAGTAGCCATCATGTAATAAAAATAACCATGAAATGCACCATAACCATAAGTATTAAAATAGTTATACCATATTCGGATCAACGAGAGAACCATACCATATACCCATCATAAGCGAGTCGTTCGACCTCGAGCAGGTAGCGCTATTACACAGTGGTTACCGCGACCATCACGTGGCAACTAATAAACATCCAGGTAGACCCGGCCATCACGTGGCAACTAATAAACATCCAGTGGGCCCGGCCATGCGTGGCGGCTAATAAACATCGAGTGGGCCGGCCGTCGCGTGGCTCCTGACCAAACCTCGGGTAAACCTGGCCATCACGTGGCACCTAATAAACCTCCGGGTAAACTTGGTCATCACGTGGCACCTAATAAACCTCCGAGTAAACTTGGCCATCACGTGGCACTTAATAAACCTCCGGGTTAACCTGGCCATCACGTGGCGACTAATAAAATCGTTCCCTTGCTCACATGTACTTTCAAACAATACCCGTGTCAGTCGATTCACAAATCTCAAGGTCCATACTTTTTTAAAACAATAATTTTCCAAGGTGGTTTACAACCTCAATCCACGTACCCAAAATATTCAAATACCACAGGCTCATCCACGAATTCAGTACAACTTCCAAACAGTTAAAATGTTGACAAAATTCACATGAAATGATAACTTGTTTTACATGAGGCCAGATAATCACACATTTGTATGCAGCTTGACCATTTGATCAAAACAGTATATATGTAAAATATTTAATCACAATAGATATATAAACATAATACCCCAAATCATTTAAAAACAAGTAACCACTCCTGAGACTACGAGGCGTTCAGTTTGTTCCCAGCGAGGCCAGATCTCCGGCTCGGCGTGAGTGCCTGTACTATAAATAAAATACCACTAGGCTCAAATGAGTGAACCATGACATTGGGATGCCTCTAAGGCCTCGATGTAATTTTAGAACTATGAAACCCGCTAAATTTATTTGACAGTTGAGTACAGTGTCTTTATGGGCAGATGCCAAATTGGGGCTTTTATGAGAGCTAATTTCTCTAGAATTGAGCGTCCGTATTCATAAAAACATCGATTTCATAATCGACTCAATTTGCCTAACGACCAGGTGGTACTCGATTTGATCAAACTTGCCGGTGGTAAAATGACTAAAAATGGAAAACCAACCAAGCGATGTCCAAAATTCACCGACCATATATCAATGGAAGCCCGAGACCGGGAACTCATCGGTACCATTATCTTGGTGCCAGTTCTTGTGGTGGCGAAAACTGGAACGGTCGGCCAACATTTTCATCGTAACTTTCAAGCGGTGAGGAATGCGCAAAGAGACCACGGAAATGAGTTCAAGAGGTCCAAAATGGTGGGAGGGAGGTATGGGTTGGCCTGAAATGGCCTGAAATGGCCGGAAAAGTGGAAAATTTTCTGTGACCCATAATGGCCGCCGCCGCCTCTTAGCCGGCCCGATCCGGCGCGTCCGGCGGCGGCTAGCCGTGAAATTTCACCGACGTGATCGTCCGGAGGTGGCGCACCTCCCTGGCCAGCGCGTGTACACGGTGGGTGGCCGGGGTCGCCTCCTTTGGTCCCAAACTCCACGGCTCGCAAATGGTCAAAACGACCCTACTCGGTGTTCACAATTTTGAGAGTTTTTCCTAGGGTTTTGAGGTCAAGATGGATTTTTTGGGGCTAGGGTTTCATTTGGCACCCAAAGTTATGTTTATATAGACCTAAGGTTGTTTTTAGGGTAAAAACCAGACAGGACTTGGACAACGATAAAAGTCTTTGTTGTTTGAACTTCTCATAACCGTAGCTTTTTATCAAAGTAGTCGGGATTGTGACGTTAAGCGGAGTCTCTGAACTCGTGTGAGCTGAGGTCTCTGAAATAGTGCTATTTAACCCAAAACTATTCATCCTCGGAAAAGTCAACTTGGGCCCACATACTAAGTGTTGGTCAAACTTGGTCAAATGTGTTAAAAACTCGTATTATTTGGTACGGTCGTTACATTAAGAGTGATATATTAACTCTTGAACTATGGTAAAATATAGTTCATGTATTTTTGTGAGTATGGATGTATGGGCCAATGTGGCCATTTTACTCATGTATGGGTCTCATGATATGAGACACGGGTATTCCGCGGGTTGACGGTTGTCAACGGACCCCCGGGATTTGGGGCGTCACAAAGTCATTTCACGACTTAGAGATTTTGTAAATCTCGTTCACGAAATCGCGGCGACTTATCCACCCGGAAAATCGTAAAATATTTCAATTGTCTCGAGTCGTGAAACTTTTTGGGTCTTTTCGATTTATAAGATGAATTTGCAGTGCGCGATCCCAGTTTCGTTATTTGAGATCTAGAAAATTTTTTGTTTTCAACCGAAATTCTTTGTTTTACTTTTGAGTCGGATTTTTACGGGGTTTCACTTGAGACATTATTATGCACGATTTAAAATCCAATACTAGCGATTTATATAGTTTGGTATTTTTTTTTTATAATTAAACCTTTTAATTATATTGCAATAAATTGTCTCATTGAGACTTGAATTAGGCTGAATACTCTACCATTTGAACTAGATATGATGAACTGTTGTTTCTAATAATATAATACTTACATATATATATATATATATATATATATAATAAGTGATAAGATAATTTATCTTATTATATTATCCCATTAAAATAAATACAATATAATATCTTATAATTTCATATTTTATATATAATGAACTAGTTAGAAGCACTTATGCGTTTTAGCCCGAAAGCTAGTTCGAGTCGGGGAGTAAATCCCTCCAGTCAGAGCGTGGCCCGGGTTGAGCCCGATATCGGATCAGGCCCATCACGGGCGCGTTATAACCCGAATCTTGCATCCAAACAATAGCCTATAGAGAAGAAATAAAATTCAGAATCTCTCCTCCAGCCCACAGCTAAGCTCGGCGAGAGAGAAAGGAGCGTTCGAGCTTTCTCATGAGGTTAGGCTCTCGGATCGAATCGGTAATCGCTCGTACTTCTCCATGATCTATTTCCATGTTATGATTCAGAATTTATCAAAAGCCCCATTTTTTTATAATTTGATCCATGGCTCTATGCGCCCTAATTTAGATGCACCTTCATGTGTTCTTACTTTTCCCTTCTTTGATTTGAAGATATTATTTTAGATCGAATTGAAATATCCTAGATCTATTTTCATGCATTGTTTACGATTTCTTTTAGATTTTGGGAGATATGTTTAAAATCACATTTGTGGATGGATTCTGAGCTGTGTGTGATTGTATGTCAATCGGAAATTGTTTGATTCCTAGGAAATACGCGTAGTTAATTTTTCAGCTTCAAAATGTGTTGCATAGATTCATTTAGCGTCAAAATTTGATTTTTTATTTATTTATTTAGTTTCATTTGGTTCAAAAATTTGCAGTGTGCGAAACGTGTTTGGATGACACTAGAACATAATTTATGTTTTTCATTTAAATATCTTGATTCTGATGCTAGTAGTTGCAAATGTGAAAGAATAGATAATTGATCTGGACCTTTAATTGTAATTTTATTTCTTATGCATATGGGTTCGATTATTAGTTTAGATAGTGTAGATCATAAATCCACAAATTAAATGTCCTTGATGGGAGCCAGCGGCGATTTACAAATAGATAATCGCAACACATGTTTCACTTATGTCACCCCGTCCCGTCCCTTGCCGCCCCGTTTAATTTTTTAAATGGGACATGTTTAGGAATTGAAAAAATAAACAGATCGGGATCAAATGGGGCCGTCCCGTCCCAAATCCTTCTATTGTCATCCACAGTAATGAGTGTTGATGATGCGTCTTTTTTGATGGAGTTTTCTTATTTTAATAAAAAATAACTTTTTTAAAATAAAAAAAAACTAAATGTTTTCATTTTTTATATTCAGAATTTTTTTAAAAAAATTTAGCAATAAGTTATAAAAATTTTAAAAGCAAAGTTAAGCTATTGCTTTATTTAAAAAGTCAAAAAACACTTCATCTATCACTGAGACTTTTAGATATGACTACTAGTTGAATAAATGAAAATTTTGTCTGCGATGATGTCGAAATTTATATCTGCTATGTCTCCTAAAGTCTATTCTTAGTTAGATTTTCACTTAATTCAATGTAATAGAATGTTGGTAGGTAAGATACAGTTAGGCTCTTAAATGATAGACAACTCTGTGTTGATGCATTAATTGTATGCAGGGATAAGAGCCATAGGGTAGCGGTCATTTACAGTACATTTCTCATGTACTTTCTGGGTAGAGGAAAAAAAAAACAAGTGGAGAGGGAGGGAGACCACGTACATCAAAATGAAGAGTAGAATTGAAATTGATTGAGAGAGAAAACAAAATAAAAGAATGGAATTGGGAGGAGTTGTGTGGAGAATTGGAGAGTGGAAACAGGGGCCCGGGCATTTAAGGAAGTGGGAGGGGATGAAAATAGGGTCAATAATCTTGTCTACCCACTCACCAGTCACCACACCTTTTCCATTGGGTTCATAAATGGTGGATGCTACTATTAAATTATGGGGTCTAACAAATAACAAATGCTAATGTTAGTATGGTAGGAAGGTAAAAGGAAAGGGAAAGGGAAAGGGAAAGGGAGGCCATTGTTACGGCTCACCTTTTAGTCTTGGAAGCTTTACCATTACTTAACCTCCTTATTCAGTATGGCAAGGGCATAGAAACGATCGAATTTTTTTGATAAAAGAATATGTACTCATTGTACGGTCACCCAGGTGTGTTCAAATCAGGACGTTGGGATGTTTTTTAACTTTTCCTCTTCTCTTTGTTGTTGGAGATTTTGAATATTTTTAAGGGTTGTCAGTTGTCTTCACTTAATTTGAACTCCATGTTCTGCTTTTAGGATGCCAATGGAAAAAGGCGTTGTTTGGTCTCTTTTTTCAGTTTCTGTTCTAGAGATTTGGGGGAGTGACCAAAGTCTTGATGGGGAAGGAAGATGGAATGATGGACAGGTTTCTTTTTGGGTCTAAAGTTTTCTCATTGTATAATACAAAATATTCTTTGTGGGTCTTAAAATTTTCTCATTACTTTTGGAACCTTTGTGAAAATGTCGAACTTTGATTCTTGGTAATAAAATGAATTAAACTGAAAAGTTATACATAAGTGATTCTTTGATTGCTTGATCCATTTTTTTGGATATTGTCAAACACTCTCCTTGCATTTATAATAAACAAATCCAGCATCAATGGGAATGGTGGAACCTCCCGAGGGTATAAACTAGGCATTAGGTAGCATCTTAGACATGAGAGTGGAGAGGAGAGAGCATAGTGAGAGCTTCTTCCCTAGATGCCATTTGAAGCAGAGAGGTAAACATGATAAAAAAGGCTGAAAGTGAGGGACAAAATGATAGCAGCCAGGGTCACCAAAGTCCCATAACAGGTGAATAAAACAGCATAGGCGGCCATAGCGAATGCAGTTAGCATAGCTCCCATGGAAAACAGATCGTGGAATGCAGCTAATAACCATACCGGGCTTGTATCCCGTGGGTTTAGTTTTGTAATTGTTCCTTTATGCTAGGGAGTCCTAATTTAGTGTTTATTGTGTTTTGTTATTTAAATATACAACATGCTGGTGTGTAAATTCACTACATAATAATCATTCATTGCATTCTAATTAGTAAATATACGTCCTTATTAAATTTAACAGGAATGGAAAACATGAGAATTGATCGTCAATGGATTAATGTTAGATTATGAGATGGGTTTTTGATTGATGAGTTTGAAGCGGGGATTGAGGAGTTTATTGATTTTGCTCAAAGGCACCTCGAATTAATGGATGGAACAAAAATAAGATGCCTATGTAATGACCGAAAATGTCAGAATCGAAGTTTTCAAGAGCTAGACACTATGCGATTCCATCTTGCAAAAATTGGATTTGTTAGAGACTATTATGTTTGGTATAAACATGGGGAAACAATTGTGCAACAAACTTCAAACCAGAATGTACAAGAATGTTGAATAGATGTTGCGATAGAATATACTTGACCCGACAATGCATGTGGCATTAATGGATGTTGTCGATACGTCTACAATCCTGATGTCAGTGAGGATATCCCAAACCCAGCAGCACAAGAACTTTATAAAATGCTTAAAGCATTAGAACAAGAGGTTTGGCCTGGTAATCCATGGCCCTCCAAAGTTATCATGGTGGCTAAATTTGTTGAATTTAAGGCGAAACATCATTGTCCCGAAAGGTGTTTGATGACATTTGATTCTTATACGAATTGTTGCAGAGAATAATGTCATGACAGATAACTTTTACAGTACAAAGAAATTAATGCAAGGTTTGGGTTTGCCTGTAGAAAAAATTCATTGTTGCATTAATGGGTGCATGATATATTGGGGTGAAGACAGTGAACTAATTAGTTGCAAACTCTATAACCATCCTCGATATAAAAGACATCATGGATCTAATAGGCAGAAAACAAATGTTCCTCATAAGAAGATGTATTACTTTCCGCTCACTCCTCATTTGCAAAGATTATATGCATATGAAGCCACTACTAATGACATGAGGTGGCATAAAGAGCATAATACTGAAGAAGGTGTCATGCGGCATTGCTCAGATTCTCCAGCTTGGAAACATTTTGATAAAATTCATCCATCTTTTGCAGCTAAAAGTCAAAATGTTAGATTAGGGCTTTGCACAGATGGATTTCAGCCATTTGGCCAAATAGGGCAACAATACTCTTCATGGCCGGTGATAGTTACACCTTATAATTTGCCACCATGGATGTGCATGAAAGATGAATGCATGTTTCTGTCTATTATAGTGCCTGGTCTGAGAAACGCAAAAGAGAAGTTGGATGTTTTTCTACAACCCCTAATTGTGGAGCTAAAACATTTGTGGGAGGTGGGTGTACAAACATATGATGTATCTAGTAAGCAGAACTTCCGGATGCTGAGCGGGAGCTATATTTGACTATAAGTGATTTTCGGCATATTCTATGTTGTCGGGATGAAGTGCGGGAAAGTGGCTTGTCCTTCTTTGCATATGGAGGTCGATGCATTTTATTTGAGCAAAGGTGGAAAGACATCTTGGTTTGATAACCATCGTAAGTTCTTACTAATGAAACATCCATTTCGGAGGAATAAGAAGGCATTTAGGAAAGGGCAGACAGTTCTAAAAGGTGCACTACCTAGTAAGGTGCAGAAATATTAGACCTCATTGAACATTAGCGGCAAGGTTACAAATTGATCTTGATGGGAAAAATGCACAACTTTCCAAGAATTGTCCTTGAAATGACATCTTTTAGGATTTGCCTTATTAGAAAACAAACCTAATTTAGAATAACTTGAATGTCATGCACATTGAGAAGAACTTTTTTGATAATATTTTTAATACTATCATGAATGTAGAAGGAAAAACAAAAGACAATACTAAATCAAGAGAGGATTTAAAAGAGTTATGTTCACGTCCAGAGTTACATAGGGATGAAACAACAAATAAATTCCCTAAGGCTTATTCTGATCACGGAAGGATCTGAAAGGAAGCTTGTGAAATGGTGAAAAGAGCTGAGTTCCTAATGGATACATCTAACATGGGAAGATGTGATATGAAGAAGCATAAGTTATTTGGGATGAAAGTCATGATTGCCATGTGTTTATCTGAGGCTAATACCCATAGCATTCCAGAGTGAATTACTTCCGGAAATGTTTGCGAAACCTTGGCCAAGAAATAAGCATTTTTTAAATCTCACTTCTCTTTGTCATAACAAAGGAAGCATGGGCGCTTGAAAAGGGAGATACCCATCATTTTATGTAGACTTGAGCGCACTTTTCCTCCAAGCTTCTTTGACTCCATGGAACATCTTGATCCTGCTTATGAAGCAATGATAGTGGGTTAATCTGTCTGAGATGGATGTATCCGTTTGAGAGGTTATATATTTTTCATTTCGTCGTCTAAGCTCGATGTATCTTACAAATGAACATTATTGTAATGAAGTATTTTTCGAGATATCTTCGAAAATTGAAAAACAATGTTAGAAATAAAGCGAGATTGAAGGATGGATATCGCGATGTGTACACGGGAAGAAGCCGGCATTTTGTGCGCACTACTTTGAGCCACAAGTTTATACTGAGCATCGAGAAAAGTTTCACGAAATTATGATTATGGTATGGGATGGATCAGAACAATAAAATTACATGCTTTCCATTTTAGTATCTGGTCAATCATATGGTAGAGCAAAATCTGCAAGATATTTTTGGATGACCGAGTATCATGTTGCTCACACATATATCTTATTGAATTGAAGTTAAACCATATATTAGTAAAGATTTCATTTTATTTACATAAGCTTTTGTTTCTCATGGTATGTCGTATACCAATTTTAATATTCATTACTTCAATCTTGTTTTTGTAGAATTTATGCTAGCAATTAAGACAAAGTCAACCACATATTGATGATCACGATGGATACTAAAGCTTGACGAATTTTGCATCTTGGTTTGAGAAATTTGTCAGTAAATAACTTTTGATTTGTCCTTCAAATAAATAACTTGCCTAAGTATGATAGTTTGATTATATTTTTTTTCCTTCATTAGGCACATAATCGTCATCAAATATCTCTAATAGACAAATAAAGGATCTTGTAAGAGGGCCATTACGAAGTTTACAGACGTATCCTCTATATCATGTAAATGGATACAAATTTCACACTTTAAAACATGGTTCAAATAGAGCTACAATGAACAGTGGTGTATGCATTAAGGGGTCTAACTATAGTGCCTCTAATATAGACTTTTATGGTCGATTGGTTGAAATTCTACAATTGGAGTATCCTGCTTTACCAATTGAGGTTGAATTACATTTAAGTGTGAATGGTTTGATCGATTCCAAATTTGGGTACTAGAATTCATCGATGGCCACAACCTTGTGGATGTGCGCCATAGAAATCTTATCGAAGTACGATCCATTCATTCTTCGAGACATGTGATAAGAACAAGTGTGTTATACCAATTATCCAACCACAAGAAGAAATCCTAGTGACTGGTGGGCTATTTGTAAAATAAAAGCTAGATCAGTTGTAGAAGTTCCTGAAACGGATGTCATAGTCACACCATCGCATGTACCTGCATTTCAAGATAATATTGTGGAAATTCATCCAATTAATCCTATGGCAGATGATGGACCTATCAAGCATTGATTCTTGAAGATGGAAGCTATTTGAACATTGATGATGCACATGTTGAAGAAGATAATGAGCAAAGAATTAATATTAAGTCGGATGAGGATGAAGAGTTAGATGGAGATGATTTGTTTTGATATTTCCGATGATGATTAGACTTTAATTAACTTAAATGTTATATTATATATATATATATATATATATATATATATATATATATATATATATATATATATATATATATATATATATATATATATATATATATATATATATATATATATATATTATTTATTATAAACTGTTATATTTCGATTATTGAATAACAATTGTTTTGAACTTATGTATTTGTTAATGTGTTTGCATTGATCTTTTGTTAGTATGTATTATTGATTATATAATCGTTGTCTTTGAATGTTGGATGTTTATGAAAATTGTATTAGGTATGAGAGGTAACCATTCAAGTGGCCGAGGATCTTAGTCCCTTGGTCGGGGTAGAGGAAGTCAACAAACAGTTTGTGGAGGAGGAATAAAACAATTTTTCAGTGGGAACAATACTACAAATGTTTTACCTTATTCACCTACATTGTGACACCCCGATCAGGGGTGTCGGATTTATGTTTCCGTCAACCGCGGAAATCCATGTCTCATGTCATGAGGCACGTATGTGCAAAAATGGCTACTTGGGCCTACACATCCTACTCATAAAAATGTACATTTCATACAAAAATGATTTATTACAATTGTATTTAATTACAATTTATACAAAACTGGGTCTCTTGCCCAGAATTTTACAAAATAAGGCCAACATGGCCATTTCTTCATCTCTAAGGCTCCGGATGCGTCCCATCCCCAAGTGTGTCTTCGGTACCTGAAAGGGGGTCCCACGACGGGGTGAGCAAAGCCCGATGAGTGGAATTTCCTACTTGGTTACTCCGCTAAGTCTGATGCAATGACACCTGACATTGACACATCGTAATATATCATCATGCATATATTAACATAATTAAATCCATACATCATGTTATTAGGTTTATATAATAACATAAACTTAGCTCACATGGGCTAAAGGCACAATCCGGCGATTCGTCTTGGGCGACCCTGATTTCACACAACATATTTATTTTCTCATGGCGGTAACACGGCACCGCAATCACGCAAGCGGTAGTGGGTATCCAGGCCCTGGTTGTCGCTCCGATTACGATCTTTTGGAACGAAGTCAACCATCGGGCCTCGACAAATCCCCATCCATTACATAACCCTTAGCGAAGTAAAACCGTAGGAGAAAAACTACCTTCGCGGAGTTTGTAGAAACTCCCAAATGCGGAGGTACTCACCGTAGCCCTCGGCGTGTAGACTGACTTGCCTCTTCTTGGTCAGACGACGGTCGATCTTCGTAGATCTTAGAGAGAAGCCCGGGGCTTTTCTACTGCAAACCAAACGAAAATGGCTCTTGGATATTTTGCTTTCCTTCTCCCCACGTTTTTTTCCTTTTTCTTATTTCATTCCCATTTGGTTTTCTTTCTTTTTCTCATTTCTCTTCTCATCTCACTTTCTTTTTCTCTTTCATTCTCTCATTTCTCTCCTTTTGGAAGTGCTTAGTAATAGGTCAAGGAGAAATTCCTCCCACTCTTCCTCGAAGCAGTAGTGGCTCACCTTTTTCCCTCTTTTTCTTTTATTTCATAATTCCTTCTTTATGACATCACCCCTTACATGGCTCAATGTGAGCCATGGGATCCATTTCCCACACATGGCTAATTGTGAGCCATTATTTCCATGCCAAGTGTCACTCTCTTGGTGTGGCATGTAGCATTCTTTGTTGCCATTTGTCATCCCACCACCCCACGCCTCAGCGTGAAATCCCATACGTCTCGAATTGTGGTCGGTAGTAGCTAGATTTCGCAAGGCGATTCCAATGGTGAAATCGTTTTGTCATCCGAGATCTAGAAAAATTAGGATTACGGCCGAAATTACCATTTTATCCTTCATAGAAATTACGGATTTTAGGGGTCTCATACATGTCTGAGAGGATAAGTTGACATCACCTCCCTCTTGACACACCCGTGTTATTACATAGCGACATTCCATGCTTCATCTCGTGCGCACCATTTGGTAATGTTATCTCTATCCCACCTACCTTAGGAGGTACATCCGATGCTATTGCGGCATCTGTGTTGAATTTTCCTGATCATGCCCCAGCATGCAAACTTGATGATAAAATCTTTATTGACGCTCTTCGACAATAAAAAGCGGTCACGTATTTTACAAAAATTTATTACCTCGTGCATGAATATTATTTTTTGTTTTGTTTTTTGATGGATTTTTTTTATAGTTGTTGATTATCTTGTAAATGTAGTTTTTTTAGTTGATAATCTTGTATAATTTGTGATTAACTAACTTTTTTTTTATTGCATCATCATTATCATCGAGAATAAAATAATATCATACTATTTATGTTTGCATTACTTTATTTTTAAAAAATAATAAAAATGAAAATTATATCAAATTAGTAACAAAAGAAAATTTTTTTTTCTTTTATATGTATATGTATATGCTTATGTTATTCTATTTACAAGTTTATTCCTTTATCTTCTCGTAGAATCGGGAATATATTTAAGGAGAAACTAGTTGAGGAGGGTATTAAGTGGAGGAAAGTGCCTTCAAATATGAAGGAATATTATTGGGAAGAATTTGAAGTACAATTTAATGCATTTACCCTATTTGATAAGTGTTGAATTATTAATAATTATAATAAAAATAATGCACTACTAAAAAATTGTTTTTTTTTGTTTTTTTGTTGCGAAAAAGTATAAATGGAATCTGTTGTAAAACCCCAGCAGTTGAATGTTATAATAGCCAGTTTTTAGGCCCAGTTAGAGGTCGATGATAGAAACGAGGGTAGATTAAATTTAGAGATGCTCACGGACCGTCATTTGGACATGAGTGGGCCACCAGTGTAACCGAATGCCCTAAGGAATAATGATTTTCTTATTATATCGAATGGAGGGGTTTGCAAAGAATTTGTAAATTTCGATTCCTATGACTTTGAATGATATTTAGAAAGAGAATAAATTTAAGTGAATAGTGATTCCGGATTGCAAAGTCGGGGCTGCGTTGAGTACACGGAAGTGGGCCAGCATCTGAAAATGTCAGAATATCATAGAAGACCTTGAAAGCTGAAATACAAAATTGAAACGAGATCCGTTTGGATAGTTTCGGAGTGATCGACGTGGTGTGGGTAATAATGCGCTATTATGGGATTCACAGGTTGTGATTTTAAATCCGATTTCGTTGATTTGAGCACGAAATTCTTTGTGAAAAGTTTAGTTAGAATATTTTATGTTCAAATTTAAATATAGGCGACCATAGAATGTACGACATATATCGATATAAAAGATAAAAAGCGCGGAATGGAAAAAATGCACTTTATAATGCAGATATTTAATTGTACTAGCCAATCAAAATCTTTCTTAATGGCTAAGTTATGATTTAATAATGGGTAAATGACTTGGTCTCATAAAAATGGACCTATGAGAGCTTGGATTAAGGGTAATTCACTTTACAATAACCAATTGAATTCTTTGACTTAAGGGTAATTTTGGAAAGTTGAAATTTAAAAAGAAACAAAATTAAGGTTTAAGTCTGGAAATAGGAGATCACGTATATGAAAGGAGAGAAAGGAGAAAAGAAGAGAAAGAAAGGGAGAAAGGAGAGAAAGGAAGAGAAGGAGAAATCAAGTTGGGAGGTGAGTTTTCTTTGTTTTTCAAGCTTTCAAGTGATCTTCAGAGTGAGAATTTGATCAGGAGAGAGGCCAAAGAAACTCAAGAAACAAACAGAAGTTTTTCATGGTGGGAAAGTTAGGGTTTGATGTTTTCCATAGTTAATGTCTTAAATTCTGAGCTATGGATATTAAATTGATGGTATTTAGGGTTTAATGGTGCTGAATTTAATATCAGTGAGAAAACCATGGTTTAGGTTGGGGGTTTGACTTGAAATCAAGTGAGTAGGGTTAAGTTTGATAGTGGTGTGTGTGTGTTATGTTGAAATAGGTATAATGCATCAAATTTAAGTGTTTAGAGTGAAAGAAAAACATGGAAGAGAAACACATTTTTAATTAAATTTTGGGCAGCAGTCTCAGTACAGGAAATGTCCTGTTTTCTGTTTGACCAGTTTTGGTATTTTGGCCCATAACTTGCTCAATTTTGATCAATTTAGTGATTTAAGTGGCTACGTAAAATAGACTTGAAGGAGAACAAAACTTAAGAAGAAGGTATCGCCAAATTCTGATCTAAGTGGCCTAAAATTTACTCAAAGTAGGCAGGACATATGTAAGCCACTGTCTGGTTCTCAGTACAGGAAATGCTCTGTTTTCTGTTTCGACCAGATTTTTCATATTTTACCATAACTTGCTCATTTCTTATCCGATTTGAGTGATTCAAAGTGGGTAAAATAGACTTCTAGGGGAAAAAATTTATCTGAAGGAGAGATTTATGCAAATTTTAATCCCAAAGTGCCCAGAAAATGTTTCAAGTGAATATGTGCAGATTCTGTTTCTGCCAAGCCTGAGTCATCTATTGTGCAGATTGTGTTATGTGGTTGAGGCTTTAGAAGGAATTTAAACTGAAAATTTAAGAGATGTCATTGGATATAAAGGACTGATCTGGAGAGTTTCATAAATTTTGAGAGACAGTTTGAAAAATTTTGGGGTCAAAAAGTCTATAGGTATTGTTGGAAAGAGGTTGTGGCCAAAATGAATAGGTTTTTAGTGCAAGGAGTAATTTGTTCATTTGGCTTTAAATGAATGTGTATGGTGGATTAAAATGGAAGTTATGATTAATGTATAGTTGTGGTTTCTTGAAAAGATTGAAAAGGACTATCGGACGGAAAACGGGAATTCGACGGAGTAAGCGGGATTAGCGGTGGCTGTGAGTGAAAATGATATTTTGAAAAAATTAGGGTTTTACAAGTGAATGATTTAATGTTAAAGCGAAAGTTTGTGATATATATCTTACATCAATATATTTATATGTATGGCTCTTATGCATATGTTAAGGTATTATGAAAGTTTAAAAATGTGTAAAGAATGCATTTTGTGTTTTAATGATAAATAAAGGATTTAAATGGATTTATAAATGTATTTTGAAGAAATGTTTCTCGATGGATTCACCCTAAACCCCCTATGGCCCATTATAGTGATATCGTAGAGGTACTTTAAGCGTGTAAGGATTTAGAGAGATGGATTATAGGTTACTAAGCGAGGGAGGGAAATAGTTGTCTAGAGTAATATCCTTACACGTTATAAAGTGCTATGACTGAACCCTATGCAAAGCGTGAGTTTCTCAGCAGCGTAGTGGTTATGGCCCGGAATGTATTTGCCACTCGCGAAGTCGATGCCGGAAGCGTTCGGTGTGTTTGTTCCACAGGTTCCATCGAGAAGAAAGAAAAATAAAGAAAGTTTGAGGCATAAATGTTTAAGGCATAAATTGATTTTAAATACTATAAGTATTTATTATAAAGAAAGAAAGAAAGTTTGAGGTATAAATGTTTAAGGCATAAATTGATTTTAAATACTATAAGTATTTATTATAAAGAAAGAAAGAAAGTTTGAGGCATAAATGCTTAAGGTATAAGCGATTTTAAGTGTATAAGTATTTATTGCTTTAATATATCTTGAGTTATTTTGATAATGCACTCTTGGGGCTCCTTTAGCTCATTCTTTCCTATGTTTCAAAAACATTTTGGGACCGAGATAGGTGCACGGGTAGGCGTCCCCAGTGCGAGTGGTCGAGCCGTGAAACCGGGCGACACGCGTGATTCGTTAATATATATAATTTTATCACTGGCCATATGTTGAATATTTTGTTATGGATATGTATATGTATAAAGGAGTTGAAAAAAGAGTACGTGGGCTTTGATCCTCGGTGGGCCGAGGAGTGCGTGGCGAGTGAAGCAGAAGTCGACTCGAAGCTGAATGTTTTGATAAAAATGTGCATGGATTTAAGAGGGTTTGAATGTTTTGATGATTTGGAAGTAAACAAATGTATATGTATGTATATTGTGTTGATTGGGTTGTGGACGAAGTCCTAATATGGAAGTATAAAATTGAGAGTTTATGCAGTGTTTTTAAATGCTTTTATCGGGTTTTGTAAATTTGGGAAAGTCAGGAAAAACGGAGAGACTCTGGCCAATTTTAAGAAAAATCAAGTGTTTGAAAAACAAAGAAAAAAAAAAATTATCCTTAAGCCTGCATTTATTTTCTAAAGATATTAAGGATTGTAAAGGGTTCGCTCCACTTGGATTTTATTTGGCTGTTTTAAGGAAAAGTTTCTATCCATTGGATGCCAAGATTCCCTGGGTTCATAAAGGGTTAATCAGGGTGGGATCCCTTCATCACGCTTTGTTGATCTACTGTGAGATACATGGAAACATGTATTGAGTGTTCGATACAATGTCATTTTGGAAAATGAAAATACTGCAGAAGTGCCAAATAGTGTTCTCAAGAAGTTTGGAACAAATGGTGCAGAGATATTGGAATAGCGAAGAGTTTAGGCCTTATCTCGAAGCGTCTCAAGTCGCCGATCGAAAGCGAGTGAAGAATCCGGGACCTTCAAAACATATTGGTAGCTCGAAGCGACCATCGACATTCTATATATTTTGTAAAGAATCTTTTTCCAATTTAATTTTGTTGTTAAAGCTTTGTGTATGTAAATACTAATTTAATCAAAATATGTCATGTACATAATTTGTTAATATTTTATTTTAAGGCGGGATGGGGCGTCCACCAACACAGTTTGAGGTGTTTAAGCGCATGCACAAGAAGGATGTGGATCGTTTGTGAACCAAGCGGTCAAATGATGTGTAAGTTTTTCAATATTTATTTTCATTATGTATGTTAGTGTTAGCATGCTTATTGCATTTAGAATTTATTGAATATTGTGGAATTGGAGGGCTTAGTATTTTCTTTCCCATATGTTGGGAATTTGTATTTACACCGTTATGTTAAGATTGGAGGTCATAATTTCACAATTGTGGATAATGTATTTTCATTCCCAGAAAATACACTATTCATAACATAATGTAAGAACCACTGAAGATTTACAATTTTCTAAAATATAAAATTAAATAATAAATGGGCCCTTAGAGGCAGGAATTATGGCAGGCGGATTGTATGATTCATATTTTGTATATTATATTAGAAGACATGTGTTAGTTTCAATATAATGTTTTGTATTCAGAGTGATGTAATAATAACTCTTGGTAGCCGGTGATATAAGATTGTATTTATATGGATAAATGGGCTCCATTGGCCATTTTTTACTTAATATGTGGACCCAGTGTGGGCGTTGTATAATATTGGGACGGTTGCCATGAAATTACAAGAGTTGTATTTTGGGTAGAAGCTCTCTGTTTAGGAAGCTGCGATTTTAGTTAATCGAGTCTGGGAAAAGGGGACTGATGGGTGGTGTCGGGTTAAAAGCATCCCTGAGAATTCTCGCGAGATTTGACCGGTTGTCAGCGGACCCCGAGATTTGGGGTGTCACACATAATGTGAATTGGAGAAGTGTAAATCTTGTGCGTTTAGAGTTTAATGAGTTTTCTTTCCGATGTCAGGTTAGAGATTTGTATTATTTTTATATCTACAAGTTTTATTATGTTGAATTTTATAGGAAGATGTGGTGAGAATATCATATGGTATCATTTTTTCTATATTATTATTATTATTATTATTCTGAAATCTCAATATTTATATATTTTTTGATTATTTTGGTTGATTGTTTGATGTAGATAATTTGACCTAAAATTTGAACTAAGGACCACTTTGTTCTTTATTGGGGTTTATATGCGGAATCTTGTTGATGAATTTAAACTTTTGTCAATTCTTTGTTATATAAACATGTGATTTCTTTGTGGGTTTTAGCTAGTGGTATTATTTATAAAATGAATTTTGTATTTACAATCCATACATATAATTGTTGTCTTCCTATGTGAATTATAAAAGTATTTTGCCTTTAAATAAAAATTATAGGATATGCATGCACTTGTGTTTGTTTTATTTTTTGTTTTTTTATGTTTTATTTTATTTTGAACTAATATATATATTATTGTATTATACAATTGTAGAAATTGTGGAGAATATGGTTGCAATTGCTTCTCAATTGTGAGATGAATCTGAGTTCAGGAGATTGATGACGCTTATCATTTACCTTTGGGTCTCTTGCCCGAAATTTTACAAAGAACAAAAATTACAAGATAAGGCCATCTGGCCAGTTTTCTTAACCTCTAAGGTCCCAGTCGTCAGTCGCGAAGTGCGTCTTGGTACCTAAAAAAATAGTCCCGCATTGAGTGAGTAAAAACCAGTGGTGGAATTTCCCTACATGGGTTACTCCCCACCTAAGTCTGATACAATGGCTTTTCCAAACACTCCCGGCAAGTCTTTAATATATCGACCATTAAGCTGTTAACAAAATTAATTCCATGCATCATGTTATTCATTTACGATAATAACATAAACTTAGCTCACATGGGCTAAAAAGCTGTCTGACGATCCATCTTGGAGCGCCCGCAAATCCACACAAACATGTTATTTTCTCATGGCAATAACATAACATCACCTGAATCAAGCAAATCACACAAGCGACCCGTGGGCTGTTCAAAGCTACTCTGAGGATTTCCTCGGTCGGTCAATCTTTTGGAACCGAGACCCGCGACCATCGGACTCTGACAAATCCCGTCCATTACATAACCCTTAGCGTAAGCAAGTAGGAGAAACCGTTGCTTTTCGGAGTTTGTCGAAACTCCCTGGCCGAGAGTCACGCGTTATTATTATACCGGGTGTAGAACAACTTCCACTTCTTGTCTCGAAGGAATTAAATGGTCGAGGATGATCGCTGCAATCCTAGAGAAGAAGGAAAGACTCTCTCTGAAAATGAGATCCGAGCCTCCTGCGTCGCTCTTTCTTCCTCCCTACGTTTCCCTTTTTCTTTTGTTTTATTCCTTCTCTTATTTCATTTCCCATTTACTTTTCTTTCTTTTCGTTTTAACTGCTTTCTCTTCATTTCTTACGAAATTATCTCTTTTCTCTTTGACTTTTCTCCTTTTTGAATCGTTATCGTGTAAGGATAAAATGAGGAAATTTACTCGCCGTATCGAGCCAAACGTGGCGAAAATATCGCACTAACCGTTTTAACTTTATTTATTATTCTCTGCTTTTATGACGTATTAACCTTTACGTATTTCCGATGTGAGCCATGGGATCATTCCCACACATGGCTAATTGTGAGCCATTCTTTGCTTGCAAGTGTCACTCTGCGGTGTGGCATGTGGCGTCGTAACAGCGCCCGTTTGTCGTCCAGGTACTGCGCCTCGAAAGAAAGCGTGAGATCCGGAATATCTCGGAATCCGAGCGAAATTCGACGTGGTAGCTAGATTTCGAGAGCGATTCAGCGGTGAAATTGGTTCGTCATCCCGAGATCTAGAAAAATTCCGGATTTTGACCCGAAATTACCATTTTACCCTCATTTGAATCGGATTTTAAGTCTCACAACTCATACTGACTTTGAGTGATAGGCTTTTTTATTTTATTAAACATTGTTGCGTTAAACTTTGTTGTGTTAAACTTTGTTGTGTGATATTGCAATTTATATATGTAATTTATATGCAATACAGATGGTTAAAGTTTGTTGTATGTTATTGGAATTTATATATGTAATGAAAAATATTAAGATAGACGTATTTAAACTAATTTTTAAATGAAAATTTTATCAGGTATAATTAATAAAATATTTGTTAAGGTACCAAAAATAAACAATTTAATAAATTATTAAAAAAAATTGGGGTGTAAATAGCGACGGAAATTTGGTTTTACATTTTTAATTAATAAAGCGGAATTATTTATGTTTGTCGGTTTTAAATTCAACAAAATAGAGACGGAATCATTTATGTTTCTATTTTTAACAACGGAGTTCACGTTTCTATTTTGTGTCAGTCCGTTTCTATTTTAGAAGCGAATGATCGTTCTATTGAGAAGCGGAAATATCATCGCGATACGCAAAATTGAAGAGACATCCGTCTCTAATTAGAAACGGAAATATTTCCGCTGCTAATATAGAAACGGAAAATTCCGGTTCCAATTTTGTCGCCAAACCTATCTGTCGCTATTTTAGTATCAAGGGTTAGAAATGAAAATGCCCTTTCTATTTTGCAAATTTAGAAATAGGATTTCTATTCGTTCTTTATTTTAGTATCGGATTAGAAACAAAATTTTCATTTCTATTTTTCATTTAAGAAATGGAAGCCCAGAGTTTCTATTCATTAAACTATGTTTAGAAACAGAATTTTTCCGTCGCAAAAATTAGAAACGCACACGAAATTCCGTTTCTAAAATTTAGAAAGGCCTTTTTGAAGCGGAATAATTCGTTTAATTCCGTCTCTGTTGCAATAGCTAGGAATTAAAGCAGTTAACTACCTCTAATTGCTTCTTTCTTGTAGTGATGTCAATTATACTTACAATATAACTTTAATATGTATATTTTTGCTTATTTCATAATTATTTTAAGTTTTTCTAGTCATTTCCATGTTTTTTCATAAATTTTCGCTCCACTAATATTTTTGTCACAATATCCACCTTTATTTCCTTATATATCTATAAAATCCAAATACCAATATTTTTATCATTACTCTTATCTCATTTCAATTTTTTTTGCATATAATATAAAAGCCTTAATTTTTATAATCTATATAGAAAAATGTTTTCCTTTTTAAAATTTTAATACAAAGTCAAGGTAAATTTTTAACTAATTAGTTTAGTATATATATATATGTGTGTGTGTGTGTGTGTGTGTGTGTGTGTATGTGTGTATGTGTGTATGTGTCTGACTAAATTATTGGTGTCAAACTTTTCCTACATTAAATTTTACATATAGTCAAGGTCCAAACATATCACTCATATAAGTCACTCATCATATATTTGGTCACAGTTTTATTTAACACTATGACCAAAACTTGCTAACTTATAGATTTGGTCACGGTCTTAAATAAAATCGTGACCAAAAGTTACATTCACATAGATTTAGTCACGGTTTTTGAAAATTCGTGACTAAATGATTCACGCCAAATTTTCCTGCAATTCGTTTTTAAGTATAGTCACAGTTTCCAATAAAATTGTGACTAAAATTCCCCATTAATACTTTGGGTGACGGTTTATAATGATCGCAACAAAAAAACATATTTAGTGATGGTATTTTGTGGTCGTGACTAAATATTTATCATTAAAAATCTTCTTTGTTACAGTGCTAGTGTGACACCCCAAATTTCGGGGGTCCCATTAATGACAGTCAACTTGCGAAACACATTAAATATGGTGTCCGTATCACACTCATTTCTGCATATTTAATTCACAAATATACATAAATGTATACTATAAATTATTTATGTAAAAACTAGATATTTTTATCCCGAAAACATTTGAAAATAAGCGAATAGGCCTGGCGCCTAAGTCAATACTAAGCTCAAAGCCGGTTTCCTCTCACTGGCACTTGAAAAATAATTCACTACGGGGTGAGCAATGCCTGATAGAAGATTTCCTGCAAAAGGTTACTCCCCCACCTAAAATGCACATGCAATGGGATACGTAAACATGATCGCATTTAAATACAATTTATGCGACATTATATGAGATGTTCGATTAATCATGCATGAGATCGACCCCTCATGCTCTGGCTGAGTCTGGCCCGACTTCCCCACACCTCTGATTGCCAAGTATGGAAACCGGCCATTGGTAATTTAACTGATGACTTAAACCATTGAATGACCTCTGAGTTTTTAATTTATCATTTCATGATTTTCTTCTTTTTTTGTGGGCCCGCAGTTTTACGTGTTTTCGCTGCGAGGACGTCATGCGCCTGCAAGATTTTGCCAACTTATCGTCGAGATTCATGTTCTTGTAGATAACATTTGAGTCTTTCACCACAGGATCTACCCCAACGCTCCGTAAAACATGTAATTTATCATTTTGATCAATTTACACATCCGTGAGTCTCGACCTTGGACTTTGTCATTTTTCGAGATCACGACCCATTCCTGCTGCCGTTAGACTACTCAATACCATGCACCCACACTCAACTCGAAGCGATGTGACCGTGCATATGAAATGCATGATGCCGATGCATTTTCCTTCATGTTACATGTATATATGAGTGCTGACTAGAAACATTTAACACACCATGGACAATTATAATTTTTACATATAATTTTCATTTATGCACCATTTCCATGTTAATATATCACCTTGACACATATTAACATGATTTTACTATGACATGTTATTTAATCTTTTACAACAATAACACACAAAATAACCTGAATCTCGGACCCACATAAAACGGGGCACTCTTGGCCCTTCACGGTTCGTCATAGGAATTATTGGAATACAAAACACACCACAAAACCGAAGACATCGATTCGGGATCAAAAACCAAACCTCAACCACAGGTCCCAGTACATAGCAGCGATTCGAAATCTTATCAGGGCCTTCGAACGATCCAGTCGGCCGGGCCCATTTGAAAAGCGATTCTAAAAAATTCTTAAAATTCCACTCGATTAAAATTGGGGACTTAGAATTCTGACCTTTCCACGACCTCTAAGCCAATCCTAAACCATTAAATAGCCTTTAGGCTGAAATAACACAAGTAGGAAAATTCCTACCTCGTGGGTTGTGAAACTTAGATTTTTGGTACCGCAGCGTAGCCCTCGTTACATGGATCAACTTTGTCTTCTGCTCCGACGAAAACCTAAGGCCCGATTTCCGTAAATCTTAGAGAGAAGCGACGAAAGAAAAACAAACAAATATCTCTCTCTTTAATGCTCTTTCTCTACATCCATTTTTACTTCCACATTTGTTTTTTCGTTTTATCCTTTTTATTATTAAATATGCGGGAAATGAGTGTCTTTATCGGGACAGGTATTTCAGTTTCTAAGTTAGTAGTTTATCACGCGGGACCCCGAGGATTTAAGGGTGTCATGACATTATCGAGCTTAGGTTTGTGATTACCCAGGCACGATGGGCATAGCCACGTCACGTGCGTCTGACATGGGTATCGAGCTTAGGTTTGCGATTACCAAGGCCTGAAAGTCCACCAGTACCGACATACGGTGTGGTATCGAGCATAGGTACAAGGCCTCACAGGGCTTGAGGGACATAGACTTTACATGTAAGCGGATGTTTTATCTGAAACATTTGAAAATAAGCCGAATAGGCCACAAATTGGCCTGATCATCACTAAGCTCCAAAACCGGTTTCACCACTGCTACTTTTTGAAAAATAATTCCCCACTCGGGGTGAGCAATGCCTAGTTGAAAAATTCTCCTACAAGGGTTACTCCCTACCTAAATGTACATGCAATGACATACATAAACATCAATCATTTCTTACATTTTATGCAACATTATATGAAATGTTCTATGTCATGCATGAGATGTGACCCTCATTCACTCACAGCTTGCAGATTAACCTGACTCCCCACACCATAATTGCAGAGCAAACCGGCCGATAGTATTTAACCCAATGACTTAAACCATTAGACAACCCTCCAATTTTAATTTATCATTTCATGATTTTCTTTTTCTTTATGGGCGCGCGGTGCAGGTTTCCACGCGGGGACCACGCGCCTTTCCAACATTTCGCGAACTTAAATTGCCGGGATTCATGTCTACTTAGTGAATATTTGTTTTAGATTATTTATTTTACCCTAGGGTCCACTAAGCCGTGACGTGCGTAATTTATCCGTTTTGATCCCATTGCACATCGGTGATCTCAACGGCCGGTTTGTCTGTTCCGAATTGATTGCGCGTTCGCCGTAACGTTGAATATCCATTACCGTGCCACGCTGACGGCGGTGATCGCGGTGATGAATCGATGTGATGCGATGTTTTCCTTCGTATTATAATATATATTGCCGATCTTGCGTAGACGCGTTATTGCCATGGACGTTATAATGTTTACATATAATTTCCATTTATCATCATTTCCATGTTAATACATCATCTGAAACACATAACATGATTTTTACACACAACAACATGGTATTTAATATTTTACAACAATAACACACAAAATGACCCAAATCTCGGACCCACATAAAACAGGACACCTCTTGTCCCTTCACGGTTCGTCACCGAATTATTGGGATACTAAAACACACCATAAAACCCGAAGACTTGATTCAGGGATCCGTAAACCTCAAACACCAGTCTCGGGTTGCCAAAACTTCGATTATGAATCTTGTCTGTTGTTCAAGCTTGATCCCAGAAATTTCTTTGAACTTCCCTTATCAGAAAGTCACCAGTCGACTAGGATTTATTTAAACAATCCCAAAAATTCCTAAAAATTCATACACTCAGTCCAAAAAATTGGGAACTGAAATTTATGGTCTTTCACAGCTTCTAAGACAATCCCAAGCCATTAAATGGCCTTTAGGCTAGAAATAACACAAGTAGGAAAATTCCCTACCTCGTGGAGTTTGATGAAACTCCAATTTTGAGCCTGCAGTAGCCCTCGTTGCGTTGATCAACTTTGCCTTACACGCTGACGAAAACCTACGATTAGATTTCCGTAATCTTAAGAGAAAACGAGAAAAGAAAAAAAAAACAAATATCTCTCTCTAGCAGCTCTCCCTCTCTTACATTAGTTTTTTCTTTTTCTTTTTTTGTTTTTATCATCATCATCATCATCATTATTATTATTATTATTATTATTATTATTATTTTCTTTTTCTTTTTCTTAATTCCTTTATTTCCATTTATTGCATCATCAATCATGTGGCTAATTGTGAGCCACACATTCAGAATGCACCACTGGCTCTTGCCGTATGTCACTCTTAAGTGCCATGTGGCATCCGCAGCCATGCCATATATTAAACCAGGCCAAATGCTATCGAAAAATGTGGTCGACTATCTGTGAGATTGGCCCAGGAAGTCAACGTGGTAGCTAGATTCGCGAGATGATTTTAACGGTAAGTCCGTTTCGCAATTTGAGATGGAAGAATTACGGTTTTCGATGAATTACCATTTTACCACTTTGTCGACGATTATGATTTTAAGGGTTTCACGGATAAGTAATAAAGTTGATTCACTAAGTCTACAACTCTATACCCTTAAGCCCACCTCGGATCTGTAGAGAATCACTCACCATTAATATTGGCTGAATATTAATAAAACAAAATCAAGCATGAATCAATGAGATTTACTCCCATAAAACAATGAAAGAATTCTAACAAATC
The DNA here is from genome assembly GCA_016808115.1 of Tetrastigma voinierianum. Classification (NCBI taxonomy): domain Eukaryota; kingdom Viridiplantae; phylum Streptophyta; class Magnoliopsida; order Vitales; family Vitaceae; genus Tetrastigma; species Tetrastigma voinierianum. The sequence continues at coordinate 188,439 of JAEQBH010003091.1, forward strand.
CAGATAGAGAAGCTTCATGACTAAAATACATCCAAAAACCCTAGATTGTAAGTTTAGAACATAATGAAATGCGTGTACATCATAAAATCCGGAGAAAACATGAAAGTAAAGGTAGAAGAACTCTAATGCTGAAAGATTGGTGGATGCTCAGTCTTCTTCCCCCGATTCATGGATCTCACAACAATAGATGTCGATCTCTATGTCTATCTCCCTCTTCTATCGTTAGCCAGAGCCTTCCCTCAAAGTGTGAACCCCTTCTCATTAGGTCCTTGCTTCACTTAAAACCACACAAAGAGTGCTTACGCATGTGCCAAACTTGTGACTCCTCAAATCCCAGGAGGATCTCATTTTTTCATTGTGTCAGCGATAGCTCAAAAGTGTACAACATAGGTACCACTGTGGATACTAGACAGAGTCGTCGTACCTTGATTCTTGCGTGCGCTTCTGCCTTGATCGGTATTTCTTAGTGCGGCACCGCGCTAGTGCTCAAGCTCATGCGCGTGCCTAGGCTTGTCGCGCGTCGTCCGTGCTTTCTGTGCGGCTGCCGGACATAGTCCCATCGTCGGTAATGAACTCTGTTACAAACGCCACCCTTGGAAAACACAGTCGTGACCAGAAATGGTTAGCCTTGGGAAGGCTACATCAGCGGCACAAAGCAACCAGACCTAGAAACGCACTAGTCCTAGCCCCAAATCCTATTGCGACACAAAATTTTTGTTGCAATGTGGGACCAAAAATCTTTGTCGCGACCTAAAAGCCCGTGTTCTGCGTGAAAATCCATTAAGATGACTTATTTGCAACAAGTCCTATTGTAACGCCCTAAAAATACCCTATAATTTTATAATATTTATTATATAAATTCAGTATGAATTAGGCAAACTTGGGTTTTTCCGATGCAAAGTAGATAAATTGATAAATTGTGAAATGTAAATTGAAAGTGTGAGCATATGATTGAATATTATATGCTAAAATAAGAAATTGTTTGAACCCGGAAATAAACCCAAGTGAAAAAAGTGCAAATGTGGAAATTTGTAAAATTAGGACCTAAGGGTCAAATGATAGCTTAAAGGCTAATGTAAAATAAATGATAAATGATAAGGGAAGTGAAATAAAGAGTTAGAATGCCAAAAATGGAAAATGGGATTAATTGGGTGGCCAAGCAGGCCTTATGCAGAATGTTGACTTAAGACCAAAAAGGAGAAAATGAGAAATGAGAAATGGGTGTGTAGGCCAAACATGGCCTTACACTTAAAAGAGATTTAAAAGACCAAACTTGGTCTTAGATGCTCATTGTGAGCAAATCACGTTTTGGGGAGAGAAGAGAGGAGAAAAGGGAGAAAAAGCTAGGGTTTGCAAGAAGGTGTGATTTTGGTTGGGTTTGCTTCCCATTTATTCCTCCTAAGGGATCAAGCAACCTACAAGGGGAGCTTTGAAGAGATAAGGGACGGGTGATGATCGCCTAACCTAGGACCGAGATTGAAGAGAAGGAAACTAGAGCCGACAACTTCGGTTTGTTCTTTGACTCTATTCTTACTTCAAGTATTTTAGTAGTTTACCAAGTAACTATGAAATGAGTACATGAATGAGTACATGAATGAGTATATGAAGTGAGTACATGAATGAGTATATGAAATGAGTACATGAATGAGTATATGAAATGAGTACATAGATTGAACATATCTTTGAAAAGATAATCACGAAGTGAATGGAATTGAAATGTGATATTTAGCAGAAAACCAGATGAATGTGAATGATCATCCCGAATTATGCTTGAGTGGTCAATTTCTGACATCTTGGGTGGATCGATATCTGGAATGAAGCGCTTTGACGGGATCACGTCGACATCGCGTCACGAAGGCTACCAGTGTCAATGTCCAGCCCCAGCGGGATGGACTAATCGACATCGTCATGATGGTGTATAGCGTGAAGAAATGTCCCACTTGGCGGGATGCACCAATGCGACATCCGTCATGATGGCGTATCAGCATTTAAGTGATACCACATGGCGGTGCGCAAAGCGGCATCCGTCCATGATGGGAGACCCGGGTATTAAATGTGTAGAGCACATTCAGAATGATAATAAAGTAGATTCATCAAACGGAATCCGTCAGAAATGTGATTTGAATAGTGAAAGTGAAATAACCAACATTGACTAGTGTAAATGGGATTTTATGTATAAGCTTAAATCTCATAAATTGAATTGATGCCTTGAAATTGCATGTTGTGATATGATAAATGAATTATAAAATGAAAGCATGCGAAAGTGAATAGCATGAGTATATGTTGACATAATAGGCATGGTTTAATGTTAAATGCATGCCAAGTTAAATTGATATTGAAATAGAGCGTATAGAACCACTAAGTATGAAATGCTTAGCGTATAGTTTTATCTGTGCGCGAGGTTGGTAAGTCGAGGAAGGAAGACAAGATGCGTGAAGCCTTGAGAGTCATAAGCAAGTTAGCTGCGTATAAGTACATACCCTGCCATGCATATCATTTCCTTTTTTAACATGGAATATTTTGTGAACAAATAGTTGAACTCTAAAGAAATGTTTTGTTTTGTATATCATTTTGAAAGGGCATAGAATGCCTTCACTGTAATTGCATTTGGTGAAATGTAAATGTTTGTGGGCCTACCATTTGAGAATGCTTCCGCGAAATCAAAAACCTAAAGAGAAATGACATAATAAAATGTTTTGATAAGATAAATAAACGTTAGATAAGCTGAATACAGTTCGGATCCTCCATTTGGTCGGGCGAGGGATTGATCGCGACATTTTGAAAAATTTAACTAATGCAGAAAATAAAAGAAATAAGCAGAGCATCGGGTTTTGAGATTCCCGGACTTGCCGATTGGTCGGTAGGCTCGAGGATCGCTACACTGTGCGACACTAAACCTTCTTGCCTCCATTCCTGTCATGACATAAGTATTTCTATCGTGAAATAGAATCGCCTAACGGCAGCATCACCTCTGTCATGATGATGAATTTCTGTGTGACGTAGAGTCTACCTTCCTTGGCCGGTCTCTATTGTGGCCAGAAAAAGAATCTTTGTGTAACGCAATCCTTCCCCCATGGCCAAACCCTTTAACTTAAAGCCTGAGAACCATGTCACGACACAGGAATTTCTATCGCGACACAAGACGGACAAACTTTGTCGACAAAAATCCTCTGAATCGTGACCGAAATCCAATAATCCTACCTTGGGTATTTCCTACGCTCTATCGCGACCGGGAAATTCCATCATGATCCCAGAGATCACGATATGGTGCCAGCCTTTCACCGCACCTCCACTCCCTCGATTGCATTTTACTCAACATCCAACAACTTTTTTCTCACGAAGGCAACAAGAAACCTGGGAAAACTTACCCAACTGCATAAATCTTACAAAAATAAATTTTATTACAACTCTTTCTCCTTACATATACAGAAACAGAATAACAGTCCAATTTTTTTTCAAAATACATGAATAAGCCATAATCTAGCCTTTCTCATAACTAAGCTATTGAGTGTGTTTCATCTCCCGATGTACCTCCAACACCTGAAAATATTTTCCCACGACGGGGTGAGCAATACCTAGTAGAGAAAATCTCCTATAAGGACTACTCCCCACCTAAGTGCACATGCAATGCCATGTTCACACATCCACACACATTCAAGTAAAAACATGCACATTTCTACATGAATGTAACACCTCGTCCCAAGAGGGTGTACGGTATGTGTAACCGTAGGGTCGCATATGTGCACCAAGGGCTTCCTTAATTATTCGAGTGCCATAGTAGTATTTTTGAAAATTGTTTTTAAGGATGAAATTATAAAGTTTTGCGTTAGCGCTTTTGCAATTAAAAGGAGAGTGGAGGGGTGAAAATACAAATTATGGAATTTCAAAGGATAATAATAATAATAAATTGCCATAATGGTTCAGGAAAGCTTAGAAAATTCTCTAGATCTCGGATGAAAGCAGATACGCTATTAAATTGATCTCCGCGAAATCTAGTGACCAGAGAAAGTTTAAGTTGGTGCAGGGCAGTCGAATATTTTACGATTTTCTAGGTGATAAACCATCAATGACTTCAGGGACGAGATTTTTACGAAAATCTCGGAAGTTAGAAAATAGTTTGAGTTAAAGTTCATTTAAAATAATTGAACTGAAAAGAAATCAAATTTTTAGAGATAGAAGCTTGAACTTTCGAATAAGGCAATATAAGTTATGTATCAAATAATAATAATAATAGTAATTAAAAAAAGGATAAAATAAAAAGGAAAACTGCAGAGACGGAAAGGCAGTGCTTGGAGAGAGTGACTAGATTTTTTATTTTCTTTCTTCACTTCTTTCTCAGTTCTGAATCGGACAGTAGATTTTTTATTTGTCGGAGCGAGAAGGCAAAGTTAGTTTCTGTGTGAGGCTACGCATAGGTACCAATATCTTAGCGTTTGCTAGACTTCAAGATGTGAAATTTTCCTACTTGTGTTATTTGAGCTTTAAAGGCTATATAATAGCAAATTTTCTTAGACGCCGTGAGAAGTGCGTAAATTTAAGTCCCAAATTTTGGGCGAGTTTAGGAATTTTAGGAATTTATGGGAATTTGTTTTTAAACGGTTCGAATTTAGTTGAATTTGTTTTAGGACGATTCGGGCTCAAATTGGGGATTTTATTGGTGGTAGGACATAATTTTCGGAAATGTTTCGGTGTTTTTAAGACTTTATAGAAAGCCGCGAGTCTAGAATCTGGCCATATGCAGTGAATGGCATTTGGGGCCACATATTTTTCGAAAAATTTAATTGTTACACAATGTGCAAGTGTAGTTATCAGTGGCATGTGTGATCTAATACATCGAATGTGTAGGGTGTAGCGGAGGCGGGAGGGTGTGTAGTCGTGCTCAATTAGTGTAAAGAGATGGCTTGAGTGTTCTAAACCTATTTTTTAATACTAGTGTATTATTTATAAATTGTTTTACACTGGTATGTTATGATTTTAAATTATTAAACCAAAACCATATTTGAAAAGCAAGCAAGCAATGTGATTTAGAAAGAAAGCAAACAAGCAATGGTTTGATTTTAAACCATATTTAAAGCAAAAAATGGTTTTGAATTGTTAAACCATGTTTCAAGTAAGCAAAATATATTTTATAAAACAGGCCTAACGAAAATCCCTAGTTTTAAGAAAGCATACAGGTAAGAGATATTCCGTACGTGCACGGTGGTGTTAGGACATCATTTCATGCATTTTAGATTTGCCTGGTCGGCAAACTTAGTTCATGCATAATGGCATTTAAGGAGATGGTGGCGCGTGCTGACATCTTATGGGGTTAGCGCGTAGCTAGATTATGGTGGCGTGAACCAGATCTTTCCACCATATTTACAGAGAAAAGGTGATGTGGGCGAGGCCCTTCCACCTAGGTGATGTGGACCCGGGTCCCTTCCGCGTACGGTTTGACCAGGAGCTCCTGTGTTTACTAGGATCTGTGACAAGAAAGGCCTCAGAGTGGTTGATCTTGATTCCTCGGCATTTTACACCTTTTAAAATCCTTCACTGGTAAGCAACGATCATTTATGAAAAGTTTTTAGAAACTTTTTAAAGCAAGCCCGATCGTGAAACAGCTCTAGTTTGTGAAGATTGCATGCCAAACTTTTAAAGCAAAGCAAACAACAAAGCATTTTTATCGTTTTGAAACTTTAAAGCAAGCGGTAGCCAGGCTCAGCGTTTATGAAAGTTTTACCTAAACTTTATGAAAACAATGACTGATTTATGAAAGTTTTTGAAACTTTTAAAGCAAAGCAAGCAGCGGTTTTTGAAAAGGTTTATAAACTTTTAAAGCGAAGCTCAACAGCGATTTTTTAAAAAGTTTCAAACTTTTAAAAGCGAAACAAGCAATTTTTGAAAAGTTTTAGAAACTTTTATAGCAAAGCAAGCAAGGTTTCTGGAAAATGTCTTGTAAAATATAGTTTTACAGTTTTGAGATATTTTCAGAAAAGCAAGCATTTTATAAAGCATGCACTCACTGAGCTCGTTTAGCTCATTATTTTCCTGTTTTAAAAACTATTTTCTAGGTCACAGACACACTTGAGACTATTTGAGACGTATTAGGATTCTCCTGACTTCTAGTATAGTGATGTATTAAATAACTTTTGTAAGGAAATACTTTGAATTTATACAGTTGAGCATATGTATGTACATAGTTTTGTTTTATGAAAATGTGATGAGCTTGAGGCTCATTGAAAGATTGTGTTGGTTGCCATATTTTGAAAAGTGTAAATTGTATATACAGGTTTTGGGATATGTCTGTATCACATTGTTATCTTTGTTGAAATTTTATAAATCCTAAGTTAGAAAAGAAAAAGAAATTTTTATCTGGGTTTCGGTAAACAATATGGCTTGGCTTCCTGAATTCTCTAATTGTTGGAAGTAGTAGTTTGAAGGGGTTTCGTGGGGTGCTTGGCACACCATTTGCTAGTAGGTAATGGGGGGTGTGACAATGAATGTCTACGTTATGCCCTATGTCTCGAGTCTCATGAGCTCCTCGCCACGTCGAATTTGCATATGAAAAAGCGTTTTCAAAACAAAAGATTTTGTTTTGAAACTCATTGGACATTCTGGGTATAATTTGGACAACCCTTCGATATAGTTTTTTTTTTGTGGACATACTCCGATAATATTGTTGAATGACCGCCATTATAGTTTATTGGACGTCTTTCGATATAGTTTATTGGACATACTCGGAAGTATAGTTTGTTAGACGACCCTCGATATAGTTTGTGGGCATCCTCCGATAATATTTAGTGGACAACCCTCCGATAAAATCGCTTTGTTCAAAAGCCATGTCATGCACTCACACCTCAATTCACGCAATGTCCCCGTGCACATGCATGATGATGCCATTGCATGGTGTTTACATATTACATGCATACTGAATACACATGCAATATTCAAAGTCATGCTTCTTACCAAGCATCATAGGTAACTACATCTAACATGCATTCATACCATACATAATCATGTTAATATATTAAGTGTGCATATATCAACATCATCTTTCACAAAACTTTAATGTTATTCTATCAAGCGATCAACATCTGGTGGAATTTTTAGTCTGCTTGAAAAACAACATAAACAATCGGCATGTTATTAAACCAAGTAGTCAACACACAGCTGATTTTTTTCTCAAACCTAAAAAAAAAACAGCATATCCAGTTGGCATATCAGTTCGTAACTAACCTTAACTTACACGACTTGATTCTTCATGTTCGGATCCTGATACTAGTATACTTTCGACCTATTCAGGCTGCGAGTTTGGAACTAGAATACAACGAAACACATCACCCGTTTAGTCAAACCGTCATGAACCCGACCCTATTGGTAAAAATTTTGAATCCATAGCCATTGAATGGCCCCATAGACTAGAGTAACTAGAGTAGGAAGAACCACCTCTTGGGGTATGAACAATGCCTATCGCCAATTAGACGGATGCGGAGAAAATGGAAGGAAGCAGTCGGTCTCAATTTTTTTTTCCTCTCTTTCTTTCCTTCCTTTTCCTTTCTTTTTATCTTTTCTTTTCTTTCTCTCCTTCTCATTTCCACCGAACTGATTTTTTTTTTGGATCTTGGTGGAGAATTTCATCTCAAACCACTTTGACATGTGTCACCCATGCCAACTTGTCCACCACTATCCTCCCATGCATGAGAGTGGCATGCCACTTGGCCTCACTCATGTGCCAAGTGTCCTTTCCTCTAGTGCCACATGGCACCATGCCCTCATGCCAAGTGTCACCCTATGATTTGTCATTTTGCCTTGAAATACGTGAAATTCCGATTGTCTGGAATTGGCCAAAATTCATTGTGTACCTAGATTTCGTAGAGCGAACTCAATTAGTAATGGTGCGCGTCATCCGAGATCTAGAGAAATTTCTAGACTTGCAGTCTATACTGTAATGGTAATCTAACGTTTCACTTTACCTAGGTTTTCACATTCTTCCCCCCTTAAAAGAATTTCATCCCGAAATTCACACACATATACATACTATCACATGCATATGCAACAGTCATTTAACATTTGATGACTAAACCAAGTACCTCTGTCCTCAAAGAGGAAAGGATATTTGGTACGCATCGTGTCCTCACGTTCCTATATTGCCTCCTCGATTCCTTGGTTTTGCCACAACACCTTCACTAGCCTCATAGTCTTGCATCGTAAAACCTGATCTCTGCTATCTAGAATACGCACAGGTTCCTCCTCGAAGGTCCCATTTTCATCGACAATAAGCTCGCCTTAATCCACTACATGAGTCGGATATGGAGTGTACTTCCAAAGCATGAGCATGGAGCACCTCATGGACCTTTTTGATAAACTTGAGGCAATGTTGCGGAATGCCTTAATGACACCTACCCTCTTGAGTACCTCGAAGGAGCTGATGAACCTTGGTGATAGTTTTCCTTGTTTAATCGAATTTGATCACTCCTCTTAAGCATCACCTTCAAGAAAGCATGTTCCCCGCATCAGGCTACCAGAAGTCGTCGCCGGCAGCGGGCGTAACTCTTACGCCGACTACGACGGTGAAGGCGTTCTCGTATTAGTTCCACCTTTTCCAAAGCGTCTCTAATCAATTTTGGACCTGTGGTGGATCTCTCTCCCACCTTTGTCCAACAAATCGGAGATCGACATGGCCTCCCATACAAAGCCTCATAGGGTGCTATTTGTATACTTGCCTGATAACTGTTGTTGTAGGCGAATTCCATTAAAGGTAAGTGCTCCTCCTAGCTACCCTTAAGATCCAGGACACATGCTTGTAGCATATCCTCTAAAACATGGTCACCTTGACCATTTATGCGTGGATGAAAAAGCGTGCTCATCTGTCAAGCTAGCGTCCCCATAGCCGACTCTTCCAAAAGTGTGACGTAAACCTAGGATCCTTGTCCGATACTATGGACATTGGTACTCCATGTAACCGGACAATCTCTAGCACGTATAACCTGCAAAATTCCTCTAGTGTGAAGGTCATCCTCACAGTTAGGAAATATGCCGACTTGGTGAGTCGGTCCACTATCACCCATATCGCATCATACCTCCGCGGTGTCTATGGCAAGTTGGTAATAAAGTCCATCATGACGTGCTCCCACTTCCACTTGACTACTTCCAATGGCTGGAGTAGACCTGTTGGCCTCTGATGCTTAGCTTTTACCTGCTGACACATGAGGCATCGTCGAACAAAATCTCCAACGTGTCACTTCATCTCGCTCCAAAAATATTGGCGACGAAGATCACGGTACATCTTCGTGCCACCTGGATGCACAACAAATCGAGAGTAGTGGAACTCTTTGAGGATCTCCTCTCTCAGATTTGTCAAGCTGAGGCTCCATAACCCCGTCCACCCACATACAAAGGCTACCGTCGTGGATGGCCCGGCCAATCACTCATGCGGTATGCCGGTCCTTGATGGACACCGTCTCTGCATCCTTCCCTTGGGACTCAATCACTCTACTTAGTAGGGAAGGCGTAGCCACTAAACTCCCCAAAATACCCTGAGCTTGATCACTGCAATATAGTCCAAACAATCCCATAATCTCGAGTATGCATCGCAGAAAATTTATGCTAATTAGTACTCCCCATGACTTCCAGGCGGGTGCATCGGCCACCACATTCGCTTTACTAGAATGGTAATGCAATGTGTAATCATATTCCTCTAGATACTTCATCCCTTTGCGTTGCCTCATATTGAGGTCCCGCGGTGTAAAAATGTACTTCAAACTCCTGTGGTCTAAAAACACCTCAAATTTCTCACCATATACATAGTGGCACCAAGCCTTTAAGGCAAAGACAATGGCCGCTAACTCCATGTCCTGTGTGGGGCAATTCCTCTCATGATTCTTCAACTGCCGAGAACCATAAGCTACTACCCTCCCGAACTGCATCAAAACGCATCCCAGACCGTCCCTTTGGTATCGTAATACATTGTGTACCTCTATCCCCTTTTTGGAACTATCAAAATAGGAGCTGAAATGAGCCTCCTTTTCAATTCCTGGAATGCCCGTTCGCATGGGTCATTCCACTTGAACTTGACCTCTTTCTTAGTAAACAGAACTGGAGCGTCCCATGGTGAAGTGCTCGGTTTAATAAAACCCTTGTCCAATAATACTTGTATCTAGACCTCGAGTTCTTGCCGTGATTTCAGCCGGCGCCCGTCATGCTGGAGTCATATAAATGGCGATGCCGGTATAACTCAATGACAAATCAACCTCCATACTGTGGAGGTAATCCGTGTACTTCTTGAAAAAACATCCTCATACTCGCAAACTACCTGAGGTAGATCCAAATCCTGTCTCACCTCGTCTTCCAGGACAAAGCTTGCCAGCCACCCTATCAATTTCCCGTGCCCCTTAGAGTTGTACACGGCTCGAGGTAAAGCGTCATGCTTATCCCCTTTGAAACATAACACAAATACTGTCCTGTGAGTAGGCGGTAACCCTTCTATATTCACAACCTATGACGACTCAATGGGCCATCAATCAGTCCATCCGAGGAAGACATCAAACTCCGACATGTCCATGCCCCTCAAGTTCATAGTGATTATACGTTAGGTGTTTGTAGAGCGATACATGTTCCCAGCCCGTCTTGGGGTAAGAAGGGGCTATCTGCGTCGTACGCGTCCGTTAATGACTAGGATTGAGGTGTCCTATAGCCTTGGGATCCTTGCCTCTACGGGCAATCTTGTCTAAAGTGTCCAGGCTGGTGACAATGGTAACACTTCATCTGAGCTGACTGGCTAGGAGCACTGAAGTGCCTCCCACCCTTGAATGATTGACCTTGGCCTTGTACAGTGGCCACGACCTATCCTGAATCGTCGCGACCCGAGAGTCTTTTGCATCTTCTGGAGCTAAGGAATTGATTCTCCTTCCTCTTGGCACTATCACTCATGTCCCGAGGATGCTCCATGTCATCCACTTCTCTTCAGATGGCGAGGCGTCTGACGTTAAGTCCTTATCTCATGTATGGTGGAGGATGATGTGCCTAAAACCCCTGAAGGTTGCTCGTCCCTCTCTGGCCCTCCGTTGCACTAGTCCGTGCAAAGGTAGCAGCCACAACACTTGCCTGCGCAATGATGGCAGTCGCAGCATTAATAGCCTCTAAGAAGGCTTGTTGATCAAAGGCTGGTGGTGGTTGGTTGTTCCCTCATCCACCTCCTCTGCGTCCTCTTCCTCGACTTGCCATCTAAACATGTCAAATAGAAATTTGAGATTTCTTTTCTTGTCTAACTAGTAGTGCATGTGCCAACTACTATTAGACCTCTACATCATGAACTACACCGTTCATCCTTGTCCGAACCCCTAAGGTTATGTTTTCTAACCATAGTATTCATCTTTTCCTATATACATTCGACCATGTATATAATTCACGCAATACACAACAAAATCATGTAACACAAAACATGATATACACAATGAATACAATGGTCTAAACTCGTACCCATCAAGCCCTAGGTAATCGTATACCTACTACTTTCCTGATACTAAGCTATATTGCTAGTATCAGCTATCGACTCTAGGTATTTATAAACTAGGCTCACGAGACCAGATTGTGACTTTGAATCCAGGGGTCATTTTTTCACAGTGTCCACGAAACGATAGCTCAAGCGATTAACAACAAAGTACCTTTGTTTGCTCACTGAAAAGTTTGTCGTGCAACGATTTGCCGCGCGATTGTGCGTGTCTTGTGTGCGTGGTTATAATGTTATGCGCGCGAATCGGCTGTCGCGCGCCGCAGCCTTACCCGTTCTAGTGCGTACACTCATACGATGCCGAACTTTGTCGTGCACGGGTCGGCCCGCTCGTCTGCGATGTAGGCACGGTACGTATTGTGGCGATGCGAACTTTGCAATGCGCAACACACCACCCTTGAAACCCCTGGCCGTGACATAAAGCTCCGCCGAGACAAAAATGGCCAGCCTTGGGAAAAATCTATCGCGGCACAAAGGGGACCCTTGTCGCGACCCAAGCACCCAGTCCCAGCCCTAAACCCTGTCGTGACACAAAATTTTTATCACGACATGGGGCTAAAAATCTCTATCGTGACCTAAAAGCCCATGTCATACCCAAAAATCCCTCATTAAGAAGACTCTCCGTCACGACACCTTAAAGTTCGCCGACACTAAACCTTCTATCATTTCCATTCCCCGTCGCGATATAGTAAGCTCACAGGATACGGAATCGCCTTTAACTAAAGAAATTTACCGCTGCATAACGACGTCCTATCGCGATTAATAAAATTTTCCTTCTTTCGCCGCCGCTGCGGATGAGAAAAATCTTGTTGTAACACCAATCCTTCCCCCATGGCCAAACCTCTTCGCGAAAAGCCTTAGGAACCATGTCGTGATTACGTAAATTTATGTTGCGATACGTAACAAGACAAAACTCTTCGCGACTTCTGTAAACTTTCTATCATGACTAAAGCAAAGAAGATCCCGCCTTTGGTATTTCCTACACTCGCGACTGCAGGGCCTCTGGTCGCGATCTAGAGATGCGAGCTAATTCGCCTTTCTACACCCCTAATTTCTCCCAATTGCATTTTACTCCAACATCTAACAACTTTTCACAAAGGCAACAAGAAACCTGGTAAAACTTACCAAACTGCATAAATATTACAAAAATGAGTTTTATTACAACTCTTTCTCCTTACATATACATAAACTGAATAACATTCCGCATTTTTAAAATACATGAATAAGCCTACACTCCGCCTTTCTCACAACTAAGCACTTGGGTGTGTTTCATCTCCCAATGTACCTCCAGCACCTAAAAATATTTTCTCACGACGGGGTGAGCAATGCCCAGTAGAGAAAATCTCTTACAAGGGCTACTCCCCACCTAAGTGCATATGCAATGCCATGTTCACACATCCACACACATTCAAGTAAAAACATGCACATTTCTACATGAATGTCTACATGCCATGCCCTATGTCTCGAGTCCTCACCGACTCCCTCACACATCCATTTGCTATGTATGAAAACTGTTTTCAAAACAAAAGATTTTGTTTTTGAAACTCACTGGACATTCCGATATAATTCTATCGATAACCCTTCGATATAGTTTATTTTTTTCGCATATACTTCGATAATATTGTTGGATAACCCTTCGATATAGTTTAATGGAATACTCCGATAATATTTAGTGGACAACCCTCCGATAAAATCGCTTTGTTCAAAAGCCATGTCATGCACTCACACCTCCATTCACGCGATGTCCCCGTGCACATGCATGTTGATGCCACTACATGGTGTTTACATATTACATGCATACTGAATACTACATTCAATATTCAAGAATTATGTTTACTACATCATGGGTAACTGGCGTATCTACAACATGCAATTCATATCATACATAATCCATGTTAATATATTATGTGCATATATCAACATCATCTTCACAAAAACTCCGCATGTTATTCCATCACAATCAACATGCAACCGGATTTTTTAGTCTCCAACCCAGAAAAAAATAAAGATAAACAATCAAAGATGTTATTCAACCAAGCAAGCATCATTAATAAATCGGGATTTTTTTTTTTCTCAAACCCAAAAAACAGCATATCCTTAATCGGCATATCGCTCAGAATCAAATTTTAACACACAATCCGCATTCTTCATGTTCCTGAAGATCCCACAATACTAGTATATAGCTCCACCGGTCGCGAATCAAGCAGCCTGAACTTAATACAACCGTGAACATGATCACAATTTAAATTCAAACCATTATGAACCAGCCCTACTGTTAAGGCTGAACCCCATGGCCATTGAATGGCCCTTAGACAAGAGTAACCAGAGTAGGAGAAGAACCCTACCTCTTGGGGTATGAACAATGCCTACTCCTTGGTCCGCCGGATGCCAGAAAATGGAAGGAGAGCAGCCGGTCTCCTCCTTTTATTTTTCCTCTCTTCCTTTCCTTCCTTTTCCTTTCTTTCTATCTTTTCTTTTCTTACTATTCCTTTCTTTCTCTACTTCTCATTTCCACCGAACTGATTTTGTTTTGGATCTTGGTGGAGAATTTCATCTCAAACCACTTTGACATGTGTCACCCATGCCAACTTGTCCACCACTATCCTCCCACGCATGAGTGTACACTTAGCCTCACTCATGTGCCAAGTGTCCTTTCCTCTAGTGCCATTACTTGGGCACCACGCCTCACAAGTGCCACCCTATGATTTGTCCATTCGCCTCGAAATACGTGAAATTTCTCGAATTATCTCGCATCCAACGAAATTCGACCGTGTACCTAGATTTCGCGGAGACAAACTCAACTACGCTTGTCCGTGTCGCCATCCGAGATCTAGAGAAATTTCCGCACTTGCGCTTGTACGTAATGGCAATCTAACGCTCACTTTACCTGTGCTTTTCACAAAATCGGCCGACCGGCGAACAGCCTACACGCCGCGACGCCGGGACGCTGTGGACGCTGGAGCAAGATCTTCATTCTTCCCTCTATTAGCCTCCAAAATGCCTCAATTTGACCAACAATGCAAAATGAAATTGCATATTAGTATATGAAGCGAAAATGCTACTAAATTAGTTATAGAAGAGATCTAAAACAAACTAAAACCCGGGTATGTAATGAGCTTTTTTTACTCATCAGAATTCGTCTTCACGGGTGATCTTTCTCGCAAGATACAAGTAACCTTTGGTACACACAGCTTTTATGGTCATGACCGTGAGTGTTTCAAGTCGCGATCGTAGCCTTTTTTTCAACACAACTCCTTCATTTCTTGCCCGAATTACTTGCTTCTTATCTTATTTTCTTTGTTTCTGCAAAATACACCGTTATAGGGGGTTAGACATGAAAATAACTAAAAGGAGTGCTTGGTTATCATCAAAACATTGATTTATGCTATATTTTACACTAAATAATGTTAGCCTAAAACACACCTAACACTTTGACATGTGAGTCCTTCCTTAGATGCCAAAGCCACCGTATAGTTTTTCATAAAGATTGTGGTCGATGTGTCGACGAGAAGAAATCGTCCCACCATGCATAATTCACAAATAATTTGTCGATGCACAATCGATGTTTCATCTAATAGAAGTTCCTCCCTTTCCTCAACGGTTAAGGAGAGACATGCAAATTGATCTTTCATTGAAACAAATCGATCCGGGCTTAGGAATTGAAATTCAAAACTATCAGGATCGAATGAAGTGCCACACGCCTAAAGATAGAGAAAACTGACGCTCTCGAAAAGAGATTATACATATTTGACAACAAAATAGAAAAACATCATATTTTCATATAATAACTTTTTACTCTTTTCAATTATTTTATTTTAGATTTTTTTAAATAGAAACCAAGTTAAAACTATTTCAAGTTTCAATGTATTTTTAAACTATAATCCACATAGCTAAGACCATTTGGGAGGTGATTTTAAAAATATTTTTATGAATTCTTAGACAATCGTTACCTGGAAGTGCTCTTATAGAGCAAATACTTATTTAGAAGCTTTAAATGATCTTAATTTGCTTTATAGGGCTTTAAATGTATTTTAGAAAACAAAATTTGATGGTTTAAAAAAAAGGATAATTCTCCATATTTGTATAATTAGTTTTTTTTTTTAAACAATATTTAAAAACCAACTTAAGACACCTCTAAATCTCCAACATTTTTTGCTTGTTTTCTATTATCTTTGAAATGAAATAAAAGAGCCTAATAAGATGGACATATATAAGTGTGACTTCAGGAACACAAATTTCTAATGTGTGGATTACGTGAGAGTTCAAACTTTAGTAAGGTGAATCCGAACTTTTACGGACTGTGTGTAAAGTAGAAATAAAATATATGCATAAAAAACATAAACACATAATTTTGTATGCAGTTGTTGTGCCCAAATGCAAGGAGATGAAGTTTTGCAAGTAGTTTTATATGTTACGAGACTCCATCTCTACCCACTTTGACATGGTAAGTTAACAATTATTTGAATGGGAATGTGCATGTGAGATGAAGTGTCACCCAAGCCCTAATTCTTGTGTTTGTTTCTCTTGATTCTCTTCAAATCTTTGTAAACCCTAACTCCTCAATTCGATTTTCACAGTTCAATATCACAAATCCTGCTGGGAGATGAGGCTCAAGATTGATGATGATCAGAAACCATAAGCTTTCAATTTCCTATGAGTTGGGTTAGTGTTTGGATGAAATTTTGTCTTATAGGTACTAAGAAGCATAATAAGATTGTTTGCTCATTATTTGGATTTTTCTCAGACCAAACAGATCTCGTAGTGATTAAAAGAAAAAAGAAAAAAAAGTCCCTTATGTTGGATGAAATAATCAACTGTGTCTAGTCCCTACAGAATCAAGTAGGTATAATTAAGTGGTAACGTGAGCGAGAGCATATAAAAAAATTGCTTTCTACTATTTTTTTTCTTCGACAATTTCATCTCTACAATGGAGCACAGGAAATATGCTCAGATCATAGTCTTTTATTTTGATTCTGCGAGTCTTAGTTTTCCCCTCTGCAGTTTTGTCATTTCTTATGTGCTTTACGCCATTGGGTACATGTTTCTTTGGCTGGAACCCTACTACTTTGCTCACATCTTAGAGACATACCCAAAGTGAGGTCATGTCGGAACATGTTCCAAATCCCCAACTAGATCTTGGACTGTAATTGACTTTGTAACTCCCCGTCCCGAGAGGGTGTACCGTACATGTAACTGTTGGGGCGCATACGAGCACCACACGTACACAGTAATATTTTTTTGAGTTGTTGTTTAGATGAAATTGTGAAATGATAAATTTAGAACCTAGAATGTAGTACTGTAATGTGCGGTAAAATCGTAAATGACTCAAATAGGGACATAAAGGTCATAAGCAAAGAAGATAGTATGCCAAAGTAGAAATAACATAAGTTACTATCAATCAAGGAGAGATGGAGGACCAAATGTTAATTAAAGGAAAGTTGAGACTATAACAGGGAGATGAGAAACAAAATCTCATTCGTCTCATTTCGCAGTGGCTCCACGTTTCGAGGCGAGAATGAGCAAGGAAGAGAAGAGGAAGAAGAGGAAGAAGGGAGAAGAGAAGAAATGGAAGAATCCTCGTATGGAATCATGTGTAATTTAGGCTTCGGATGTCTAGGCTTTTTGGTATGAATTTCCATGGAGATTAGTTGCTTCTTGTTCTAGGGTTTTGTGGAGAGATCACATTAACCCTAGAATTCTTGAAGTTTTGTGGGAAAAACCCTAGTTGGTATAAAATAAACATGGAATCCATCAAAATTCTATGGTTTTATATGGATTGGTGGACTTGAGTAAGAGTTCTTGGATTTTCACCTAGGGTTTGGTTATAAGAAGTTCCAAATCACCAATTCAAGTGTCAGGAGTAGCTGATGAATTTGGCGTCGATTCTCGAGGTATTATGAATGAGAAGTTGTATGAAGAGATTTGAAAACCAAAGAGGGCAAAAAGAAGCATTTCTGGGCAAAACCACGAAGTGGTGCCAAGATTAAACAGGTGGTACGCACCACCATATAGAACCCATTTGGCACGGCATTAATAAGAAGCGGTACCTGGTATTCACTATTACGTATCGCTCGTACCAGCATTCACAAAGGTCCAAATGCCCAGATTTTGGTAGTTTCACATATTTAAGCTTAAAATCATACACCGATTGTATAGGAACCTTACTAAATGATTAAGAGATGTTCAAAGAAGATTTGGAACTCAATGAAAACGTAGCGCACTCCGCCGACGATATTCATCAGAGCGTGACTAAGTGCTATGAAGTATGTTGTTTACGCTTATACGAGGCGATTAATGTGTTCATCGTATTCGCTTAAGTGTGTGTAGGCTAAAGCAAAGACGGTGAGCCTGCTCAAGTTTAAGAGCAGAAAGCGAGCGTTCTAAACCCATTTTTCAAATACTGTATTATTATAAATTGTTTTACGTCGGTATTTCATGGTTTTGATTTTAAACCATATCATAGCAAGCAATGAGTTTTACAAACAATGGTTTTGATTTTAAACCATATTTAAAGCAAAGCAATGGTTTTGAGTTGTAAAACTGATATTTCAAAGAGCACTCAGCTAAAAAGAATATTTTCAAAACAGCTCAATGAAAATCCCTAGTTTTAAGCAAGCATACGGGTCAGAGGTATTCCGTACGTGCACGGTGGTGTTAGGATATCATTCATGCATTTTAGATTTGCCTGCCTAAGAAACTTACTCATGCATCATGGCATTTAAAGGAGACCGCGGGCACGATTCGAAAGTATATACTAACGCATTAATTAAATTACGGGGTGATGGAGACCCAGGGATTCCACCATATTTACCGGTGTGGAATCGAGCCAAGGCTCTTCCACCTAGGTGACGTGGACTCGTGTCCTTCCACCTAAGACGGCCGATGCCCAAAGGTCACACTTCACCCCCTCTCGACCACTCCATAGAAATCCCCACCGTTACCTTAACGCTCTAGAAATTCCTCGTGGAAGCAAAGCCGTGTCACATTGAAAACTCAGATATGTAATTTTTTCCTTTTTCCAACTTCTATGATTTCAGAAAATCTCTAAGAAGATATCACCGCATAAAGGACATATTCCAAATCCTGTATACACAATTTACATTTTTCCAAAATATGGCAACCAACAATGTCCTTACAAAAGATCCTCAGGCTCAACACATTTTCACAAAACTACACTATGTACATACATATGCTCCATTATACAAATTCAAAGTATTTCCTTACAAAATATTATTAATAATAAAGATCGATACAAATGTCGAGAATCCTAACTGCTTTAGCTATCCCAAGGTGGCCTCGTCCCTCGAAAATAGTTTTTAAAACAAGAAAATAATGAGCTAAACGAGCTCAGTGAGTGTATGCTTTATAAAATGTTTTTCTTTTTCAGAAAACATCTCAAAACCGTAAAACTCTCTTTTACAAGATATTTTCCAGAAGCTTTGCTTGCTTACTTTGCTCTGCTTTGCTTTATAAGTTTCTAAAACTTTTCTCAAATCTCTTGCTTGCTTGCTTTACTCTTGCTTTGCTTTTAAAAGTTTATAAAATTTTTCTCTCTAAATCTTCATTTAAAAGTTTATAAAACTTTTTATAAACACGGGAGCCTAGGCTCAACCGCATGCTTTAAATAAAAACGGGAGGCTGGGCTCAACTGTTTGCTTTAAAATAAAAACGGGAGCCTTGACTCAACCGTTTTCTTTAAAATAAAAACGAGAGCCTGGGCTCAACCGTTTGCTTTAAAATACACACGGGAGCCTGGGCTCAACCGTGCACCAATGGTTGATTTTCAAAACTGTATAAAATATGCTTATAAATCATCAACCATTGGAGGCCTTTCTTGCTTGCTGTACCCTAGTGAACACGGGAGCTTGGGCATCGAACAGGCCTGGAAAGGACCTCGGGGTCGCATCACCTAGGTGAAAGGGTCAGCACACTTCACTTCACCTTTTAGGTAAATATGTGGAATTGACCTGGGTCTCCATCACCATAATTTAGTTAACTCGTTAACCCTATATACTCCAAAGACGTGCTACTGCCTCTTTAAATGTCATGCATGAACTAAGTTTTCCGACCGTGACAAATCTTAAAATGCATGAATGATATCCTAACACCACCGCACGCATTTTAATAATTTCGACCGATATGCTTCGCTTAAACTAGTGGATTTTAGTTAGGCCTGCTGGTAAATATTCTTTGTTTCGTTGGGTTGAACATGGTTTAATAATTCAAAACTATCGCTTGCTTTGAATATGGTTTGATAAATCAAAACCATTTGCTTGTTTGATTTTCACATATGGTTTAAAAATCAAACCATTTGCTTGCTCGCTAAACTCATCAGCTCTTTCAAATATGGTTTACAATCAAAACCATTAAATGTTGTAAAACAAATATAATAATACACTAAGATTAAAAATGTGCTTAACACCCACCCTTGCCTACTAAACTTGAGCACGACTCACAACTTTCCCGCCTTTACTTTTACTCCCACACACCAAACAAATACTGGCGAACACATTAATCGCCACGATAGCACCAACGTACTTCATAAAGACTTAGTCACACTCAACGAATATCGCCGAGGCGGCGAGGTACGCTACGTTTTTCATTGAGTTCCAATCTTCTTTGAACCTCTTTTAATCATTTAGTAAGGTTCCTATACACTCCAAGGTATGATTTTAGTTTAATTATATGAAATTACGTAAAATCGGGCATTTTGGGGCGCAGGGTACCAGACCACTTGCTCGTACCGGTACCAAACACATTCTGTATGGTGGTACCGGTACCACTTGTATCGGTACCGGTACCGATTGGGTTCTATTGGGTGGTACCGGTACCACCCTGTTTTGGTACCGATACCACTTCGTGATTTTTGCCCAGAAATGCTGATTTTGCATCTTTTGGTACCAATTCTCTTCATACAACTTCTCCATTCCATCATACCTCAAGAATCAACATGGAATTCATCCAAAACTACTCCACAACACTTGAATTGGTTATTTGGAACCTCATATAACCAAACCCTAGGTAAAAATTCCAAGAATTAAACCCAAGGTCCACCAATTCCTACAAAACCATATAATTTTTATGGATTCCATGTTTATTTTCACCAACTAGGGTTTTTCCCCACATAACTTCCTTCGGCTAAGAACAGGGTTAATGTGATCTCCAAAAACCCTGTAACAAGAGCAACCCATCTCCATACTAAAACCCTGGGGTGAACTGTAAAATACACATGGATTCATACAAAAAAACACTGGCTCTTTCTCCTTCTCTTCTTCCTCTTCTCTTCTTCCTCTCTCTTCCTCCCTTTCTCCTTCTTCTCAAAACAAGAGCTCTAGAAAAATGAGACCAAATGAGATTTTTGTTTGTCTCATCTCCTATTTATAGTCTCATTGGTACCTTAATTGCAAAATAGGTCCTCCATCTCCTGGAACAATTACACTTCAACTTTTGTTGTTATTTTTTATTTGAATACTATCTTATTTGATTATGCCTTCATGTCCCATTTTGATCACTACATACTCTTATCTTGTTCTAGTACCACATTCGGTTCATAAATTTATCATTTCACTTGAGATCATGATATGCGCCTCACGCATGTATTGTACACTCTTCTGATGGCTGTACACCAAAGGCTCCCATGTTCACTGGGTGGTACAACAAGCAGAAAGGCTCTGAAGTGGTTGATGACGAGAAGTACAGCCAGGCCAAAAATCAATCATTCACACCTGGCCGAGTCTTCAGCCCTTGTTTATTTCCTAAAAGCAAACCGCTTGAGCCCAGTTCCTGGTGTGGGTTATTTTAAATGTGGTCGAGTCTGTGTTCTGTAATATTTAGTGGAACAAAGCTTTATTGAGCCTAGGTCTCATGGTTATTTTAAAAACAAATGTGATTGAGCCTCTTAGTTCATGTTTTATTTTAGTAAAGAAACCCGCTGAGCTCTCCTCCCAAAGGCTCCGTTTTTTATTTAAAGTAAACTACTGATTCAGTTCGCTTTTATTTTAAAGATGCTATTGAGCCTGTGTTCTCTGTTTTATAAAAGTTTTATAAACTTAAAGCAAGTATTTATGAAAATTTTATAAACTTTAAAGCAAGATTATAGAAGAGATTTATAACCTTTAAAGAAAAGGCAGTAAAGCAAGGGCAGATATTTCCGAGAAAGTTTTAAACTTTAAAGGTGCAAGCAAGCAAGGCTTCGGAAAATATCTCTAAAGAGAGTTTACAGCTTTGAGATGTTATCCCAAAAGCAAACATTTTATAAAAAGTATACACTCACCGAGCGCCTGCTAGCTCATTATTTTCCTGCTTTAAAAACTATTTTCCAAGTACGTACCATTTTGAGGCAAGAGATCTTCCCGACTTTGTAGGTCATTTATTACTAATCTTTTGTAAGAAAATATTTAGAATTTGTATAAATGGGAAGTATATGTATGTACATAAGTAGCGTTTGTGAAATGTGCTGAGCTCAAGGCTCTTTGAAAGAACATTGCCGGTTGCCATATTTGGAAAAGTGTAATTGGTGGTTACAGGATTTGAAAATTTATACCTTTATGCACCGATACGTCGCTTAGATTTTTACCAAATCATAAGTAAGAAAAGGAAAGATTTTACACGAGTTTAGCAAGTTAAATACGCTTCGCCTACGTAGTGGATTTATCTAGAAGAAACTACTGGACTTCACAGGACAGACACCCGCCGCCAGTGGGGGTGGTGGGTTGACTGTCTCATATGTTCGCCTATATCAGGCACAATCACAGTGATCTCTTTTGTCCACACATGGCCAAGGCTTCAAAAAAAAAATGGAACTGCTTTTCAATTTGGTTAGTTTGGGTGAGTTGCCTCGTGATCATCCGTGTATGGTCGACCGTTTTTGTTTTTTTGTTGGAAAGAGGTAAATGCTCGGGCTACTTGTTCTTTTTTTTCTTCCTTCGATCATCGAGAAGATAATTGTAAACTGGGATTCATTCCGTTCAAGTACATCATTGTCTTTATATTACCTAGTTACTAGATCATTTCTTTTGTCTCTTGCATTAAGGTCTCCCATGATAAGCCCATATGCACAACACGGGCCTCATTGCCTAAAACTATATGGTTATTCGCCTACTTCCAAAGATATTTTTCTATGTAATACTAATTTTCTCGTGTTTCGATGGTATTAAGTGTATCATTTGGCGAAAATCTTGATGCTTTCGCTTCCTCATCATGGTAAGGATTACGCATAAGATCAAACAGTCTAATGATCTGAGTAATGACTGCCATATATGAGAGTCTATCCTTAAATAAGGTGACTTCCTCTGCCACTGGGCACGCTTGGGTGAATTGTAACGCGATGGTGGTGAGGAAATTTCTACCAATGTGGGAAACACGACTGAAAAGAACGTGGAATGACTAGAATTGAAATGAAGTTAGGTCTGGGTTCACTCCGGGCCCTTAGTTTTATTTCTTATTTTATTTTTGGCAATATTAAAACATCTTCGATGGTGGTAAAACACTGCTTTTATTCTGCACGCGACACCTTGAATAATTTATTCTGCGTACAAAAACCCCGAGAGATCCGGTGAGGTGCAGATGATGTCACACCAAGAACCAAGAAGTGTTTTCAAGATCGATGAACACCCTCGTTTTGACGGCTGCCGCTTTTGCCGTCATTTTCGCTTTCAAGAAGTGAACCCACTTTTTATTCCTAAGCTTTCACACTGTGAGAGCTATTAGAGTAAAGTTCATCTTACTCTCTAATGTAGATTATTTTTCAATCCCATTGTTATCCAGAGATTTATTTATTTATTTATTTTTACTATAAGATATATTTCTGGGGTATGTGTGTTTCAATTCAGGAGCATACAACAATGGATTGAAGAACAGTGTGTGCCTTCTTATTGTTTTACTCTAGTTATCAAAGCCTTTGCGTTTGAGCTTTTCTTGCATTTGAGGTCATCTCTCAGAAATGCCTATGAACTTGTGCCATGGTTGCACAAAGCTACCAGAACCAGCACATTCTTAATCGAACTACATTCAAGTGAATGGCCAAACCTCAGGGGCCACGATTCCTAAGATTCGGGTGATAATAAACATGTTTGACCGCTGATTTTCTTCCTGGTCTTATTTCATCTCATCAGGATTTCAATATTTCTTTTTCTTTTCATATAAGTGCTATTTTGTGAATCATGCCTTTTATATAATTTTTTTTTTTTCCATTCTTCTCCAAAAAAGTGCCTTTAAATGGTAAATCGAAGTGAAGAACAAAAGTGGTGCTATACATTTGAAGGTTTTTAGATTCCCCATTCCCATCTTCATTTAATATTTTTATCTCCATCCCCACATCCGTTGGAGGATCGGCTACCCATACCCTACCCAAATACCCTATTTCAATTTGTAAACAAAAGTCGAATCCACTGTTTTGGCCTTGTGGCTTTTTACTAAATAAATATGCACAGATTACATGTTAAGATTGAACGGGTATCATGTCGAGGATGTGATGGGTAGGATATACTAGCCATCCCATCCCTAGCCGAAAATCAAACTCACTCATCGTGACATTACTGGATCTTAAATGTTCCCATACCCCTCCATTTTGATTCGTGTATCGGATTCTTCTCACCGTTGCTATATAAATCGGCTTCATCCTCATTTCTTACGACTTTGCAGACTCAGCTTTTGGTAAACAATGGCACACACAATGGAAGAAACATTAGATGACACCCATTGGCAATGAATCAACGGAACCAATGTATTAAAGATGGAAGAAAAATATGTTCTTATTAATATTTGAGAGCAAGATCCACACTCATTTTTCTTTTCTATATCATATATAAAACAAACAAATAAAACAAATCGGAGAGTTGTCTCAGATTCAAAGATTCATGGAGGAGATCTTCGCAGCTCTAGCTCTCAAGCCCATCCCTGGTCGAGGAGGAAGATCAAGAGAGAGTCAAGAAGATCAAAGTCCAAAACAAGAGAACCCAAAAGGCGAAAAACAAAGATCAAAATCAAGCACTCTAGCAATGCGCGATGACGACGAAGGCAACGGTCCCTTTACGCAAAGGCATGATGACGATTTAAGATGTAAAACGCCAATCCAGAGAAAGAAAAGCTTGCATGCACTTTGTTTCTCAGGCAAAGATGTTATGTATGGGCAAGCCCTTCCAGTAGTTCATATGATATACACTTATCCAAATTTATGGCAAGCATGCCTGAATAATGTATGGCCCCAATGCTGGGCCTGCTTCCTTATTGAGAATTTGGCATGAATTGGTTATGAGGGAAAGAATTTGTATATGGTTGCTTATGATTGGAGACTATCTTTTGAGAATACAGAGGTTTCAAGATTACATTCTCTGATTATCTCCTCACCATAGCATTCCACCAACCTAAACACATTCTATGACATGATTGAAGTCCTGGCATCAATGACTTTAAAGCTAATGGATAAATTAATTTGTATGGTAAACATTATGTCTTGAATACTTCACTTTAATGAACTGGTTTTAAACCTATTTACAAAATGCTATGAACCCATCCCTTGCATGGCGTTAGTCAACCATAAGCCGTGGCTATAAACCATTCCTATGCCGAGGTTAATCAAGGAACCATGATTGCAACCACCTTAAGTGATCGAGGTCAACCACAAACCACGGCTATAAACTATGCCAAATTGTTGAACAATTGAAGAGCCTATAACTGGCGGTTTGTTAATGGGGTACATCAGATTTCCATCACTTTATGCAGTCGTTGGCGCCACGTTGTCTTCATCCATAACATATTTATAGGCTGCATTATATATTACTTTATTATTAAAAGATCAAAGTAATTAGCGCCTTTTCTGTAGTATTATGGTTTATTTCTACTTACTTTCCCAAAACAAATAAAATAAGGGCGAACAAAACCATTTTTCAGCTGGTTTTAGAACATGAAAAATAGTCTCGCAGATTTTGAGGTAAAACGATCATAACCAAAATACGGCTCAAATCGTGTTGCAAAGCTTCGATGTCCTCGCTGCTGCCGCGGTCGACAGGATCGAAGGTCGGCATCTGAGCGTTACTGGAAGCGTCCAGTCGCTAGGCCCATACACTACCATTCAGCAATCCCACTTGCCAGCTACCACAAAGTTCGCCAGACGCAGAACATTGAAATCAAAGAAACAAACACTTTGCATCAGAATTAGAACGGTTTATGCCTTTCACTTTCACATCGTCACGCAAGCAACGTATGCGCGAAACGCAATTCAAAGAAGTCACAACAACAAGGTTGGGGGATTTTCAGTTGTGCTTTGAACTGGATGCCAAATGGTATCAATTTTATTTTCATTTTGAAAAGAAAGTTAGGAAAATTTGAAAACAAATAAACTCAAATATAATATTTCCAACATTCTTCAAGGTAGAAAAGAGAAATTGTCTATAAAGAGAAAACATTATAAAAGAATATGAACATCTGTAAAAAATTTACAATATTACACTTATTTTGCCTAAAATGTAATGAACTGATCTGGTTTCATTTAATCAATGGCAGAAATAGATTCCTTGTTAATATATTAAAACTGTTGTAACTGAAAGTAATACAAGAAAATATTAATATTTTTTCTAAGTTTTTTTTCATGTTGATTTGAATGTGAGATATAAATAATCAAATACACAAAATTTTCTCAAATTTTATATATTTTAAAATTTCTTAGTCTAGAGAGAAACAAATAAAATGAGTTTGAATAAATATATGTGTTAATTTATTAAGTTTAAACTCATTTTTATTTTTCTCCAAATTTTTCCTCATTTTTCCTCATTTTTCCTTAAAATTTTTCTTATTTTTTGAAATTTTCTTAATACTTTTCATATTCCAAATTTATTAAGTTAAATTTCTATTATTAATAATTAAAATAAATTAATAGACCAAGATAAAAAAATAAGGAGCCAGCAAATATAACGTGATTATTTTTATTAATTTTCATCTGAAAAGAAAAAGTTGCAGTAACAAATATGGTTTTCAATTTTCATTAAAAAAAAAAACAATTTTCACTTCTATTCAACGGTTTCTCAAAAAACTAGAATGTAAAAACTATTTGTGAAAACAGTTTTGAACTAAATGCAGCCTAAATTTAAAATAACCAACTAAAATTTCAAAACTTTGATTGTAAACATGGAGATATGATATTGGAGGAAACTAAATATAGGCTTAACAGTTTAAAGAGTAAAGACAATGACAATTAGCCAGGTGGTGAAAAACACTGACAAATTAATCTATTTAGTTTGCTCTTAAATTTCAAACTTTCTGTGCATATCCACTAATATTCTTCTCACTCCATAAATATGAATAAATCATAAACTCGGACCGGTAGTATTTCTAGCCTCTCAGGCAACTCCAACAGCTTTAGTAGACAAAGGGAACTGCAGAACTTCATGGATAATCACACTCTACTTACATGCCCATGACAAAGAATCACACTATTGTTATTTAATAGGAATAATTAAAAGATAAGCTTTGTTTTTCTAGTCTTTGGTCTGACTCACTGGGGCACAGCAGATTTTTTTTGAATGTTTAATATACAGGATGCTGTAAACCACTGAAATCTTTTTCCATTCGATTTGATAAAATATTTTATTTTTCTACAAAATAATTCACAGATAATAACATAAGAATAGAAAAGTTTTTTTTTTTTTTTAATAAAATGAGTTACTTTCAAGAAAAAAAAATATGGAAAATGGGTAGATTCATAAATTTAGATATCGATGTCTTTAATCAAATATATTTTTAAAACTCTTTCTTAAAAACAAATTTTATTTTGAGCTCACAATCTTTTGCCTATTTGCTACTCATATTCTTGACAATTGTTTTTGTTCTAAAATGTAAGATAATGATGAAAACAATAGAATATGATTTTATTTTTATTTTGCATAATATGAAACCATAAAACATTAGGTTAATTTAGATAACAAAATGTTTTATAATATTTCAAAATCGTTTTATTTCTGTTTAAAATGAAGAACAAAACAAACTTAAATGTTGTTTCATCTTTTAGAATAATTTTTTACCTTTGATATGTTTCAGGTCCCAATTGTGTCAAATATATCTCAAGAGGGTCATCTTTTCCTATTACTTCTTTGTTTTCTAAACAGAAAATATAATTATCTCCATGAGTGGTTTTTTTTTATTTTTTATAGTTAAACATTTTAATTACAATAAAATAAATTATCGTCATTGAAACTCGAACATGTGACCCTCCCCTCCTTATACTTTACCGGTGTACCACGTCTTCTCTACTTTAACTTTGTTTTACTTTTATTCTTAATCCTGTTGTCAACAATTGAGACAAATATATTGTAACAAAAAAATGAAAACTAATGTGCTTATGCACTTTAATGGGAATCTTTATTTTATAATTTACTCATTTAATTAAATAACTTTTGAATTAAAGCAAATCAGCATCATCAGGAGACTATCAGATCGTGACAGAGTGCTTAGCTTTGCTTCCTATTCTTGAAAACCTAGCAGGGTGACTCAACTCTAGTTTTTTTACATTATATAATTATTTCTTAAAAATTAAAATAGATAAAAGTTATAAAAAAACCTAAAAACTATTAAGATATTTATATATATATATATATATATATATATATATATATATATATATATATATATATATGTTTTTGTTTTCTAATTGTTGAAAGGTTTCTATATTTCTTTGTACATATACTCTAAAAAATTGAAGTGTTTTAAATCTTCTTGTTTGATTATTTTTCATATAAAAAAAATTGTGCCTCAATATATATATAATTTTTTTTTTTTTAAATTTTCATGAAAAGATTCTCAGTTTCAAATGTTGCTTTTATTTCATTTTTCTACAAATAAATTTTTCATTTTAAACATTGTTTTTTAGAATACAAACATAGAAATAAAATTACTTTAGAAAATAGCTGCATACTTATGCTTGAGTACATTTCATACATAGCTGGTCTTAACTCATGGAATTAGATTCTATGCATCGAAATAGGAGTCTCCAAAGTGATATTTTTCAGCTTCAGTTAGGTCCCAACTCCCAGAACTTAATTACTCACTAAGATTGAATCGATAGTTGCAAAGCCATGAACAACCTTCTAACATAGTATTTCTTTGAGCCCCACACATTTCTTAATTACTTGATATTTTGCCAATATTCATACAATATCTGTATGTTAGCTCCAATAGTTCGTCAACAAATCCATCCCTTAATTCAAACTCAAATTTTAATGAGATAAACAATAAACATTAAAGATAATAAAGAGATTGCACACAGAAAACTTAAAATGTGGTTGTTTGAGATAAGATATTTTGGAGAAACTAACAGAATCTGCTGGTATCATGGTGGTAGTAATTAACTACTACTCTCCACTCCTTAACATGACTTTGATAGCTCTCTGTCTCTTCACTGAAGGTCATCTGTTTTTCCCACCAATATTATTATTACTCATAATCCTTGTATAGACATGGGTGGTATTTTATGCATTTAATACATATGGAACGTGCACAAATGGAGAATGTTCATGACTTGTTTAACTTGTGTCTCTCACAACAATCTACAAAATTGAACCTTCATTTTCATGCTTGAAATATCAACTGTAATTATGCTGGCTTAACCAATCAAATATGTTTCATTTATTTTATCTTTTTCCTGTGTAATGTTAATTTAAGTCCCACTCCTCTGCTTCCTGTAACATAAAAGAAATAAAAATGCCCATAAAGTGATTTTAGCAATAGTTACCTAAATTCCTTGTAAAATTATTTAATCATCATATTAATGAATTGAAACACCTTAATTGAGCGAACAGAGTAATTCTTTAATGTTAATATTTTTTATGTTCTTCACATTTCTTTATTTTTTATTTTTATTTTCTTTTCTTGCATTTTTCCTTAAAATTTCCAGAATCCAAAATACAATCCTAAATTTTTTAATGAAGTTATCTTCACTAAGGAGCTTTATACTTTCAATTAAAAGCTTTATATTCTATTACTTTTAATCATTTTTTTCTTTATAAAATTATAAATAAACATATATTTATTATTTACTTTTTTACTTCTTTTTTATTTACTTTAGTTTCAAATCTCACACATAATTCTAGAGGCAAATTTGTGCAAGCAATAAATTTTGAGTAGCTACGAATCTCAATTTTATCTATTTTCACTTGTTCATCTAATAAATGAATTTTGATTGAAATCTCTAAATGATGCTGGGATCTACTGTGAGAAATACCTTCAATTATTAAACTTATGACGGACAAAGGTGTAAAATAGATCATAAATAATAAAGCAGAGCTTCAAGGTTTTCAGCCTTGCCAGGTCAATTGTAGCAGCATCTGATCTCTAATTTGGCTAAAGAATGATCATTTTTCTCTAAATTTTCATTTAAAATATTTTTTATTTTTCGCGTGAGAACCTTATCACCTGTCTACATCTCTTCAAGTACTTTTTATCATCTTTGCCTTTTTTGAGTTCTCTATAACTTTTCCCATGTTCTCATCCCCTAAGAGAATACTTTTAATTTTTTTCCTTATTTTTCTAACATAATTTTTTCGTGAATTTCAAACAGTTCTTTCTCTGCTTTTACTTTAATTGACATTAATTTCAATTTTTCACGTGACAAATTTTATTATTATAAAATACTTATGGTAGGTCACTACTTAAAAGGTTTGAAATAATGACACTGTATATACTCCTACTTATAAGGTTCGTCACACCTGGTTAATCCATGGAAATTGGCTGTGATCTACTACACACTATCATTCCCCATTTATCGGATCCATACTGAACAAAACCTGGAGGTCTCTCCCACAAAGCCCCATCCAAAAATACATAACTGTTTAACAATTATACTCACATGATCTATTCAGCTCAATGATACCACACTGGTAATCTACACTGCTAGCTAGCCCACTGGTCCTATCCAACCATACCCTAAATACGCCACACGAACTATAGATATAGGCTATATATCAATTATATGACTATATAAATGATATATTAAAACTATCGTTTCCATATATATATGTAAATATATCCAAAGTGATCCGTTTCATAGCTGTCCCAATGCGAGTCAATCATCAATCTTAATTCAACATGAGTTGGTCCCATCACAGTTGAAAAGGTGCCTTGTCAGCTGAGAATCAATCTCCTGCAAGAAGCTTCCCACCTAAGTTTGAAGGATCCCACCCGATTAATCCCCATGAACCTAGACCTCCCCATCTACTCACATAAATCTTTCTTAGCAACAAGAAACCTTGATAACCTCTTTTCAATCTTAAACACATTTAAAAAAAACAATGCGTGAAGCCAAGGGTAAATTTTTTCTTCTTTCTTTTGTTTTCAAACACTGATTTTTCATGTAAAAATCGACTGTAGTTTCTCCTGCTTCACTTTCCTAAATTTACAAACCCGATAAAAAGCATTTAAAAACACTTATAAACTTCAATTTTATACTTCCATATTAGAACTTTCGCCTACAAACCTAATCATTAAGATATATATGGCATTGGTTTACTCAAATCATCAAAATATATCAAACCCTCTAAATCCATGCACATTTTATCAAAACACCTGGCTTGTCGACTAGTCACCGCCGTGACCTCGCCTCCCACTGAGACTGTGTCTCCAGTTCCTTTTCTCAACTTTATACACATGTATATATACAAACAAAAATATTCACCACAAACAATATGCAAATATATATACAATGAATCCTACTGGGCCTTCATTCCATCAATGGCTCCCGACTCACCACAAGAGGGTCCCCATCTGGCAAGACTGCCTCATCCCGGTACGTTTTTGAAACCACTTTAAAAGAACTGAATAAAATTTATTCAAATGTGAATGTATACTTTCATTTAGATAACATTTTATATATCAAAATAATATATCATATAATTAAATCGATGAGAGATAAATGATGGTGTTTAAAACTTTCTTTCAATAAATACTTATACCATGAAAAATCAATTCTATGCTTTAAACATTTATGCCTTAAACTTTCTTTCAATAAATACTTATGCATTTAAAACCACTATGCGCAAGCCTTCTGACTGCAGTCCTCTTCAGTTTCTTTCTTTCATTCTTTCGATGAACCCAAGGAATAAACACACGTAATGGGGCCTAAAATTTTAATCACTGTGGAGGGACACACATTCCAAATTTCATAACCACTACTGCTGGAGAAACCCTGTCGCTTGCATAGGGTTCCGTACTATAGTAATTTTATCACGTCACAGTTATTACTCTAGACACCTATTTCCCCTCCCTCGCTTAAGAACCTTATAACTTCACCCTCTAAATCCTTACACGCTTTAAAGTGATCGGGCCGATATCGCCAAGGCACAAACATGGCTGAGAATCACACCAAAGAGCAGATTTCTAAAAATACATTTATAACACCTTTAAACTTTACTTATCATTAAAATACATATGCTTTACACATTTTTAAACTTTCATAATACCTTAATATGGCATACATATTTAATAATATATAAATATATGCATTGATGCAAGATAAAACAATGTGTAAAGATAAACATTTCATATGCCTAATAGCTATATAAAATTACGCAAACTTTCACATATTAAAACCATCACTCAAAAACTCAATTTCAAATATCATTTTAATTACGCCAACGCTTCAATTCCGCTTTGCTTCCTGCTGAGTTCCCGTTCCTGCCCACACTTTCACCTTTCCAAGAAACACAACTATACATTAATCATATAACTTCCATTTTAATCCACCATAATATTCATTTAAAGCCAAACAACAAATTACCCTTAAGCACTAAAACTCATTCCGCATTTGGCCAACCTTTTTCCAACAATACTTCAAGTAGACTTTATGACTCAAAATTATTCAAACGGTCTTCAAAATTTATGAAACTCTCCAGATCAGTTCTTATCAAATGACATCTCTTCCAAATTCTTCAACTGGCACCCCATCTCTAAAGCCCTCAACCATATAACACAATCTCGCACAACAGATAACTCGGAATAAGGCAAACAGAATCCGCACACAGTCCACCCTGAACCATTCCTCTAAAATTTCAGGCCTACACCTGCATGAACTCTGGTCCAGACAAATCCTTCCTGCAGCCTATTTTACCTAGAATTTTGAATCACTCAGACTGATCTGAATGGAGCAAGTTGTGTGGCTAAAATACTAAAACTGGTCAAAATGTAAAACAGGACATTTCCCCTGCATTTGAGGATCGCGCTCAAAAAATTTACCAAATTTGTGTTTCTCTTCCATTTTTCTTTCACTCTAAACACTTAAATCGATGTAATATACCATTTCAACATATCACACACAATTCACTATCAAACCCTAACTTTACTCACTTGATTTTGTCAAACTCCTAACCTAAACTATGGCTTTTCAATTGATATACCCATACCATTAAACCTTAAATACCATCAATTTTTTAACATCCATACTAGAATTTAAGACATTAAACATGGAAAACATCAACCCTAACTTTCCCACCATGAAAACTTACTTGTTTCTTAAGCTTTGGTCTTCCTTGATTACTACCACTTGAGATCACTCTGAAAGCTTGAAAACAAAGAAAACCCCACCTCCTCCCAACTCCCTGATTTCTCTCCTTTTCTCTTCCTCTTTCTCCTTTCTTCCTTTCTTTTCTCTCTCTTTTCTCCTTTCTTCCTTGCATTTGACCCTCTTGAGAGCACTTAAATCCCTAAATTTATTTGTATTATTATTCCAAAAGTGCCTCTTGTAAAAAAATATATTGGTTGTTTGAATGATTTCATTTTTATCCTGAAGTTTCATTATTCATTCTTATGAGATTTGTCATTTACTCCATTATTTAAATCACTAATATTAAGAGATTTTGATCAAGAATATAATGAATATTCATTTATAGTGATTCATCCCAGCCTCACTATCGTTTTTATTATCTGATTATATGTCAAAACATTCCAGGTCGCCTACACTAAACTCCTGAACATAAAATATTTTTGAATCAATCCTTCCACAAATGGAATCAGCTCCCAAACCAAATCAATCCATTTAATCACAAACTTAATCCTGATAATAATATATTATCAATCTGTAATTAATGCCCTTAATTCAACTGAAACTAGGTCCAAACTGACCCGTTTCACTTTATTCCCACTTCATATCTTTACATTTATTCTTAGACCCTTTCAGATTTCAATTCTCCAAAATTTCTAAAGAGTTTAACTCAAACCCAAACTACCATTCACTCAATCTCCATTATCTTCTGTAATATCGGGCCTTCAAAGTCATAGGAACCTGAAATCTTCAAAATCCCTTGCAACCCCTCCATCAGATAAAACAATAAAATCACTATCAATAGCACCTGAAGCACAATTTCAAATTTTCACTCACGCCCAAATGATGTCCAGAGCACTTTAAATTTTAATCCACCGTTTCTATCACACCTCAAATCGGGCCTCAATAACTACTATTATAACATTCAATAAGGTCAGTTCACCCTCTTATAAAAATTTGCCTTCAAATTTAAATTTCATGTGTTACTTCCGCATCGTGATTCATCCAAGGAACAATTTTACTGAAGAATCACTTTGCTTTAAAGAACCTAATCATTTCTTCGATTAACAATTTGAACCGGTCTTTCTTCATATCGCCAAATCTTCTTTCAATCTAACCCATGATCTCAACACATGTAAGAATCCGCAGATACTTTCACAGAAACAAAGATACGTATTATGGCCATCCAGTGGTAAACCCAACCAAGACGCCACTTTCCAATTATTTTCTGATAATTTCAAGAAACCACAGAGAGACTTTATCCCTTCTTTCAATATCACC
This sequence comes from Tetrastigma voinierianum, assembly GCA_016808115.1. Lineage (NCBI taxonomy): Eukaryota > Viridiplantae > Streptophyta > Magnoliopsida > Vitales > Vitaceae > Tetrastigma > Tetrastigma voinierianum. The sequence continues at coordinate 222,728 of JAEQBH010003091.1, forward strand.
ACCTTCCGTATGATATCCTCATAAATAATCACACCCCTTAACTAAAATTCCAACTTCCTCGTTATCAACAATAAAACTCTTTCCGCTTAATCTCGAGCTATCTTTAATTCATCAATCATAACTGCGAACATTATCCCGTTGAGCCCAAATTTATGAATCAAAATTTTCTTCTTCCTTCATCCAACATAATAATGGAGTCCAACACTTCCTTCCCTATGATAAGGTCTCAAGGTTTCATTTAATGTTTCGCAGAATGATAAGGATATATTGTAGAAAACTGAATAATTTATGTAAATGTTCCTTCCTGAATTTAAACTCAACAATAATGGGCCTTGATATTAACTTCCAATGTCCTGGTATGGCCTTCATTGGCTTCCAATCCGTGAAGTCATATAATCCTTTACATGCTAACTCAAACAACTTCTCAACTAAGTTTCATCATTTTTCCATAGGTAGAAATTGACTGATTGAATCAACACACCTATATCATCATGAACTCACTCCTCGCGTACAGAAACAAAAAATACCATTTATGATTTTTTATTTTATCAGGGATTGAAGAGATCATACTGAACCTAAATCTTTGATGCTTCAATCCAACTTTATTAAAACGGTTGGTGGTACTTCAACTTCTGCAAGATTCTCTTTATACCCTCCAATCTTTATGGCCCTGAAGATACATTTAAAGTTTCTGAATAACGCCTGCGGCGGAGCTTCCCATAATTTGGCTTTAATCTTTCCCACATCAAAGAATACAATCTGACCTCATCATCACTTATAAACATATGTCTCATTTAAAACTTTAACTGCCACTCACTTCCTTTCAATTTAATCATGATCTTATCTGAGCCTGGCAGCCTTCCCCATTCGTTCTGGCTAGCACAGCAGATCAACATGAATGGTAGCTAGTGGTGTCCCCAAATATCTGTTTAATCCACTGCACCTAAAGACCTCAATTCCATAAATCTAGTGGAGGTACACAACCTTAGGTGGAGGCAACCTAGGCTTCCTGTACTAAGAGAACGGGCCAACATTAATGATTTCCTGATGAAAATTCAATAGTGCACCTATAACCCAATGAGTTCAACCCATCTCCTCTCTGTCTCATGTATTTTAATTTTTCATGTGAACAACATTTATATGTTCTCGTGATCCTAAAATTTTACACGAATCATGATCAATAATGCCCATATAATGAGAGCAAAGATTCTGCTGCCACCAACCAACTGTGGTTATGTCCTACACTCTCGCTTCATGCTTTTTCAATTGCCTTAAATCTCATGCTATCATTCACGTTGCAATAATACACCCCCATGTCCACTTTTAGAAGCATCACAATATATGTTCAGAGGATCTTTCCGCTCTGACGAATCAAAGAACTGTATTAAGGTCAAATCTCCTTTAGTTCATCGAATCTTTTCTTCGGAGCATGTCTCTTACCATACAAACTTTTTCATCTTTCCTTGTCACTGAATGCGATCCACAACTGAAAATCCTTAACAACCTTCTCCGATAATCTCACAAACCCAGAAAATTTGTATCTCCGTTTCACATTCGCAGGTGGTTTTCGCTTCACAATTTTTCTCAACTTTATGATCAACATAAACCTTCATCGAAATCACATGCCTTTATAAATAATCGTTTAACTCAGACTGAATTATTGAGTTGGCATACTGGCAATAGACTCACTGGATGCCCAAAGATCTTCATTACCCGCTTTAAGATTGAAATGTCATCATGAATACACAACCCTGGACTAATAAAAGCCCAGATCCATCTTATATAGATCCATAGTACGGTTAAATATAAGTTAGTCCAATCAAATGACTAAAACTCACACGCTCATATCGAAGCCAAAGTTATCAGAACATCCTCCGACCGACCTAATTACGGTAACCTCAGCGAATCCAATTTTTTCTCAAAACACCCTCGTTTCCTGCGAATTAATCAAAAGATCATCAACCCGGTAAATGGGTTATCAAGTATTTCACTATATTCAACTTTATGTAATCATATAATTCAAACCTTCATCATCATTTTTTTATAACAACCCATAATTCCTCAAGGCTAAGTACTTTACTAACAAAACCCTTACTCACAAGCTTCAATCTACTATATCAATTTTCTGCAATCTTTCCAACCTTTAAGGAGCCATCAATACAGGTGCCTTAGCACTGGTCCCCAGTCCTGAAATAATATTCTTCAATCAAAATTAATATATATAAGAGAGAGGAGAGAGAGATATATATGCATATATATATATATATATATATATATATATACAGGTATAAGGTATATACATATATATATATATTTTTTTTTTTATGATATATACCTCTGTATGATCTCCTAAATGATCCAAAATTATTTCGACTTATCAATATCTTCCATCTGAATAACAATATCCCTCACCTCACTTGTAGATAAGCTAAATTTTGATATGAACTTCAAGTATTTTACACTCACATTAATCAATATTATCGTAGGTATTCCAACCCAGCTTCCAAAACCTCCATTCTTCTTGGCCAGAACCCTAACTTCTTCTTATAAACAACCTTCAGAGCGGCGGATGTTTGATGTTAGCAAACTACGCCTAATATAACATCGCGTCATGGATTCAATAATATCGTTCGCCAAAACCTACCTAATAATCACCTGTTGTAATAACCTTTCATTTTCCAAAGGTAAATCTCACCAATATATAGATTCATCATTATGTTTCAATTTCTTCCATTTTCAATAATTTATAATAACAAATTCAATTTAATGTCATTGATTCATCAAGCCAAATTAACCCATGCATTTCAATTCAAACTATCCATTACTCTCATCCACTCCATGCCTTTCCGTGATCTCCACCCGCCATAATTTCTTGCTCTAATTTATCCCTCTCAATGGACAATCACGCTCACTTAATAATGTTGGGTGCCAACATCTATTAATCGCCAGTGATCGTCCTCCACACCTGATGCATGTCTAGTCAGATTTAAGGGTGAGAACACACACCATCACGATAAAAACTGTAAAATACCTCTCAGAGTTTCCGTAGGTTTTGTCTGATCGACGATTTTTCTGACCTAATCGACATGTCAATATGAATGACATATGATTTCCTAAATCATGACAAATTTTTTTATGAAATCTTAAAGAAACATAAAAATCAATTCATATAAAACAAAATTTTCAATCTTTTATAACATTTTCAAAATCCGCTCTGACATCATTGCTAGCGATCCAACTGATTAACTTTGAACCAGGGACTCTTAATTCCAACGATATAAACCTTCCTTTAAAACAAATAAATAAAATCATGAGTTAACCTTTTTCTAATCTTTAATATATCTTAGAAAACAACGCGTAGCCGGGGCGGTAAAATTTTTTTTCTTTCTTCTTTTTGTTTTTCAAACACTGATTTTAAAAAATTGACTGTATTTCTCGCTTTTCTGGATTTTCTCAAATTTAATACAAACTCTATTGGTGCTACTAAAACAATTTATAAACTCACTTGTATCACATTAGAACTCGCCCACAACCCAATCAACACAATATACATACATATACATCGGCTTTACTTCAAATCATCAAAACATTCAAACCCTTAAATCGTGGCAATACTTTTTATCAAAACACCAGTCGGTCGACTTGTCGTAGACTACCACGCAGAATTTCGCCCACCGAGATCAGTTCACTGAGTTCTTTTCAACTTTATATAATATATATACATAATAAAATATATTCACCATGAAATAATATAAAATTATATATGTTAATGAAAATTCACGCCTTCGCCCATCAATATTTCGACTCACTCGGCAGAGGGTCCTCTATCTACAAGACTGTCGCAATCTGAAAACGTTTCGGAAACCCACCGAAATAAATGAGCTGGGGCGATCAGAAGAGTATTATCACTTTAGACTATCCGAGATCGAAACAACATTTGTTCAATCATCAATAAACATTTGAACTAAAACCTTCTTTTCACAACATTTTTGATCAATAACTGAATCTATGTTAAGATTATGTCTTAAATTTCTTCTCAATAAATACTTTTGTGCATTGAAAACCATTTATTTTAAGCCTTCGTATCGAACTTTCTTGCCTTTCTTCATTCTTTTCCCTGAATGGTCCAGTAATAAAACTAATAATAATTAGTTCGGGTGAACATCTGAGGATTACCATATCATTGATAATCCACCACGTCATGAGAACCACGCCAATAATCCCAACATAGTACTTATCACGTCATGATATTACTCAGATAACTCATTTCTCCCCCGCTGGTAACCCCAATCTACCCTAAATCCCTTGATACGCCAGCATTTCGCCTTATATCAACATAACACCATAGGGGGGTTTAGGGTAAATCATCAGTTATTTAAAATATACTTATAAATAATTTTAAATCCTTTACTTATCATTAAACACATATGCTTTACACATTTTAAACTTTCATAATACTAATATATGCATACATATTTAATATACATATAAGGCAGGTATTATGATAAACAATGCAAGATAAAACATTTCCATATGCCTTAACATTTACAAAAATTTACATTAAATCTCAGCCACACAAAACCATTCACTAAAACCCACCTCAAAATATCATCACCACAGCTTCAGCCGCCAATTCCGCTTGCTTCCCGCTGAGTTCCCGTTCCCGTCCGATCGTCCTTTTCACCTTTTCCAAGAAAATCACAACTATACATTAATCATAACTTCCATTTTAATCCACCATACACATTCATTTAAACTAAATGAACAACAATTCTTAAGTACCAAAAACTCATTCATTTCGCTAACCTTTTCCAACAATACTCTATAGACTTATATTCAAAAATTATTCAAGCAAACGGTCTTCAAAATTTATGAAACTTCCAGATCAGTTCTTGATATATCAACACACCCTTCAAATTTTCAATTTAAAATCCACTCTAAAGCTCCTTCAACTATGAATAATCTGCAATAAATAGATAACCTTAGTTTGGCAGAACAGAATCTGCACATAGTCTAATTTTTGTCCATTTTCAAGAGCTTTAGTTTATAATCTAAAGAACTCCTCTATAAATTTTTTCCTCAGAAGTCTACTTCCACTCCAGAATTTTGAATCACTCAATTCAGATCTGAAATGAGTGTTATGGCCAAAATACCAAAACTGGTCAAAACAGAAAACAGGATATTTCCTAAAATGAGACCGCCGCCCAAAATTTACCAAATCAGGTTTCTCTCATTTTTCTTCACTCAAACACTTAAATCTCATTTTAGATTATACCCATTTCAACATATCACACACAATTCACTATCAAACCCTAACCTCATCACTGATTTTGTCAGTAAAACCCTAACTCAAACCATGGTTCTAATGATATAAATGCATTCATTAAACTTTAAATGGTCATACCAATAAATATCCATACCAGAATTTAACATATTAAGTCATAAACATCAAACCCTAACTTCCCACCAATGAAACTTACTTTGTTTTCTAGAGTTTCTTGCCTCCCTGATTACCACTTAGAATTAAGCTTTGAAAAACAAAGAAAACTCACCTCCCCAACTTGATTTCTCCTTTCTCTTCCTCTTTCTCCTTTCTTTCCTTCTCTTTTCTCCTTTCTTTCCTCTCCTACATGTGATCCCCTCTTGAGCACTTAAATCCCCAAATTTTAGACTTTTAAAATATTATCTCAAAAGGCTCCTTGCAAAACATCACTATTAATAAAGTGAATTACTTTATCCAAGCTTCTCATTGGTCCATTCATGAGATCAAGTCATTTACCCATTATTAAACCACAAGTAACTTAGCCATTAAGAAAGATTTGACTTGGCTAAGGATAATTCAAATACCTCATTATGTTCAGATTTATCTCGGGCCACTTTATTGTTTTTAACATTATATGCCGTCAAAATATCTATGGTCGTCATATTTAAATTAATGATAATATTTAATCAAACTCATAAACATCTTTGCGTTCAAATTCACCTAAACTGATTTAAAATTCATTAAAACTTAATCCTAATAATATTTGAAAGATTATTCTTAATCATTGCCTTAACACCCGAACTGATTCGTAAACGATCTGCTTCATCTTATTTCATTAGTCTTTATGATTTATTCTAGACCTTTTCAGATGTCATACTTCGCAATTTCAAATAGCCAAATTTCACCTAAATCACTATTCACTCTAAATCTTAATATCTTCTAAATATCACCAAAGTCATAGGAACTGAAATTTTCTTAAAAATCCCTTTGCAACCCTCCACGTGATAAAATAAGAAAATTACTATCTACGAAAACTGCCGGCAATTTTCAAAATTTCACTTCCATGCCCAAATGATGTCTGGCATCAACTCTGATCCACCGCCACCATTAGACCAACCGCTCAATAACCGCACTATTATAATATCTGTTGGCGCTGGGTTTTTACACGCCATGCCACCTGATCAAATCAACCCATACACATCCAAGTGAAAATTTCTACATGAATGTTATATTGCCATGCATGGAACGCCTTACGCCCATATCCCGAAGCCATCATCAATTTCTCATTACGCCTACGCGTGACAACCGTGAAACCGGAGTTTGGGACCGTTAAAGTGAGCTGAACTATATAATAGATTGTTGGGATGATTAAAGGTTTTGGGAAGGAATATATAATCTTATTAAATTTTCACTGACAAATTTATTTGAGAATTTATTTGATTTTGGAAAGTGTTTGTTATAAGTCACAAAGTGGACATGTTGGTGGTTTTGGGATGTTAAAGTAAAAATCGACCAATTGGTTTATAATCAGATTTTAAGTGTCAAAGGTTGACCTTGAAGATGCTAATCAAATCACTGTTTCTAGTTAATTTGGACAATATTGGGATTGGTTTGTGAGACGCCACAAACAACTATTTGAGAAAAACATGTTTTTGGTTTAATGTGTTAGTGGTTACGGCTTTAGAAGAACTTTTAAATTGAAATTCTTCAGAGAGGCCATTGGATATATAGCACTAAACTGGAGAGTCATAATTTTTGAAGACCGCTTGAACAAACTCGGGATAATAAAGTCCATAAAGAAAACTGAAAAAGAACTGTGTCCTTGCAAATGCAAAGGGAGTGTCGCTGAGGCTTTGACTTAACCTTCCTTTGGGATGGTTTGAATGGATCCAGAGTACCTGCTAAAAGCTCATTAAAGGCAAGAGAAATTTTAGTATTTTAGTTATGTGATGGATTAAAGCCGGAAACTAACAACCATACCGGCTTGTGACATCTTGCCCTTTATTTGCTAATAATAAGATTAAGAATATGATATTAAGCTCCTCAAAATCAACCCCTAACCAAATCACTGAAGAATACCTTACAATAATGTCTTAATTCAAAATAATAGAGGCTTCACTAAGGAGTAAAAGCCCAACTGGTGACCAGATTTCAAGGATCAATGGCAAGTTATTTTGTTCTATAATTTTTCTATTATTTTTCTACCTTTATTCCAAAAAATATTTGAATTGTATATTGAATTGCTTTAACTGACTGATAAATAAATTTGTGAAATGAATTGGGTGTTGATTTAAGTTACAAAATTCTGAGAAATTGATTGATTGCTTAAAATGAATGACATGAAAATTGCAATTCAGTATTGAAATGATTTGTTTAGTATATAAATACATACTACTATATCAGATTCTATAAATGATCAGAAAATGTCTTTAATAATGCTAAACTGCTAAACTTGAGTTAAGGATAGATCGTATACCTTCAATAAGAGTTTAACAAACGTACTTCCACTAGGGCATACCGATCCAAGCTCCAATGAGCAGTACAGTGTGTACACCAATCGAAAGGTTATATTTTTATAAAACTGTGTTTATGATCAACACTCTACAAATTTCAAATAGATCAGGAGCAGAGCCTATTAGTCCTGCCTCCAAAAGTGATAGGTTAAATTCGATAAGGGCTAAAGTCAGAAACATAATATAATTTGAAAAGTGAACATTTTATGATTCCAATTGATTTATTGTAAGAAGCATGAAATGTGTTTGAGAGCTTGATCAATGAATGTAATTGATTAAATGGAAATATATCTTTATGTATGTATTATACCCGTATCGGGTCATTTAAGAAAGTACTAAAGTACATCTATAGAATTTTGTATGTTTGATTTAACCCAAATAAAGAGAGAATCGTATAGAACCACTGGGCAGGAAAATACTGAAGGTTGTTTTATATCAACGCTCGTAACTAGTGAAAGTAGTGACCAAGATCCTCTGCGCTGAACATCGTTAAACAATGCGGGAGTATATAATGCCCGTCTCCATGCATTTATTCCATTCATGATATTTTGTAATTATTTTGCATTGAATTCACGATTTAAAAGTCTTCATGAGAATATAGTTTTCGAATTTCATTTTGTTTTTGATATTTATGGAATGTGTTTTTAAAAAGTGGTGAACCTACATCATCATTTGTAAATGCATTGAATGGCATGGAATCGCCTTCATTGTGTTTATTTGTTAAATGTGGTAATGTAGAAATGTTATAGTTTCACCCAATCTGAAAACGCTTTTCAGATTATTATTTGAAAGTGTTTATACGAATGGAATGTCTACCAAATCCATATTTTGCCTTTGTATAGTTTTGGTAAATGAACTTCATTAGCAACCCTATCGGTTCGAATCCGCCAATTGGTCATTCTGAATGGGGTGCTACATTTATTGGTATCAGAGCCTAGGTTTAAGAGGTTCTACAAATGATTTTGAAATTTTTTTGTGAAATGATTTTCAAATTGCTTATCGTATGCACGATTCGCATATAAAGCAATACGGACTTTGTCATGGATCTTGGTCGGTCTTACAGGTAAGCATGGAAAGTTTAGGCCCTAATAATGTCATTGTGAATAGAGTCTATAGAGATTGTCCCATTAGAATACGAGAGTATGAGTTTCCGAGATTTCTGACAGGCTCACATTTGTAGTTTTGATTTGATATCAGATGAATGTCGTTCCATTTTTCACCAAGTGGTATGACTGTGGTGAATTAAGAGATAACTTACATAATGCTTTTGGCAAAGTGACTTTATTAATAGAGTTAAACCCTCTCAATTTTAGAGATTCACGCATTTCTGTGAATCATTTATTCTTAAAGGGTGTGAAGGCTACTTAAGGTATAAAAGGAGATATGAAAAGTGAGTTTAGTTTTTATCCCTAACAAGAGTGACTGATCTGATGGTTCTCCCAGAGCTGCTGTGACTGGGCTTCCCACAGCAGAGACTGAGCTGCAATTGATGCTGTTCCTCGGTGCCACCCTATCCATTACATCATATAGAATGATAGTGGATGTTACAATTGTAGCTTCAGCTTGCAAGAATTGTTAGAGAAAGGATTGACCTGTCCAGTGTATCACCATGGGGAGTCGTAAAGGTTTTTGTTAAGAAGAAAGATGGTACGCCTCATTGTGTGTTGATTATAGGCAACTCGAACAAGATGATGGGGAATAAGTATCAGTTACCTGTGGATTGATGACTTGATTGACTAATTGAGTGTGTAAGTATTTTTGGCATTTATTTTACTGACTGGTGGCAACTGAGATTATATATTATTGTGTATAAGGACAAATACTGGGACAATGCATGGCATTATGAGTTCTCATAATGTCGTTTGGTCGACAAATGCACTGAGCTAGCTTTCTGATTTGAATGAATCATTTTCCAACCGCAGGGATAAGTTTGTCGTGGTGTTTACAAACTATATCCTCTGTGCAGGTTCAAAGATCGGAAAATCATGATATTCACTTTCTGCAGAAAAGGAAACCTCAGAGAGGAAAAGGTTATGCAAAATTGAGCAAATGTGGACTTTGTTAGATATGTTCTTCTAGAATAATGTATCAGAATAAATAATTCAAGTGGATCCAAAGAAGGTAAAGGCGGACTATTGAATGGAAACCACTAAGAAATGTCATGAAAGGCTTAGTTTCCTTAGCTAGCAGAGATTACTGCTATGTTCGTTAAGAGGTTTTCGATGACTACGGCCTCGATGACAAGATTACTCCAAAAGAATGAATTGATGATGAAAAGGTCAACTTAGTTTTGAAAATTTAAAAGTACTTCAACTGAGTCTGTGGCCTACTTAGTAGACTCCACTGAAGAACATGTGATTTTCCATAACGCCTCACTGACTGATGTCCCAGCAAGAGGTATATAGTACATGCTTCCACACATTTAGCCACGAGAAAAACTACTCCATGATAAAGAACAATACTAACAAAAGAAAATATGATGACATTATTTGTAGGATATATGGTGGTCATCTATACTCATCATAAGAGGTCATATTTACCCTCACAACGAGCTTGACTTGAGACAACGATGATGGAGCGATAGTAAGATCGCGATTGACACACCCACCTGCTGAAAGCTACAATGTTGTGGCAGATGCTGAGCAAAGCCATCAAACTGATACTTGAGCGTTAAATGCCCATTCACGTTGTCGACGATGTTATAGTAATGACATAATTGATTGCGAGACCGAATAGGTTAAACCGATTGCTAGAGGCACAAAAAGAAACATGAAAACTTCTTCCTGCCATTATGAAATGTATTGAGACGGTAAAGAAATCGAGTTTGAAAGAAGGAAGATGTATCCTTGTATTATAAGGATAGGTTTTGTGTACCCAATGATTGTGAATTAAAGAAAGCCATTCTAGAAAAGGCATATAGTGGACCTTTTTCTATTCATCCAGCAGTGCCTTCCTTTCTTTCACCATGCAAGATGAAGGTTTGGTGATTTGAGTGTTTATTCTCTGGTGGTCCGAATGAAAAGAGAGATGTATAAGAATTTGTGACAAGTGTGTGTATGGTGTTTGTGGCTGGCGCAGCACCAAGTTCCTCTGACATGTGCTCTATTAGAATACCCGAGTGGAAATGGGACCGAATCACCATGGATTTTGTGGTTGGGTTACTATTAATAGGAGGAAGCATGACTCGCTTGGTCGAGGTGGTAGACCGATTGACTCAAGTCACTTCACTTCCTACTGTGCTGAGGTCCCATCACGCTAGGCTGGGGTGCAGCTGGGCATACCATGGTAATAGTCTGCCATGGGGGATTCCAATATCCATTAGCTTTACTCAAGATCCAAGGTTTACTTATTTTGGGGAAATCCAAAGAGCTTTGATGACTGATTGAATTTAGCAATGCTCACCCTGACAGAGAGAGACTGATTTGACAATCCTGCAGAAAGGAGTAATCTGTGACTCAAGATATGATGGCAGGTCAGTGATCGACTATGAGGGCAGCCTCTATGACACATCCCTTTTTAGTTTAATTTAGTATAAACAATAGTTTCCAACTATATTTTAACAGTTCTTAATAGTCTGCTGTTGAAGAAATGTAGGAATAACGCTTGTGTTTGGACTAACTGAGCCTAAAAAGAAAGTGATCTGTCTAATTTTGACAGAGACCAAAGAAAAGTGAAAATTAATAGAGAAAGATTGAAAAGTGGCTAATCACAGGATATAAACTAGATACCAAGATGAAAAGTTATATCTATATATGTCCATAAAAGTGTTTTTTTTGAAAGTATCATTTTGGAAGAAGGTGATGAGATTAGAAAAGCATGTTGAGTTCTAGATTTATTAGCCTGAAGTGACTTTAGTGTGAGTCCAGTTGGCATACCGTTTTGGCATTAACTCGAATTGAAAAAGATCCATAATGTGTTTCATATGTCCATGCTAAGGAGGTACTGACCAGACTATTACATGTAGCCTTCTTTCGAGATAATTGAGCTGAGACCGATTTGACCCATGAGGTTGTCATGAGATCTTTGACCACAGAAGCAAAGAACCACATGTCATCATCAATGTCAAAGTATGAGAACCAAATAACTGAGTAGAGCCACATAGGAAAGTGATATACACAAAAAAACACATCTGAATCTTCACCATGTAATTTATGATTAAAATTCTTTCTAATGGAGAGTTGTAATGCTCCAAAATATCTTAGTATTTTTATGGATGATATTTTTTATTATTATTATGTGTTTAGAGTATAAAATAAATTAAATAAAATTTTTTCGGAATTTAAATGCTCATAACGAAAAAGATATGCAACCTGGAAATTTTTACAGAAACCAATTAAATTTGGTAAAAATGTCAAATGGGGACCCAAGGGTCTTAAATACAGCAAGTAAAAGTGTAAATGAAATGAAATAAAATTGAAATGAAGGTTAAAATGGAAAAAAAAAGAAAAAAGAGAAATGGAATTTAGTGTGAAAGCCAACATATCTCATGAATAGAGACATAAAGACCATATTTTGGCCTTTATAGATACCCTCTCATTAAGGCATTTTCATTTTTGAGTGCAAGGAGAGAGCTAGGGTTTGTGAATGGGGAGACGGAATTGCCCATGAAAAATAAAAGGCTAAAGTGATAAAAACAAGGAGGAACCTTGGTATTGAAGCTTCGAAAGGAGATTTGATAAAAGACCAAACCCAAACCCCTTTTATTTGTGTTTGAGTTGGGGAAAACCCCAAATGTGGATAAAAAGATTTTTTTTTGGTTGTAAATGAGTTTTGGGGTTGTGTTGGGTTGAGTTTTGAAGAGTATTGTTGGTTGGTATTGGTTTGGAGGAGTGATTGTAAAAAGAGAAATGTTTGGTTTTCAAAGGAATTGTTGTCAAAATTTTGTCAAAACCCTTCTTCTTGTTTTGGATATAGATTAAGTTATAATCATCCAAATAAAGTGATTTAAATTGGTAAATAACCATAAGAGAAAGAGCTACAAATTTTTGAAGAATCAAACAAATTGTACCAAAAGAATGCTCCGAATATGGGCTTAAAGGGGGGTTCGGGTAGCTCACTGTGGTATGCCCCGTTTTGGGTAGCTGTGTGTTTTTGGCCATAAGTTGAGTTTCACTCATCCAATTTTGAGCATTCACAAAATTATGGGGAAAATATACTTAGAATTGACTTTATTTTAATAGCGATAAACAGTAACTCATACCCGTGAAATCGCCAAAGTGGAGCTATGTGCAGAATCTCGTTTTGCAAATTAGAGTAGTCTAAATGTAAAATGCAATAACTCGAGTTTTGCATCTAAACATGATTCCAATTGGAGAAGAAACCTGGTAAACCATAGATTCAAATGCGTAGAAGGATCTATTACCAATTTATGGCAAGACCCTGAAATTGAGAATAATAGTAGGGTGATCGGGCTTAGCCAACCAATTTGTATTGAAAATGTTTAATTGAGTCAGAATCGTTTTGGCTACGTCTGGAATGAAGAGAATAGATTGCTGGGATGATTAAAGGTTTTGGGAAGAAATATATGCCTTGGTTATTAGCTTTTCTTTCTGGAAAAGATATTTGGGAATTTATTTTGATTTTAGAAAGGTTTAAGGCGTCTGTATGATAATGTTAGCTCGGGATGTTAAAGGAAAACAACTAATTTAGTTTATGTCTTATCTTAAAAGCTGAGTTGGTTAGAACTTGGTCTGGCTAATCAAATCAATGTTTGAAGAATTTAATAATAGGATTGGTTTTGGTGAGACATTTTAAAGGCATTACGTTAAAAAAAGAAGAAGCATGTTTTGCCCCGTTTCAGGTTAAGTGTGGTTGAGGGCTCAGACATGAAATCTAACAGTCACTTTCTGAGATGTCATTGTTGAACGACTAAACTGGAGAGTTTCAGAATTTGAAAACCGTTTGAATAATTTTGGGCACAAAGTCCAAATAGTACAAAACTGCGCCACGGTCCTCAGATGTGGTAAGTTAGCACCGCTGAGGTTTTTGATCGAACCTCTTGGGATGGTCGAATGATCAAGAGATCAAGGAAATGATTAAAAGGAAGGGCAGAATTAGTATTTTGGCTATGTGATGGATTGTGCCGAATGAATAATCACACGGCTTGTATCTCGCCCCTAATGGTTTAAATGAGATTGGCGAATATATTAAGCTCCAAAAATCAACGCTAATAAAAATCACGAACAAATAATATTGTTCTTTAATTGTAATGGAATAGTTGACGAGGAAAGCCCGAATCGAAGATTGAGATTCGAGATCGGAATCAGCAAAGCTTTCGGTTTGTTCTACACTTTATCTCATTATTTCAATCTCATCTCCAAAATACTGAATCATATTGAATTATTTTAAATTTGATTTGATGCAAATAAATCGGTGAATGAATTTAAAAGTTGACGCTGGCAAATTTGAGAAATTGATTGATTGAGAAATGAATGACATGAAAATTGCACGAAAAGTTGAAATGATTTGCTCAGATATAAATACATACTATATTCTATTTTCCGGCGAAACACGGAATGCCTTAAGAGAATGTTAACTGCAATTCAGCAACATGGACGGTGAAACAACAAGAGTTTAACAAACGTATTTCATTGTGCAATATCTGAACCCAGAGCCCGGCCGGATAGTATAGGTAGCGCACCAACCGAAAGGCATATTTATAAAAACCGGTTACACCGCCGCAGCCCAATGACTCCAGGTTTGATTCATTATCATGTGAATCGAAAGCATAGGTTAAATTCGATAAGAGCTAAAATAAAAAAAATGATAATGAAAAAGTGAATGATTTATGATCCGAATGATTTGTTGCATATGAAAAATGCACATAGTCGAGATGACCAATGAATTAAATTGACAAATGGAAATATCTTTTATATGTATTGTAACGCTTTGTCATTTAAGAAAAATAAAGCATTGTCTTATGAAATTACATGATTTGATTAAAGCGAAGTGAAGAGAGGAATCGTATAGAACCACTAAGCATGAAAATGCTTAGCGTGTTGTTTTTATCAACGCGCAGGTACCAAATAGAAAGTAGCAGGACCGAAGATCCCTGGGCGCGGAGTCACCGTCAAACAACGCGGAGAATAAGTAAATGCTCCATCCCATGCATATCATTCCATTCATGATATTTTGTAACTATTTTGCATTGAATTCAATGATGTAAAAGTCTTAATGAGAAGAATATAGTTTTGACTCATTTTGTTTTGGATATTTATGGAATGTGTTGTAAAGAGAGGTGAACTCTAAGATTATCATTTTGCAAATGTATTTGAAATGGGCATGGAATGCCTTCATTGTAAATGCATTTTGTTAAATGTAAATGTTTATGACCTTACCGAATTGAAATCGCTTCCGCACATATTTGAAAGTGTTTATACGAAATAAAATGTCGGCTTAAACGGTTATTTTGTTTTTGTATATGTTTTGGTAAATGAACTCGGCTAGCAACGGTTCGAGTTCGGATCCGTAATTAGGTCGAGGCTAGAGAATGGGGTGCTAAGCGAGTAGGAGAAAAACCCTGCCTTAAATAGCATGATTTCCCAGGACACTGCCTTTTCTCGGTTTCCATGGAAATCCAGACCTTGGACCTTGGAGAAATCTCTTGTGATTCAGTACCCACTGCGTAGCTCTTATCGTAAGACGCTTTAACTCTTGGCTTCTTGAGTTTCGTGGCGCTCTCGCCAAAATTTTTGGAGAAAATTTCTTTTTTTCTCCCTCATCTCTCCCTCTCTCTAACATTTTGTTGTAGACCAAATTGTGAGTTCTTTTTTATTTTAGATATTTTCTTGATATTTATACATGAGACACGTGGCTCACATTATGCCACGTGTCAAGCTGCCTAAGATAAGTTTTGCCCCAACAATTTATTTCATCTCGATTTAAATTCAATCTATCATAAATGGAAATTCTTTAAATATTTATTTTAAGGGTTTTTCTAAAAATCCGTTTTGATCCCTCAGCATCCATCGCCTTGAAATTCAGGAAAAATCCGACAGTCTCGGAATTCAACGAAATTCGTCTGGGTGACTAGATTTTGCAAGACGATTTCAACGATGAAGTCCGTTTCGTCATCCAAGATCTAGAAAAATGACAGGTTTTAGCTTATCCCATTCCGACAAAATTACCATTTTGCTCTTCCTAGCTAAATTTAAATTTTTTTAGCTTTTTCCCGGCTCTTACACCATATGTGTAATATACCCTCCCAGTTAATTTATACAGTACCCGTATCGGGCATTTTTCCGTGTATGATGTGACGAATAATTATTTTTAACCTTGAGTAGTCAAGGTTTTAATAAAAATTTGGAAATTTGAGAGTATGTTGGGCAAATGGATTGGTGCGGAATATTTTTGGGATTTTATTTGACAAGCTTGAGAACAAATTTTTATTTGGTGACTAAGTGAAATCAAACAATTTGGGAATGAATTTATTCATTCAAGGAATAACTCATGAAAAACACAATCCACTCATAGAAATCACAATCCATATCAAACTCCACATGAACCAATAATAAAATACCCACGATTGAAATAGATTGGATTATGGCAAAATAAATAAATAAAAGTTGATTAGGAACTTTATTGAGAACTTATGAAATGTTTGGGAAGTTTGTGGGATTTATAAATTCATGTGACTCTAATTCATGAATTCTAGAGACTTGAGGGGCATTAGTTGTATTTGTTAATCATATATAAAGTGAGAAGCTAGTAGAAGATTGAAGAAGCAATCAAACAAACCGAGAAAGAAAGAGCAAGAGTGATTTTCGTCCAACAGAAAAGCATAAGAACAGAGCAGCAACCAGCCCCATGTCTGAGTTTTTAAGCTTCATTCCAAGATCTTCTTGAAGGGGTTTTTAGTCCCTTACCATTCAAGCTGGCTTGTTCTTAAATTTGGAAGCAAGAACAACGGTAAGAGCTCAACCCAAGCTTGGTTCATGAAGGGCAGCAAGTTGTGGCTGCTGAAATTTCTGGTTTTTGATGGATAACTGAGTTGTTGGTTGGTTGTCTTCATGAGTTATAGGTGTTCTAAGGTTCCTAGAGGCAAGGCCACTCATTGGAGGCAAGAAAGAGAATTGATTGGTAAGTTTTCATGGCTTGAATGGCATGTAAAATTGATTTAATGTATCTTAAGGCATTAGAGTTGTATAGCTTGCTTGATGAAGTTAGTGTATAAAAGATTAGGGGTTAAAAGAATATTTAAAAATGTGTAGGTCGACGGGACTTCGAAAACAACATGAGTCTCCGCACGGGAACTTCAGGAAAACAAATAAAAAGTATAGTGTAGTATTTTCATAAAGAACTTTATAATTGATAATGATTGCCTTGAATAAAGTATTTATATCATTTGTTATATATTTTTATTAAATGAAACGATATGGAATTGTTAAGAAGAAAAATTTAGTATTTATGGATTCGAGTGTTTGCTTGTAAAACGAGAAAAAATTCAATTTTTCCGAAAAAGAGTAAAACGGTAATTTCGGTTGAAAACCGGAAATTCTCCTAGATCTCGGATGTGAAGCGGTTGCGCCGTTAAATTAGGTCTCGCGAAATCTAGTGACCTAGAAAAGTTTCAGATCGATTCACACGAGACAATCGGAATATTTCACGATTTTACGGGTGATAAGTCGTCGGTGACTTGAGGACGAGATTTTTACGAAAATATCGGAAGTCAGGAAATGACTGGGAGTTAAGTTCATTTAAAATAAAGTGAACTGAAAAGAAATAAATTTTTCGAGACAAAGCGGACCCGAATAAAGTAATATGAACTATGAATATCAAATAATAATATAATGATAAGAATAATAATAAAAAAAAAAGATAAAAAAAAAGTAAAAAAAGTAAAAAAAAAAAAGAAGGAGGCCATTTTTGGGTTCGGAGGAGAGAGAGCGTCGGTGAGAGGATTATTTTTAATTTTTCTTCTCTTTGTTTTCTTTCTCGGATACGTGGAAATCGAGTTTGTAAGTTTTTATCGGAGTTGAGGGCCAAAGTTGATCCTACGCGACCCGAGGCTCGTGTGGACACAAAATCTTGGAGTTTCGTCAAACTCTACGAGGTAGGGGAATTTTCCTACTTGTGTTATTTCTAGCTAAGAGCTATTTAATGGTTTGGAATTGGCTTAGAGGGGCGAGTGAAGTAGTAAATTCGATCCTCGAATTTTTGGACGAGTGTGGGTACAGGAATTTCGGGACGTTTTGGACGGTCAGGGCTGAATTCAGGTTGTTTTCGAACAGTTCGAACTGAATTTTTGAGACTGTTTTTAGGCAGTCATGACAAATTCCCCCGGGACTATTTTCAAAGCAGTCCGGCGTAGTGTCTCTTCACGTCTAGAGAGTGTACCAGTACACATGATCACGTAGGGGTGTATAAGAGCACCAGTATCACATAGTAGTATTTTGGAGATTAAAGTAGGAAATGAAAGTTTATGGAACCTAGGAGGTGTAGTCAAAACAAGTACAATTGTCATTTAGCAAGGATTATGAAGATTATTAAGTGTAGAGATGGGCCATAATACAAATTTCATAAATTCTGATTGCAAAATTGAAAAGATGAGGGTTATTTGGAAATTAAGGAAATATTAAAATAATAAAGGAAAAACCAAAAGCGAACATTCATTTTGGTCTTAATTTAGGGTTCACGTAGGAGAGAAAGGAAAAGCGAGAAAGGAGGGGAAAAGAGAGGAAGAGAGAGAAGGAAGAAAATGGTGGAGCGAATTGGGAGATGTGATTTTTATAAGCTGAGCTTTCGAAGTGCTCTGCAAGTGGTAGCAAGGGAGAGGCCAAGAAAACCAAGAACAAGTAAGTTTAATGGTGGGAAAGTTAGGGTTTGATGTTTTTCATGTCTAATGTCTTGAATTTTACAGTATGGATGTTAAATTGGTGGTATTTAAGGTTTTAATGGTGCTGATTTTGATATCAATTGAGAAGGAAATGGATTAGGTTAGGTTTTTAAAAAGAAAGTGAGGGAATTGTTAGGATTTGATAGGGAATTGTGTGTGATATGTTGAATTGGTATAAGACGTGATTGGAGTGTTTAGAGTGAAAAAAAAAGTGGAAGAAACACATTAAATTGGGTACTGACGCGGTCTAAATGCGAGAAATGACTGTTTTCTATTTTAATGAAGCTTTCGTATTTTGGCCATAACTTACTCATTTCAGATCTGATTTGAGTGATTCAAATGATGGGTAAAATAGACTTCTAGGAAAAATTTATCTGAAGGAAGTGCGTACAAATTGTAACCACTAAAGTGCACAAAATTTCACTGAGAAGTAAGTAGTGTGTAAGCCAGCATGCGGTTCCGGTACAAGAAATGCTTTCTGTTTTCTGTTTCGACCATTTGTCGTATTTTGACCATAACTTGCTCATTTCTGATCCGATTTGAGTGATTCAAGTTTCTAGTTAAAATAGACTTCTAAGGAAAAATTTATCTTAAGAAAGTTAGTAATTGTAATCCCAAAGTCTTAGAAAATTTGTCAAAGAAAGTATGGAGAGTATGTGCAGATTCTGTTATACCATCTAGATGTAAAAACACAATAACTTGTGTTATGTGGTTGAGGAGCTTTATAGAGAAGGAATTTTAAGTTGAAAATTTAAAGAGATGTCATTGGATATATAAAGGACTGATCTGGAGAGTTTCATAAATTTTGAAGACCGTTTGAATAATTTTTGAGTCATAAAGTCTATAGAGTATTGTTGGAAAAAGGTTGGCCAAAATGAGTGGGTTTAGTGCTTAAAATTAATTTGTTCATTTGGCTTTAAATGAATGTGTATGAGTGGATTAAAATGGAAGTTAAGATTAATGTATAGTTGTGGTTTCTTGAAAAGGTGAAAAGGACTATCGGACGGGAAAGCGGGGTCGACGGGAAGCAAGCGGGATTGAGCGGTGGTTTGTGAGTGAAAATGATATTTTGAAAATTGAGTTTTTAAAGTGAATGATTTAATGTTAAGCCCGAAAGTTTAATGGAAATGTTTATGTAAATGTTAAGGCATATGGAAATGTTTTATCTTGCATCAATATATATATATATATATATATTTATATGTATATTAAATATGTATGCATGTTAAAGAGTATTATGAAAGTTTTTTAAGCGTAGCAAAGTGCATTATGTGTTTAATGATAAAGTAAAGGATTTAAATGTATTTATAAATGTATTTTTAAGATAAATGTTTTCTTGATGGTTACCACTAAACCCCCTATGAAACATTATAAGCGATATCGGCCGAGGAGTACCTTAAGCGTGTAAGGATTTAGAGGGTAAAGTTATAGGTTACTAAGCGAGGAGGGCATTAGGTGTCTAGGTAATATCCTTACACGTGATAAGGTGCTATGGCGGAACCCTATGCAAAGCGTGAGAGTTTCTCCAGCAGCGTAGTGGTTATGGCCAGATGTATTTGTCCCTCACCGTCGATGCCGGAAAGCGTTCGGTGTGTTTATTCCCCAGGTTCCATCGGAAAGAAAGAAGAAGAAAGAAAGAAAGAAAGAAAGTTTGAGGCATAAATGTTTAAGGCATAAATGGATTTTTAATGTATAAGTATTTATTATCAGAAAGAAAGAAAGTTTAAGGCATAAATGTTTAAGGCATAAATTGATTTTAATTGTATAAGTATGTATTATTTTGATATATACTAGAAATGTTATCTTAATGAAAATGTACACTCAGGCTTTTTTAGCTCATTCTTTTCCATATGTTTCCAAGAACGTTTGGGATTAAAACTCAGTCTTGTGGGTAGAGTACCCTCACGCGCAGTGGAGTCGAGCCATCGAGGAGGCGACATGTGAAGCTTGCGTGTATAAAATAGTTTGCATATTTTATACTGTCCAAATAGTTGTCATGTATATATGCATATATATGGATATATATTTTGAAAAGGAACTACTTAGGTGAGGTGGCTTAAGTCCCGGCTCAAGCCCAATCTTTTTATAAAACTGTGCATGGAATTTAAGAAGTTTTGAATGTTTTGATGATTGAAAGGAATAAATGTATATGGTATATATATTGTGTTGATTGAGTTGTGGACGAGGAGTCCTAAAACGGAAGTTGAAAATTTGAAAGATTAGAAGTGTTTTTAAATGCTTATGCAAGTATTTGTAAATTTGGGAAAGTCCGAAAAACAGAGGAAACTCTGGCTGATTTTTCGAAAAATCTAAGTGTTTGAAAAAAAAAAGAAAAGAAAAAAATTTTACCACTTCGCTTCCGCATTATTTTCTAAAGATATGTAAAGGATTGTAAAGGGGTTCGCTCCATGGATTTTATTTGATAGTTTTGAGAAAAAGTTTCTATATCCATTGGAGTGTCGGGAGGTTCCTGGTTCACATGAGATTAATCAGATTAGGGATCCTTCAACGTAGTATTATCGAGCCACGGTTTTGAAAATGTTATAAAGATTTGAAAATTTTATGTTCATATGATTGTTTTAATGTTTTATTTTAAAATTGCATAAATTATTTATGTGATTTAAAATCTATAATACGATATATGACATATTAAATTTTTGAATTCACAGAAATTGCGTCGTCGAGGCTGACCCGCCACCGGGAGAGCTCCTGAGGCATTAGTACCACCACCCGAAATATCGAGGTTTCATTTATAGGAAATAATACTAGATCTTTTAAGTTGGAAGGTCTAGGCAAAAAGGAGTCTTGGACTTTAATTTCAAAGATTACATTTGGAGGATAGGAGAATAGTGTGAGTGAAAAGATCATAAAAGTTGGAAAAGAAATTGTAGGCATGGGTAGAAGAGTCCCACTCATCATCAACACCTTAGGAGGAATATTAATGTAATGTAAAATCAGACTTCGTCGAATGGAGTCACATTCGTCGGAATGAAAATGCATTACTACTTGACATGGAAATGATAATGTTCTACGAGGTTCAAGCAGGGATGGCTTGATTAGAGGACATGGGAGATCGATATTTCGAGGAATCAGTGTCAAGATGATTGTTGAAAAAAAAAGTTGAAGAAGACGATTCTAATGATAGATTAACATATAAAATGCATGATCTTATACATAATCTTGCACAATCAATTATAGGATATGAGGTCCTTATTCAAGAAATGCCACAAGTCATGTAACAAGAGAAGTTAGTCATGTATCATTGCTTGAAAAGTTGAATCAATGATAAAAGATAAAATGGAAAAACGAAAGGTGCTATCATGGCAGAAGAGAGGTTCTTTGTAGGTTTTAGTCGGAGATTTGGACCCACTTTGTAGCGTCGGCGGTACATACGATGCGGCCCCGGGTGGTAGGGCCGCGAGTTAGGGATGAGAGGAGCATGAGTTTGAAATCCCGGGCTACGCACGGTCGAGGGCCCGAAGCGGTGGGTCGACATGGGTTCGAGGGGAGGTTCAGTAAGCAATTAGGGTTTATGGATTATTTATCTAAACCTTCAATTGAGTTATATTAAGGCTTTAGCTATTAAATTGACATGATTCTAGGTTGATTTTGCTATGAAATTGAAAAAGAAAGAGATAGATTATAAGGGTTGTCGATTTAGGTCAACCTTGGATGTTAATGAAGTGATGTTGTTTGATTGGTTTAATTGATTTAATGACATTACTTGAAATGCTTGAAGGAATTAATGAAATTAATGGAATTAAAAGTTGAATAGAAAATGAGATGAGAGGTTAGGCCAAGAAAGGTTTAATTGAAATGCATTGGTTTGATTTAGTTTAAAGTAAATCAATGACATTGGATGAATTATCAAATATAAATTGTTGAAAATGGAAGAAATTGAAGAAAAATTATGAATGTGACATGTAGGATTTGACCACCTTAGGAGAAGTATGGAAAAGTTGAGTTTCCATTGATTTTAATCAATTGGAAGTGATTACATGCCTAATGGAATGTGTTAGAATTAATGTTTAAGAAGAAAATTGATTAAGATATAAATGTAATTTTTGCTAAGGTGAAGGGCATTATGGGTTTTTCACTTTAAGGATGCTAATGAGAAGCGATGTAAGGCTTGCAAGATGTTGTCATGAGCCTTGATTTAGTGGAAGTGAATTGGATAAGTTGAGACTTCATGATGAGGATGTTCCCCAACTGACATTGGAACACGATACGGGCATTTTGAGTTTTTAATTAATGCTGTTTGGACTTCACGAATGCCTTGGCCGGCTTTATGGATCTCATGAACAGGATTTTCAGGCCTTACTTAGATCGGTTGTTATCGTGTTTATTGGCGATATGCGATCTATTGAACTGATGGAAGAACATGCGAGCACTTGAGGATAGTGCGAGCATTGCGGGAACATCGGTTATATGCTAAACTCGATGAAGTGTCGTTTTGGCTCGACGGTGTCGCAGCTTTTAGGACACATAGTTTGCATGAGAGGGGATCTCGGTTGATCCACGGAAGGTGACTATACTGAATTGGAAACCTCACGAGTGTTACGGAGATAAGGAGTTTTCCTTGGTATACTTCGGATAATGCAGGAAGTTTGTTGAGGGTTCTCGAAGATAAGCGGCCCCACTTGACCAAAGTGACAAGAAAGATGTGAGTATGATTGGTTTAGATGCACGTCGCGAGTTTTGAGGAGTTGAAAGATAGATTAACTTCAGCCCGGTTTAGCTTTGCTTTCAGTGGGAAAGATGGATTTGTGGTTTATAGTGATGCTTCCAGGCAAGGCCTTGGTTCTGTTTTGATGCAAAATGATAGGGTGATTGTATATGCCTCTAGACAGCTAAAGAAGCATGAGGAGAATTCCCCTACACACGACTTAGAGCTAGCAGCAGTCGTGTTTGCACTAAAAATATGGAGACATTACTTATATGGTGTTCCTTGTAGGATCTTTACAGATCATAAAAGTCTTAAATATATTTTCACCCAAAAAGAGTTAAACCTAAGGCAAAGAAGATGGCTCGAGTTGATTACTAAGGACTATGGCGTACTATCGAGTACTCCAGGAAAAGCTAATGTCGTAGCTGATGCCTTGAGTAAGCGACCAGAGAGTACTTTGTCTCACATGAGATCAGGTTATCTTCCATTACTGGTAGACCTGAGAGCTTTAGGGGTGATATTGGAAGTTGAGGATTCAAGAACCTTATTGGCCACGTTTCATGGTAGACCGCTTCTAGTGGATCAGATTCTAGCAGGGCAGTCGCAAGATCCACAAATGATTAAGCTTAAGGAAGAGATAGAAAAAGGGAAGAATGTGGAGTTTCAAATTAGAGATGATGGCATGATAGTGGGACGAAGAATGTGTGCGGAGTATGAGCGGGTGAAGAGGCATTATGGAAGAAGCACATTCATCTGCGTATACTATGCATCCGGATAGTACCAAGATATGAGACTTTGAAGAACATTACTGGTGGAATGGGATGAAGAAGAAATTGCGATTTCGTTTCAGTGCCTAACATGTCGGTAGTGAAGCGAGCATCGAAGGCTGTGGGAAGATCTGATTTACTCCTATTCCCGGTATAGAATGGGAAAAGATTACTATGGATTTTTGTAAGCGGGTCTTCCACGGACTCCAGAGGCAACATGATACAATATAGGTTATAGTTGATCCGTTTAATGAAATGCGCTCATTTTCTACCAGTTAATGTTGAAGATTCTTTAGAAAAGTTGGCCCAATTGTATGTAGGTGAGATAGTGAGACTTCATGGGGTTCCAGTTTTGATAGTTTCAGACAGAGATTCCAGGTTTACCTCATGGTTTTGGCCTAGTTTACAGAATGCCCCTGGCACTAAACTGCATTTCAGTACGGCTTTTCATCCGCAGACGGATGCGTCACGAGAGGACTATCTAGACTTTAGAGGATATGCTTAGGGCATGTGTTATGGAGTTTAGGGAGCTGGGACACCCATCTACCCCTGATGGAGTTCGCGCCGTGTGAGTTGTCGAGGCCCGGTATTGGTATGGCTCCTTATGAGGCTCTTTATGGGCGAAATGTCGAACTCCCGATCTGTTGGGATGAGTAGCGAAAGGAAATTAGTAGGTTTGGAAATTGTCAGTGGACTTGTGATAAGATCAAAGTTATAAGGGATAGATTGAAAATTGCACAAGACCGATAGAAAAGTTATGCGGACAACCGTTGTAGAGACTTGCAATTTGAGATAGGTGACCAAGTTTTTTTTTTGATGATTTCACCTTGGAAAGGTGTGTTGTGATTTGGGAAATGAGGCAAACCTAGTAGCTCAGTTGGTAGTAGAGATGCTCCCCATTGGACCTTAAGCCTCTGGTCCTGAGTTCGAGTCTCTACGGAGGCGAAAGAAAATGCCTAGGGGAGGGCATGATATTCCTGTGAGTGGGACCCACCTGAAGGGCACCCCGTGGTCACGAAGGGTGTGGACCCCACAGTTGAGGTTTGGTTTTGCTCCCGGGACTGATGTCTTCGGGTTTTGTTGTATGTTTTGGTATTGCAATATTCGATGATGGGTCGTGAAAGGACCAAGAGGTGCCCTGTTTTATATGGGTCTAAGATTTGGGCCATTTTGTGTGTTATTACTAGAAAATGAATAACATGAATAGTGACACGAAATTATTATTTTTTTGTGAAAATGTGTATAGTTGAGTGATTCAAAATGAATTGCTCGTGTTTGTTAATTAGCCCATGTGAGCTAATTTTAGTGTAATTGATTATGAATTTGCATAACATGTTTTATGTGATTTAATTATGTTAATATATATGCATGTGAATGTATTAACATGAATGTGTTGGAATTAGCATCTTGCATTCCATATGCATTGGGGTAACCTAGAAATTAGGTGTGAGTGCATAGTTGAGATCGACACTGTGTTAGGTGTTTGATGGTGTGTCGTGAGTACACGGTTGTGGATCAACACCGCGTAGGGTGTTGATTAGTGGGCTTGATTAATAAGACAACGTCTAAATGAGTCGCACGGGTTAAGAAAATGGAAATGGCTCATTGCATTTCATATGCACTTGGGCACCCTAGAACAATAGGAGTGAGTGCATGAGGTGGTTTCTTGAGAGAATTGTTCGGAGGGTTGACCAACAATATTATTTATCGAGATGTGTCACTACAACATCGGAGGGTTCTCCATATAATATCAATCGTCGGAGTGCACTTGATTGATATACATCGGAGGTTGTCCACAAAATAGATTATCGAGATCTGTCGGCTATTTATATCGGAGAGGGTTGTCAGGTTAAAAACAAATACCTTTGTTTTACGATGGTTTCATTCATGGAAAATGCATGTTTGAAGTCGGTGAGAACTCGGCGTATGGGTGTAAGAGACCTGCAGTATCATCCGAAAAGTTATGTTGCCCAAGGAAGACACACGGTCATGTTTATCACATAGACTTCGGGTTGTGTGATAGAGTCGAGATTGACTTGGGATTTGTTGCCCATTGACACTTGCATTGGTAATACCAGTGATAGTTGTCACAGTTGGCGTATGCATGTGAGACGAGTCGGTGAGTGACTCGGGATATATTACTCAATGGCATATTGAGTGATGGAACTCTTGAGCTCTGTCTGAGGCGTAGTGGTCGAGGTCTCATTCATGGAATGTAGACATTCGAGTGAACATGTGTATGTTGCGGATGTGTGTTTGATTATGCGACCATTGCATGTGCATAGGTGGGGGAGTAGCCCTTGTAGGAGATTATCACTCTGCTGGGCTTTGCTCACCGTCGTGGGACCCCGCTTTCAGTCTGGGTTAGGTGCGAGGCGGTTGACCCGCGTCGGGTGCACATATGAAGAAAGCGGATTAGTGGCTTTGATATATATTTGTAAATATATATGGGTTGTATTTATTTGTATAAGAGTGATGTAATTTAATCTTATGAACTATGGTTTTATAGTCAAGTGCTTATATGTTTGAGTATGGATAAATGGGCCTACGTGGCGTTTTACTCGCATGTGGACCCTATGTGGTCATATCGAACTGTTTAGGACAGGTTTTGTATTTGGGTAGAGCTCCCCATACAAAGGAGATTCTGCCCGATTTTCGTGAGTGGTGTCGGGTTACCCTGCATCTACTAGTATTCCGCGGGTTGACGGGTTGTCAACGGATACCTCGGTTTTGGGGCATCACACCGCTTATAAGTATTTTATAAGTTTAGAAAAGTAAAGCAGCATATTAGAAATAAATTTACTAAATGGGCCTCATAAATAAGTTTTATAAATGATACTGCCGGTCAGAGTATCCTAACGTGCATGGCAGAGTCAGGGAAATGCATTCATGAAACATTAGATTTAGAGCATAAGCCCAAAGTCGGTCAATTAAGCCTGCACGGTTAGGGTATATAGATAGTAGTGCGCTTACTTATCAGTGGTTAATAGCCATTTTACCGGTTGGTGATGGGCGGTACAGTGCACTTGTGCATTCTGTATCACGCCGTAATGGTAGGACCTCTTGTAGAAGGTCGGCATGGCTGGACACATGGCGGGACCTCTAGTAGAAGGTCGACGTGATCTATTTTCATATGGGCCGCCGATGGTTGGTAGATTTTGGAATTTTAGTGAAAAATTGTTTGCCACCCACTTGTAAATGATTTTTAGAAAAAAAAAAGAAACGAAAAGGGTTTACAAAATGATTTATGGAAAAATATTATTAAAAGTGGATTTAATAAATGAGTTTTAATAAATATTTTATGGGAGGTATTTATATTATTAAGCTTTATATTTCTAAACACTCAATGAGCTTCAAGCTCACCCAAAATATTTTAAGTCTTTTTTAAATAGCCTCCCGGAGTACGGGGGGCGGGGCATCGATATCGGGGGCATCCTCGAGATAGGGACTCTTCTTGGGCGTATGTTAAAATTTGTGATTGTTTTTGTATGTAAATATTGTATTGAATAATTGTAAATATAACACTATGCATGAATTGTAAATGTTTTGCTGTATATAAATTTTATACTCTAATGTTTTATTAATAACTGCCGCGCAATGTATATTAAATAATTGATATTGTATTTATGTTAATTATTGGGTTGTGGAAGATTTGTGGTAGTAAAGGATGGACTTATTTGAATTATTAGAAATGTATTTTCTATAATTTTTGAAGAATGGGTTTTCTAGAAAATAGGCCAATTCCGTTCGAAAAATAAAAAATTCCACACAACCCTTAATTTTTAAATAAAGGAAAACGACTTAGCTCTATGGGAACCACTCCTAGTCAGGCCCGAATGGCAGGCGGGAGTGGCGTAAGGGTTACTGCGAGACTCTGGGGGTAGGGGTCGACATTTAGTATAAGAGCATGGTTTGTAATGTTTGTGCATTTTCGATTATTTTATAAAATTTTCATGCACACATTTTAAGAAAAATACAAATATCTCATTTTTTTATGAAATTCACCGGTATGCGCTGTGGCGGTACTGAGGTCGCCTAGGAGGGCCGTCCAGAGATTTCAGGTGCCCGATGTACTGCGATAGAGGCCGAGGCATAACGGGTTCGGTGAACGCTCCAATACCGCCACCTCCAGCGGGATCAGCGACACCTGCTACACCCGCTGCAAGGGTTGTATTTGTGTAGAGCGGAATGGCGCGGGTTAGCCCCTCCGCCATGTGCGGCCACAGGGGCCCCCTGAGCCACCGATTGAGCGCGTCCAAAAGTTGGGCGCTAAACCCTTTGACGGTCGTGGTGACCCGAAGAGTGCTTTGGATTGGTTGGATAAGGTCACCGAGATTTACAGAGTGGCGGAGTGTACGGATGAGCAGAGGGTTACTTTTTCTAGATTCCTATTAAAGGGTAGAGCTAAGGATTGGTGGCACGCCTTAGAGACGGTTTAGGAGCGGGTGACATGGGCGAGTTTCAGAGAGAGTTCTGAGAGGTTCTATCCGGCCGATCCTTAGGGATGCCGGATTGAGGAGTTTTGAGGAGCTTGGAGCAAGGGTCCACCTCGATTCGAATTATGAGAGGAATTTATGAGTTGGTCGTTTGGTACCCTCATGTGAGAGAATGAAGAGCGAAGTGCAAGAGGGTTCATTGCCCGTACCATTCCGGATGGAGTTCATTTGACACCTAGCCCTCGGACACATTACGGGAGCTAGTTGGCCATGATGAGTGGAGAGAGAGGTCCGGCACCGCCGGGTAGTAGATCGGAGGAGACGCGTTGGGCTGATACTTCTCAAGGTGGACAACCCAGTCGGAGTGCCAGAAGAGTGAATTCAGGTGTGGTATAGTGGCAGAGACTTGGTAGAGGAGCAGCTTCATCCTGGTCGAGGGTCGGGTGAGATCGCTGCGGGCGGTTCCGGAGACACACAAGTCTTAGGTACCGGAGTGTAGTACACGTGGAAGAGACATTCGGTGTATGTAAGATGGGACCTTTGCATGGAGCATTGCATGCTTTCATTGAGCGGAGGGCCATTTGATAGAAGAGTGTCCATAGTTGATCATCACTAAGGAATCGAGACTATTCCTCGCGCACCTACAGGACTAGTGGGTCGGGATCAGCCAATTAGAAGTTCCCGGCCTCGCGGACCGGGTAGCTCAAGATCGGCGGAGTCGAGGCGGAGGTTATAGGGGGTAGGGTCAGGTGCCCCTTCAGCACATCGGATAGGTCATTGACCCAGGCCATAGTTTTGCGGTTTACTTGATGGAGCGAATGACTTCTCCGGAAGGTTGTGACGGGTATGATTTCTTTCTCTGGTCATGATGCTTATGTATTAGTAGATCCGGGTGCGACCCATTCTTTTGTATCTGAAAATTTTGCGACCTATCGAGATTTAGAGTTGCATGCTTTAGAGGGTAGCCTGATAGTCTCCATTCTAGCCGAGAGATGCATTAGTAGCAGAAAAGATAGTGTTAGGAGCTAGAGTGAGGATAGAGGATCAGGAGTTTCTGGCTAATCTGGTTGTGTTGGGCATTGGAGACTTTAATGTCATCCTAGGGATGGACTGGTTATCTACATACCGAGCCACCATGGACTGTTACAGAAGGAGTCAAATTGGAGTGTCGGGAACCCGGAGGGTATTTCGTGGAGTGCGAAGAGCTGTACCGGTATGATGGCGGCCATGACCGGTTGCTAAGATGCCGCCCGAGGGTATCCGGGATATCTGGCTTATGTGATTGACCATAGGATGGATGAGGTTAGATTGGAGGATATCCCGATGGTTAGAGAGTTCCCTGATGTGTTTCCGGAGGATCTCCCAGGGTTGCCTCTAGAGAGGGAGATCGAGTTTAAGATTAGTCATATTCGATACTTAGAACCAATCGCTAGGACTCCTTATCGGATGGCTCCAGCATAATTGAAAGAATTGAAGGTGCAATTGGAAGAGTTGACAAGTAAGGGATTCATTCGACCCAGTACTTCTCCGTGGGGGCCCCCAGTGTTATTTATGAAAAAGAAGGATGGTAGTTTAAGACTATGCATCAATTACAGACAGCTGAATAGAATGACCATCCGAAATCAATATCCACTCCCCCGGATTGATGACCTCTTCGATCAGCTACAAGGATCTCGAGTGTATTCTAAGATTGATTTGAGGTCGGGCTATCATCAATTGAAGTTGAGGAAGGATGTTAGAAGATTGCCTTCGAGATCTGTATGGACCTTTATGAGTTTTTAGTGATGCCCTTCGGATTGATGAATGCCCCAGCCGCCTTCATGGACCTTATGAACAGAGTCTTCAGACCGTTTCTGGATTGGTTTGTGATTGTATTTATTGATGACCTTTTAGTGTATTCAAGCAGTCAGGAGGAGCACACGGAGCATCTTAGACGATCCTACTTGAGCCTACGAGAACCTTCATTTGTATGCTAAGTTCGAGTAGTGTCGTGCAATTTAGACCCAGTAGCTTTCTTGGGTCACATAATCTCAACTGAGGGCCTCAGTGTTGATCCCCATAAGATAGAGACGATTTCCAGCTGGAGACCACCCACCACTATGACAGAGATTAGGAGCTTCCTCGGACTGGCAGGGTATTACAGGAAGTTTGTTGAGGGTTTCGGTCGCCGGCCAGTTGACCCGGATTGACCCGGAAGGAAGAAAAATTCATATGGTCGGACCTTTGCTTGTGAGTTTTGAGGCGAAGCGAGAGGTTGATGTCGCTCTATCTTAACACTACCTACGGAGAGTGGATTTTGTGATCTACGGTGGTGCCAAGCGAGGTTTAGGGTGTGTTACGATGTAGAATGACAAGGTCATAGCCTATGCATCGGGCAATTTGAAGCATGAGCACAATTACCCTACCCATGATTTAGAGCTTGCAGCAGTGGTGTTTGCACTCAAGATATGGAGGCACTATCTATATGGGGTTCCGTGTCGGATTTATACCGACCACAAGAGTTTATAGTACCTATTCACACAGAAGGACATGAACTTGAGGCAGAGGAGGTGGTTGGAGCTGATCAAGGATTATGACTGCACCATTGCCTACCACCTAAGGAAAGCCAATGTGGTGGCAGATGCTAACGACGGGAGACACACGGCTCATTAGCACATCCCGAGGGACAGTGTATCTTCCTCTTTTGGTGGAGTTGAGGTCTCTAGGAGTCAGACTTGAGATGGCAGATTCAGGGGTACTTCTAGCTAGTTTCCATGTCCACCCCATTTTGGTAAATCAGATCAGAGGAAGACAAGAGGAAGACCCTCATTTGAAGAAGCTGAAGGAAGAAATATAAAGTAGGAAGATAACAAATTTCACCGTCAGGGCTGATGGTACAATGATGATGGGCCAGAAATTGTGTCTACCGGATTCAGAGGACTTGAAGAAAGAGATTATGGAGGAGGCTCATTCCTCTGCATATGCCATGCATCCGGGTAGCACGAAGATGTACCATACCCTGAAACAACATTACTGGTGGAAAGGGATGAAGAGAGAGATAGCTAAGTTCGTCTCTCGGTGTTTAACCTGTCAGCAAGTTAAGGCAGAGCATCAGAGACCGGCGGGGTGCGCGGTCCTCACTATTCATGATGGAAGTGGGAGAACATCACTATGGATTTTGTTACGGGACTGCCACGTACACAGAGAGGACATGATGCTATATGGGTGATAGTCGACAGGTTGACAAAGACTACCCACTTTCTGCCAATTAGGAATGATTTTCCCTTGAGCCGACTGGCCCAGCTATATGTGGATGAGATTATCAGATTGCATGGGAAACCTATTTCGATAGTCTCAGACCGTGTTCCTTGATTTACTTCACATTTTTGGCCGAGTTTGCAGCATGCCTTAGGGACGAGACTACACTTTAGCACCGCCTTTCACCCCCAAACCAATGGACAATCTGAGAGGACGATCCAGACACTAGAGGATATGCTCAGAGCCCGTGTCATGGATTTTAGGGGGAGTTGGGACATACGCCTACCATTGATGGAGTTCACCTACAACAATAATTACCAGTCCAGTATAGGCATGGCTCCATATGAGGCACTTTATGGGAGAAAGTGTAGGATGATGTCTTTGGGAGGAGGTAGGTGAGAGAGATTGATAGGCCACGAAATGATGCGGATAACTTCCTGCTCCAGTTCGGATGATCGAGACAGTTGAAGACGGGTGATAGACAGAAGAGCTATGCGGACCATCGCCGTAGGGACCTGGAATTCTCAGTTGGTGACAGAGTCTTTCTGAAGATTTCCCCATGGAAGGGTGTGCTGAGATTTGGGAGGCGTGGTAAGCTAAGTCTACACTATATAGGGCCTTATGAGATATCAGAAAGGATAGGACCGGTGGAGTACAGAGTGATATTGCTACCCGAGCTCGCTAGGATTCATGATGTCTTTCACGTGTCCATGCTCCGGAGATATATTCCAGACCCTTCACACGTTCTTAGAGACCAGCTAGTGGAATTGAGAGAGGACCTGACATACGAGGAGATCCCGGTCACCGGATCACGGATCGGAGAGAGAGCGGGTTCTGCGAGACAGACAATTCCGCTCGTGAAGTGTTGTGGAGGAACCAGAAGTGATGGAGGAAGCCGGGGCATGAACTCAATTTGAGACGGAAATATCCGCATTTATTTAATTAGCTTTGTAAATTTCGAGACGAGAATTTGTAAGGAGGGGGGAGGGAATTGTAATATACCCTCCCAGGTTAATTTATACGAGTACCATTATGAGGCGTTTTAAGTGTGTAATGTGACAAATAATTATTTTTAACCTTGAGTAGCCAAGGTTTTAATAAAAATTTGGAAATTTGAGAGCATGTTGGGCAAATGGATTGGTGCGGAATATTTTTGGGATTTTATTTGACAAGCTTGAGAACAAATTTTTATTTGGTGACTAAGTGAAATCAAGCAATTTGGGAATGAATTTATTCGTTCAAGGAATAACTCATAAGCACAATTTGATTAGTGCCCAAAAAGTGCTATTTTGAACCCTATTTATTATAGGTTTTGAGTGCTTTTTATGTACTAATCATTCTAATTAACTTGATTTGCACATTAAGGTCCCTATTATTCTACTGATCGCATTCTACGGCTGTTTTTGCAGTTTTTGCAGGAATTGGAAGTCAAATCGTCGTGTCAATCCAATCATAACAAAGTTGGGTTGATTTCCATCAATTTCATATGTATTTTTTATCAATTTGACAAAAGTAGGAATGAAAGAATATCAAATCTAGAAGAAATGGAATGAATGCGGTGGGAATAGTAGTAGCGAGGAAGCAATGGAGCCGATTGATGAATAGTCTGAAAATTTCGCTCTGTTGGAATTTTTAAGCTATCATAGAAGAATGCGTACTTGAAATTTTCAATTTTAACTATATTGAATTTTTCGCTATGATAGCGAAATTTCTCTATCATAGCGAATTTTCATTATGATAGCGAAAATCACTGTGCATAGCGAAATTGTCTGCTCCTGTTTTTTATCCAAACGACTCCGTTTTTGGTTTTTCTCTTTTCTACCCTTGTAATAGCTTTTGTTTTGGTTTGTTTTTGTAATTTCCCTTGCTCTGAGCCGTATATAAGCTAGAGTAAAGGTTTGTAACAATCAATCAAGTCGGCAATAAATTTTTGGAGAAGCTTTCAGCTCTCTCATTTTCCCGCTTCTTCTCTGTTTCATTTTCTTTTCCTTTCTTTTCCATTTTCTCGGCTACCAAACACTCCTTTGAGGATGACAACTCAAAGGATGGTTGGCTAGACCTCTTCCTCCTTGAAGAGGAGGGCTGTTGGCTAGGATTTGAGGTAAACTAACGGTCCTCTATTTTTAACGCACACATTTATGGGTATTTATGTTATATTTCTCACCTTAGGTTAAAATCTCCTAGGCACACCCTCACTAACGTGTATTTAGCAAGCTTTTTGGTTACAAGGGATGCTTATCACTAGATCCCCTGTTATCCAATTAGTTGTTTTCCTATTGAATTCTTGTAGGAGTAGGTTTTGAGATATGATATCAGCATTAGGAACATTTATGCTCGGTTAAATGCTATGTTTGAAAGGAAAATCATAGGGTTTAGTTTTTAATACTAAATGAAGATCCCAGTTCGGGGAAATGATATGTCATCCTCCCTAGCCTTGAGGAAAAGACCGAGGACATGTTGGTTATGGAACCCTAAACCAGTGGCCCGACACTTCAAGGGGTTCTATTTTACATTTTCCTTTACTTATTTTATTTTTAATCTGCACCAATCAACTCCCCTGTTTTTACCAAAACCCCAAAATCCAAATTTAATTCACCAATTTTTGAGCTTAACTGTAAATCATTTGTGCAAAGAAAACCCATCCCTGAGTTCGACCCTAGAACTGCTATAGTACAGTAGCTTGACTACGACATTAGGAGGAAATTTAGGATATAAATTTTGTTGATTCCGGATCACCCCTACTGTGGCACGAATCAAATGGCGCCGTTGCCAGGGATGGTGCTGAGTGCGAGATGACACGGTGTTGAACACTTGTGATCCTCATCACAAGTACTGGTGAATTGCTTTTATATTTCGCTGTCATTTTCTTTTAGTTTCAAAAAAAAAAAAAAAGTTGCTGCAGGATTGTTTTGTGTTGTCTTGTGTTGCCTGTTTTTGCTGCAGGAATACATGTTCCAATGGGCTTGAACTAGAATCAAATGGAAAACCTAAGGGGAGAACAGAATAGTGAGTACCCTGTGGAGAGAAACCCTAGAGCTTACATGTCCATGAGGGATTACAGAAACCAACCATGGCAAGTCAGCAACCCGTGGAGAGGAATCCAAATGAATATAGGTCCATGAGGGATTATAGAAACCAATGGATGAGTTCACCATATGGTAGTGCTTACAGCCATAGTTAGGGGGGAATCCACACCATTCCTCATGAGACAGAGACCTCCAGCGATATGCACCTCATGAACCTCCATATTATGCCTCCACTTCTCAGCAGCAGCAACCACCAACCCCATCCCCTGTTGAACAAGCCATCCTGAACTTGAGCAAACTAGTGGATAATTTCGTAGAGGAAGCGAAAGAGGCGTATTTGTCGAGCCAATCGAAGCCCGACACAATAGAGAGCTCCACCCCGAACAAGGTGGATGAGTTCCAAAGCGAGTGGTCAAAAATTGGACATCCTATAGGAATCCATCTCAAAGCTCACCAAGCTTGTTCATCAAGGAGGTCACGGAGGAAGGGTGCCTGACTAACACTATTTTAGGTGAACAGGCTCAACTGTAGCTTCAGGAGGAATTGAAAGAGGAACCAGTAGAAGCTCCTCCTGAGGAACTGCAGGATGCCCCATAATTAGGTGTAGTATATGGGCCATGGAAAAAAGAAGAAGAAATCCTTCCCTTGTTAAGTGAGGAAAGTAATGGAAAGGAAGCAGGGGAAGAGCCCGAAAACCCGCTACGAGCCACGATAGCCTTGTCATCTACAGACCCAATGTGTACCTTACCCGACAACCTGATTCACACACAGCACCTACTCCCAAACTAAGTCGACCTATCACTTTTGCCATGCAAAACTTTAAGAGATTAGCGGCCACTGTACATAATTTTGCCACTACATCAAAAACTTTGGCAGTTGCTTATATTGCATGGCATAGTGGATGGTTCGAGTGAGGGTTCGGGTTTGGAGCACCTGGACCTTAGCATTCCCCTGGCTCATGGAGTTTCAACTTGACCTCAAAGGCACAAAGCGGTTTTGGGGTATAGTCTCCCCACCTTTTGTTTAATTTTCATGTTTTATTTTTATTTTATCTTATTTTAATTGGATTTACATAATTTTTCTCCTTAGATTTTCTCGAATTTTAAGTTAATATTTGTTCTAGCTTGTTTTTCGCACCCCACGCAAGTTTTTAATTTTCTTGTATTAATTTTTGCGGTTTAAGTGAAATTTTGAAAAATTTGGAATGAAGAAATACAAGGGCCAGTAGGGGCAATTTCGACCTGTGAGTACTGCATAAATCTATGAAAATTAGGCAGTGGAATTTTAGCTATCATGGCAAATTTAGCTATGTGAGAACAGTGTCTGTCCCCTCAGTTAAGACAAAACAGCGAACAGTAAGTGAAGTTTGAAAAAAAAAAAAAATGTGCTGTTTATTTTAATTTTATTATTTTTACTTTATTTTATTAAATTTTTTTTTTATTTTTTATATTAAAACAAAAATTGTCTCTAAAAAAAATTTGTTTTAAAAAAAAAAAAAATTTTGTCTCTCAAAAAAAAAAAAAGGTTTTTATTTTTATTTTTATTATTTTTATTAAGTATTTTATTTTATTTAAAAAAATAAAAAAATTCGCTATTTCACCTAGCGAAATTTCGCTATGATAGCGAAAATTTTCGCTATGGCCTCCTATTTTGCCTCCTGATTTTGTTTCATTTATAACTTTTTCATCCGAACTCCGTTTTAGGCGTTCTTGGTACCGTTGGAAAGCTTAGAGAGTGTAGAATCCAAATATGGCCAGAAATATTACTTTTAAAATTTTTATGACGGTGTAATTTCAAATATGCTCCAATTGGTCACTTTTTTTTCTCTATTTTCTTCTCTTAACTTGTTCATTTGAAGCCCAAACGGAGTGAATAAGGTGTCGATGGAAAGCTTGCGAAGTATCCTATCAATAACGATCACATCTCATCAAGGAGGTAACACTTCCTTCCCTAACTTTCCAATCCGAGTCCCATTGGACAATGAGATATTTGGTTGGGGGGAGAGTTAGTGAAGGAAGTGGCTTCTGCCTATTTTATTTACTATTTTGAGCAAGCCCATATTGTGATGTTCGGTGGCTTCTTGGTTTCTTTGTAAAGTTGTCATACTATACAACTTATTTTGTTCAAAAAATGCACCCATTTTTTGTGTTTTGCCTAACCCGTGGTTTGAAAAATTGAAACTTTGTCCAATTCTATTGATGTTAGATTGGTTCCATGCCTAGTTAAGTGGATGATCAGTTGAACTCTTGTTGCTTTCGACCCTTTTTCTTCCACCTTTAGCTAACCACTGCTGTGCACATCAAGTTTCTTTAATAACACGAAAAAGCGCCTGGCCTCTTAAACGCTATGATAACCTACCCTAGTTTCGATTTGACCGCTTTAATAGGTTAAGGACCCCTGTGGAAAGAAGGCCAATGCGTCTTCAAAAAAAAAAAGAAAAAAGAAGTGAAAAAGGGAAAAAGAAAAGAAAAAAAAAGAAAAAGAAGAAAATTGCAATGCTTTGCCTTGAAACCCGAGCACGGTCCTAGGGGTTTATGGCGAAAGCCTTTAAAGCCCGGTGCCCTAAACCTTCAACGGTTTGAAGTCGCTGGAAGCTTAGTGTTAAGCTACATGGGTGGATGGGTAGAGTTTAGCAAGTTGTAGGTACTGGAGTTTCGAAATCATTGGTCCCAAGGGTGAAACTTTGAAGAGTTTGTAGTCGAAAGATCCTTATGACTTGGTGCCACTGAAAGCCTTAATTAGTTTGGGAGTCATGTAGATCCGTTACATGGACTTTGGTGAGGGTCGATTCCTCGACATTGCACCCTCTGACACAAAGAATCGTGCTAAGAGGTGGGTCTTGATCTATTTAGGTTGGTTAGCATACTAGGTGGCGCGTAGCTTGGTTGGGAAATGCAGTTTGGCAGTTTATTGTTGAGAGCTGATCAAACAAATACTTAGATTTTGGTGGAAGTTCCTGGTTGATTCACAAAGATGGAGGGTCTTTTGACACTCAAATTTGTATGGCATTCATTCTCTCATGATAGTTATTAGACAAGGCTTTGATGATTTTTACTTAGGGTTAGGCATTACTCATTCACAACCTTTTTGAAATACCATTTTTGTGAACATTATTTTGTTATTGTTTTGTATGCTCCCTCTTTCTTTCTTTATTTCATTGCTAAGGGACTAGCAATGTGTAGGTTGGGGGTGTGATTGAATTGCCCCAAAGGTGCTATTTTGAACCCTATTTATTATAGGTTTTGATTGCTTTTATGTACTAATCATTCTAATCTTCAGATTTGCACATTAAGGTCCACTATTCTCTTGATCGCGTGCAGAAATTTGTTTTTGTAGTTTGCGGGAATTGAAGCTAAATCGTCGTGTCAATCAATCATAACAAAGTCGGGTTGATTTCCATCAATTTCATATGTATTTTTATCAATTTAAACAAGCCCAGGGAATGAAGAATATCAAGGCTAGAAGAAATGGAATGATGCGAGTGGGAATAGTAGTATGGGAAGCAATGGAACAGTGATGAACAGTGCCAAAATTTTGCTACGTTGGAATTTTCGCTATCATAGCGAAATTTACTGTGCATAGAGAAATTTTCAATTTTCGCTATGACTGAATTTTCGCTATGATAGCAAAATTTCGCTATCATAGCGAATTACATATGATCGCCGAAAATCAACGTATAAGCGGTGTCTACTCCTGTTTTTGATCAAACGACTTCGTTTTTAGTTTTTCTCTTTTCTACCCTTGTAATAGCTTTTGTTTTGGTTTGTTTTTGTAATTTCCCTTGCTCTGAGCCGTATATAAGCTAGAGTCAAGGTTTGTAACAATCAATCAAGTAGGCAATAAATTTTGGAGAAGCTTTCAGCTCTCTCGTTTCCCGCTTCTTCTCTGCTTCATTTTCTTTCCCTTTCTTTTCCATTTTCTCGGCTACCAAACACTCCTTTGAGGATGACAACTCAAAGGATGGTTGGCTAGACCTCTTCCTCCTTGAAGAGGAGAATGGCAGCTAGGATTTGAGGTGGCGACGGTCCTCATTTTTAACGCAGCATTTATGAGTATTTATGATTTATTTCTCTATAGGTTAAAATCTCCCTAGGCACACCCTCACTAGTGTATTTAGCAAGCTTTTTGGTTACAAGGGATGCTTATCACTAGATCCCCTGTTATCCAGTTAGTTGTTTCCTATTAGTTACTGTAGGGTAGGTTTTTAAGATATGATATCACTGTTAGGAACATTTATGCCCAGTTAAATGCTATGTTTCAAAAGGGAAAATCATAGGGTTTAGTTTGTAAAGCTAAATGAAGATGCAGTTCGGGAAATGACTATGTGTCATTGATTCGTGCCACGATGAAGCTGAGCTGAATCAACAATATTTATATACCTAAGTTCCTCTCTTTGCCGAGTAGTATTTCTTTGCGAGTATAGTGGTATAGGGTCGAACACGGGGATGGGTTTTCATCCTAGAAATGGTTTGCATTAGGGCATGAAGGTAAGGCTTTCTATTTGGACTTTTTGGATTTGTGTCAAAATCTGTAAATGGTTTAAACTGGAAATTGCAAAAACTGGAAATGGTAAAAACTGAAATTTAAAGTGAAGAAATTAAACTTTGAAGATTTAGGTCATGACTTGACAAATTTAGAGGCAAACACATGTCCTCGGGTTTTATCCTCCTATGTGAGTCAACACGGGATGCGGTTATGGCCCCTTTTTGTTTTGAAACCCTAACATTCCTTTATCATTTTTTAAGGCTAGTAAAGACCATCTAAAGAATCCGCAGTAGCATCTCTCACCCGAGCACTTGAACCTAAGAGTATAGAGTATTGGCCAAAACAATAAAAGTGATGTTATTTAACCTAATTTGAGAAGAACCTAACATGTAAATGCCTCGGAGGCAGTAAGGACCATCTAAAGAGCCACGAGTACACGTCACTAAGCCCAGCTGGATCTAAAGCATGGAAGTGATGGCCAAGACAATAACATCCATGTTATGCAAGCGAATTTTGAAAATAAGGGCCATAAATACAGTACCTGTGACTTTTAGTACAAGAGGACACAACATGTAACCCCACCACCAAGCTAGCTTCCTTCCTCTTCAAAGGAAGGAGGCTTAATAAGCATCTCTTGAGTTGTCATCCTCAAGAGGTGTGTTTAGCAGCAGGAAAGTGAAGAAAGAAGAGAGAAAGAAGAGAGAAGAGAAAATAAAAACAAAGCTAAAAAAAACAATTTATTTACAAAGCGAGTAAAAGAAAATAACACAAATCTGCCAAAAACTTGTATTCTGCCTTCTATCCTCCTCTACTTTGTTACAAGAAACATGAAATTATTTATAAAAACATCCTCAAGGTATGAAATTACCAAAAACCCTAATAACTAGGCTAAGTTATAGGACAATTGGGTAATAAACCAAGTTTGAAGGCGATTCGGCGTGAATTACACGACATGATGAAGGGCACGCAAATTTAAGCTAGAGGTGAGAATTTCGCTAATTAGCGAATTTGGCAAGGGTTAGCGAATTTGGCAATGGTCTAGCGAATTTGGCAAGTGTTTAGCGAATTTGGCAAGGTTGGAATTTCGCTAGCTAGCGAAATTTCGCTAAGCTAGCGAAATTGTCAGTGAGAAGCGAATTTCGCAAATGCACAGTGCAAGTTGGCTAGCGAATTTCGCAATTTGTGCTGAGATTGCGAACTGTTTGCGAGTTGGTTGCGAAATTCGCTAAGATTGCGGGTGATTCGCGAGCAATTTGCGAAAATTCTGTTTTTCTGTTCTGCATGCCTCTCGATCCTGTCTTCAACTGCATCTCATTTCCTCCACTTTTCCTTTGTTTTCCATTGATTTTGGGCTTGTTGATGGCTGAGACTAAACTTCCAACCTCATGATCGATCACATTTGCATTGAGGTTGAAGCCTGAGAATGCATAAATACCTCTGAAACAACCCAAAAACATGCTCGAATGGCATAAGTGTTACTAAGATGACATGGTACTTCAATTGGTTTATATGACATGATTAATGCACAAAAAGTACTCAAAACCTATCTAATAGGGTTGAGAATTGTACTTTTGGACCTTGTCAGTCATCCTCCCAAGTAGGAAAAGGGCAGAGGACATGTTGGTTGCTTAAAACCCTCGACCGGTGTGAACACTTCAAGAGGGTTCTATTTTACATTTTCCTTTACTTATTTTATTTTTAATCAACACCAATCAACTCCCCTGTTTTTACCAAAACCCCAAAATCCAAATTTAATTCACCAATTTTTGAGCTTAACTGTAAATCATTTGTGCAAAGAAAACCCATCCACTGAGTTCGACCTAAATGCATTATCTTTATGATAGCTTGTCTACGATAGTAGGAGGAAATTTAGGATATAAATTTTGTTGATTCCGGATCACCCTACTGTGGCACGAATCACAATCCACTCATGAAAAGCACAATCCATGTCAAACTCGCATGAACCAATAATAAAATGCCACGATTAAAATAGCTTGGATATGGAAAAATAAATAAATAAAAGTTGATTGGGGACTTTATTGAGAACTTATGAAATGTTTGGGAAGTTTGTGGGATTTATAAATTCATGTGAGTCCAATTCATGAATTCTAGAGACTTGAGGGGCATTAGTTGCATTTGTTAATCATATATAAAGTGAGAAGCTAGTAGAAGATTGAAGAAGTAATCAAACAAACCAAGAAAGAGAGAGCAAGAGTGATTTTCGTCCTGCAGAAAAGCACCAGAACAGAGCAGCAACCAGCCCCATGTCTGAGTTTTTAAGCTTCATTTCAAGATCTTCTTGAAGGGGTTTTTAGTCC
This sequence comes from Tetrastigma voinierianum, assembly GCA_016808115.1. Lineage (NCBI taxonomy): Eukaryota > Viridiplantae > Streptophyta > Magnoliopsida > Vitales > Vitaceae > Tetrastigma > Tetrastigma voinierianum. The sequence continues at coordinate 264,273 of JAEQBH010003091.1, forward strand.
CTTACAATTCAAGCTGGCTTGTTCTTAAATTTGGAAGCAAGAACAACTTGGTAAGAGCTCCAAACCCAAGCTTGGTTCATGAAGGCGGCAAGTTGTGGTATTTCTTGAAATTTACGGTTTTGATGGATAACTGATTTGTTGGTTGGTTGTCTTCATGAGTTATAGGTGTTCTAAGGTTCCTAGAGGCAAGGCCACTCATTGGAGGCAAGAAAGAGAATTGATTGGTAAGTTTTCATGGCTTGAATGGCATGTAAAATTGATTTAATGTATCTTAAGGCATTAGAGTTGTATAGGTTGCTTGATGAAGTTGGTGTATAAAAAGATTAGGGGGTTAAAAGAATATTTAAAAATGTGAAGGTCGAGCGGAGACTTGAAAACAGCATAGAGACTCGCCACGAAGACTCACGATATTTTCATAAAGAGCTTTGTAATTGATAATGATTGCCGAATAAAGTATTTATATCATTTGTTATATGTTGCTGATAAATAGAGCGTATGGAATTGTTAAGAAGAAAGAATTTAGTATTTATGGATTCAGAAATTGTTGCTTATAAGTATTTTATAAGTTTAGAAAAGTAAAGCGGTATATTAGAAATAGAATTTACTAAATGGGCCTCGTAAATAAGTTTATAGTAATCTTTAGCAGGTCAGTATCCCTAACGTGCATGGCAGAGTCAGGGAAATGCATTCATGAAACATTAGATTTAGAGGCATAACTGGGAAGTCAGTCAGGTCGCCCTCTGCACGGTTAGGGTATATAGATAGTAGCGCGCTTACTTATTAGTGGTTAATAGCCATTTTACCGGCCTGGCGACTGGAGCGAGGTACAATTCCGCCCTGTCATCCGGTATCCCTGCCATGTGGTGGGACCTCTCGTAGAAGGTCGGCATGGCTGGACATGTGGCGGGACCTCTAGTAGAAGGTCGACGTGATCCATTTTCATATAGGCCACCGGTGGTTGGTAGATTTTGGAATTTTAATTAGAAAAAATTCATTGCCACCACCGTAAATGATTTTCAAAAAAAAGAAAAATGAAAGAAAAGGGTTTACAAAATGATTTATGAAATTATTTATGAAACGATTTATGGAAAAATATTATTAAAAGTGGATTTAATAAATGAGTTTTAATAAATATTTTATGGGAGAATTTATATTATTAAGCTTTATATTTTTAAACACTCAGGCTTTAAAGCTCACCTGAAAATATTTTCGTCTTTTTTTAAATAACCTCCCCAGGTACAAGGACGGGGGCGTGAATATCAGGGGCATCCCCTCAGAGATAGGGACACTGCTGGGCGTATGTTAGAGCTGTGATTGTTTTTGTATATGTAAATATTGTATTGAATAATTGTAAATATAACACTATGCATGAATTGTAAATGTTTTGCTCTATATAAATTTTATACTCTAATGTTTAATTAATAACCGCAATGCAATGTATATTAAATAATTGATATTGTATTTATGTTAATTATTGGGTTATTGGGTTGTGGAAGATTTGTGGTAGTAAAGGATGGACTTATTTGAATTATTAGAAGTGTGTTTTCTATAAATTTTGAAGAATGGGTTTTCTAGAAAATAGACGGAATTCCGTTCGAAAAAAAATAAAAAATTCCACACAACCCTTAATTTTTAAATAAAGGAAAACGACTTAGCTCTATGGGAACCCTCTAGTCCGGCCAAATGGCAACTGGGGGGTGACTGTGGGGTTGCCTGTAGACTACCTAGGGGTAGGGGTCTGACAATATGACTTAAAGTTCATGAAGGTGACACATCATATAAAAAACATTTAATTAGGAATTTTAGTTTTAGATTTATGGTGTCATTTTTTGAAAAGTGACACCATATGAAATTAAAAAAAAAAAATTGTATTAGAGTAGCTTGATGGTGTTAATTTTAGATTATGGTGTCATTTTTTAAAAGTGACACCATATACAAAGAAACCCAAAATTTATAATTAAATAGTCATTTTATTATCTATACATAATTAGCAATAGAATGTAAAAGTTTATTATTTTGCATATCATTGACATATAAAATTTTTTATTTCATAACCCGAACCATTGCATTCATAAACCCATTGAGTTTTATTTTATTTTATTTTTTTATAAAATATAATCACAATAAAATAATATAAAAAATGATTTCTTTGATATCTACAATAAATAAATTTAATATATCCAATAAATAAATTTGTTTTTATCTAAAAAATAATTTAAGAATTTTTATGTATAATAAAATAATTTATATCTTAGTAATTTCTATATAAGTAATTATAAATAATAATATTATAACATATTTTGTTTAGATAATTTTGGAACAAAGTGATTTAAATAACAATCATATTTCTTCTTTAATTGCCCAACTGTTTAAGAACTAAAATTGTTTAGGTTGTGATATTTATAAATACTTGAAAAATTCTAAAATTCTTTCCAAGAAAATTACAGAGAATAATATTTTAATATATTTAGTTTCAATATTTTTTAAATAAATTGATTTCTTGTATTTTTAAATAATAATATTATAGTGAGCCCTACATATAGTAATTATATTGAAGATTATTTAATATATTTTGTTTATATGTTTTGGAATAAAATGATTTGCTATTTTCTTTAAATAATAATCTTATTTCTTGTTTAATTGGTCAAAACAAATTTTTTAGCTTTTAATATTTAAAATTTTCTAAAAAAAATTCTTTCCATATAAATTATAGAGAAAATATTTTAATATATTTTGTTTAGATAAGTTTAGAACAAATGATTTATTTTATAATTTTAGATAATTTATGGGTTAATCAATCATATATTTCACAAGTGTTAAAAGGCATGATATTCATATTAATTTGACAACATTCACTTCCAAGTGTATCACTAATTAATCTACTTTGTTGTCACTTCCAAATGTGTCGTGTCAGTGGATAGGGTGATGCTATGTTGTAGTGACACCTTCTATTTATAATGACTTAATATAAACATCACAATATATTTTTTTTATTATAGTGAATTTAGAGTCATATAGTGTAAAAAAACTAATTTTATTTGAATGATTGTTTTATAAGTTAATCATTTAATTAATTAATTTTGAATTAAATATCTAGATGATGTAGAGATCAATGTGAAAAACATCCTCCAATTAATGAAATTTTTACAAAAGGTGTAATAACAGGTGACCTATTTTGAACAGATGTTCTATGGGATAAGGTGCACAAATGCACTCAACTTTTGCTCATACGTCCCATTTTGCACCTGAAATATTTTTTTTTTTATCCCAAGATACATGATGTTTGCTTCCATAACTCATCCATGCCTTTCTGTTAGAAAAATAGGTAGTGGTTAAAACGCACGTTAAAACTCCCGTTAAACAACCAACACGTGCAAAAAAAAAAAAAAAAAAAAAGAGAAAGAATTGATTACTACCCAAAAAGTATTGTTTTATACCTTTAACACTATGTTTTAAGCACTTTTTGTGTAGTAATCACCCTAATTAACCCAATTGGCATGTTAAGGACCTAGCAAGGCTACTAATAAAATTTTGTGGCAAGTTTGGTTTTTTTTAGGGGCTATATATCTCGAGGACAAGGATTAAAGTCAAGCTTGAAGAATCCAGTTGTAGTGTAGAGCGCCCAAGCCAGAAAAAAACATAAGCTAGCAGAAGCAGTGATGCAAAAAGATGCAGTAGCAAACTGATCGGAGTGAATTGTGCATGCGTTTTAGTAAAATTTCTATGTTTTTTTATAACTCAATTGCATGATTCACATTAATATTCACTAATATTGCGCTAATCTTCCATATTATAATGTTTTACAAGACACTGCGATATAGGAATAAAAAAGGAAGCTAAATAATAGAAGAAAAGACCCAAAGAAGAGAATACAATGAGAAGTGAAGCAGGAGCCTCGGGTATGCAGCGGCGAGGCACTCCACGCTACGGCGTAGCCTTTTCGGTATGTGAACCGAGAGGAGTTGATAGCCTGGTACGCGGCGTGCACCTCGTAGTGGCGTAGCGAGGTTTTCTTTCAAAATCGGGAGCGTTAAAAACTTTGGAATTTTGGGCCAATGATGGGCCCGCATCCTGAGATATAAAAGGGAAACATTTTCGAGGAAAAAGAGGAGGATCGGAGGCAGAATTATGAAAAAGACAGACGGATAAAGGGAGATTCGCGAAGACAGATTCCGAGAGATTGCGAAGACAACTTCTTATGTATTTCTTTCCTTAATTCGTTTGATGCTAAATGTAGCCCTCCATTTCTGGCTCGACGCGATTGGCGGATCCGAACCGAGTTCGGATTGCTAGTTGAGTTCATTTACCAAAACATATACAAAAACAAATTAACCGTTTAGGCCAACATTCCATTTCGTATAAACACTTTCAAATATGTGCGGAAGCGATTTCAATTCGGTTGGCCCATAAACATTTACATTTAACAAAATGCATTTTACAATGAAGGCATTCCATGCCCATTCAAAATAATATACAAAATCGTTTCAGAGTTTAACTCTTTTGATCACAAAACATCAATTGTTCAAAAGTAGGATGGATGCATATGACGGAGTATATATTTTTACTCCGCAGCTTTCTTGATGACTCTGCGCTCCTCGATCTTGTCCTTCGTTCTTGTTCACTCAGTGCCTGCGCATAGATAAAAAACTACGCGCTAAGCATTTTCATGCTTAGTGGTTCTATACAATCATCTCTTTATTTCAGTTTAAATCAAATAATGCTATTTCATAAGACAATGCTTTCGTACTTTCTTAAATGACAAATGTAGTACAACACATACATAAAGATATATTTCCATTTAATCAATTACAATTCATTGGTCATCTCAAACTATGCATTTTCATGTGCAACAAATAATTTAGATCATAAATCGTGCACTTTTTCATTCGCATTATCATTTTTCATTTTATCCCTTATCAAATTTAACCTATGTTTTCGATTGCGCGGATAGAATCATCGGCATAATCATTGAGTGCGGGCGGTGTAAACAGTTTTATAAAAATATGTACTTTCGGTTGGTGTACACTACCGATGTGTCAGTGGGCTATGGATCGGTGTGCCACAATAGTACGTTTGTTCGACTCTTATTGGTATACCAATCTATCCTTAACTCGAATTTAACGGTTAACATTCCATTAAGGGCATTCAAATCATTTATAGGAAAATACAATATACTATGTATTTTTATACAAACAAATCATTTTAATACTCATGCAATTTTCATGTCATTTATTTCGCAATCAATCAATTTCTCAAATTTCTTAACTTAATTCAACTTGCAATTCATTTCCATGATTTATTTGCATCAAATCAATTTAAAACAATTCAATATTCAGATTTAAACATTTTGGAGATAGAGATTTGAAATAATGAGAAGAAAGGTGTAGAACAAACCTAAAAAGCTTTACCTTTGATTCAATCCTCGGAATCTTGATCTCGATTTAGGCATATCTCGTCAGGTGGTTATTTACCTGATGAAATTTGAAATTGAATCAACAATATTTATATACCTAAGTTCCCTCTCTTTGCCCATTAGTCAAGCTACTGCGGTATGGTAGTCTAAGTCGAACACGGGGATGGGTTTCATCCTAGAAATGGTTTGCATAAGTCTTGCGAAGGTAGGGCTTTCTACTTGGACTCTTTGGAATTGAGTTTCAAAAGCGGTGGGCATGAAGTTGAAGCGAAGCTGTAAGCGAAATTAAAGGTGAAAAGTTAACTTTGAAGAATTAGGTCACTAACTTGGCAAGTTAGGGCAAACAAATCCTCGGGTTTTATCCTCGCGTTATGACAAGCAACCTATAGTCCATGGCATAGCAGGATCCTATATTTAACCTTAAACCTCACCCATGAAACATCTCTGTTGAGTCAATACGGGTAGCATGCGAGTTATGGCCTTTTAGTTTAAAACCCTAACATTCAATTATCATTTTTAGAGGCTCGTAAAGACCATCTAAGAACAACGGTGCATCTCTCACCGAGCACTTTGCATCCTAAGCATGAAGTAGTGGCCAAAATAATAACATTAAATGTTATTTAACCTATTGAAACCCTAACATGTAAATATTATCTCGAGGCTCGTAAAAACCATCTAAGAACACTTGATCCTAAAGCATGGAGAGTATTGTAAGACAATAACATCCCATGTTATGCAAGCTAATTTTGAAAATAAGGGTCATAAAAACACTACCGTGACTTTTAATACAAGAAGGGCAAACATGCATATGCCCCCACCACCAAGCTAGCTTCCTTATCTTCAAGAAAGGAAGCAGCCAAGCATCTCTTGAGTTGTCATCCTCAAGAGGTGTGTTTGGCAATAGGAAAGTGAAAGAAAGAAGAGAGAAAGAAGAGAGAGAGAAGAGAGAAAGAAATAAAGCAAGACACAAAAAACTTTATTTACAAAAGCAGTAAAAGAAAATAACTTACAAATCACCAAAAAAACTTGTATTCCCTTCTATCCTCCCTCTTTTATTACAAAACATGAGGGGTATTTATAAGCCTCCTCAAGGTATGAAATTACCAAAAACCCTAATAACTAGGCTAAGTTATAGGACAATTGGGTAATAAACCAAGTTTGAAGGCGGTTCAGCATTAATTACAGCATGACGAGGCATGCGATTTCATTACGAGGAGAATTTCGCTAATTAGCCGGGTGGCAAGTGTTTAGCGAGAATTGGCAAAGGAGTCTAGCGAATTTGGCAAGTGTTTAGCGAATTTGGCAAGGTTGGAATTTCGCCCCAGCTAGCGAAATTTCGCTAAATAGCAGTGTCAGTGAAGCCAGAATTTCGCCGTGCGGGTGCAAGTTGGCTGCTTAATTTAGCGATTTTGGCAGGAATTGCGAGCTTGTTTGCGAGCAGTTGCGAGGTCGCTGGGATTGCCCGAATTGGTTGCGAGCAGTTGCGAAAATGCTGTTTCTTTGTTTCTGCATGCCTCTCGTCCTGTCTTCAGCACATCTCATTCCTCCCTTTTCCCTTTGTTTTTCATTGATTTTTATAGGCTTGTTGATGTTTGAGACTAAATTTCAAACCTCATGATTGATCATTTGCATTGAGGTTGAAGTTCAAATGTGTACAAAGTCTACAAAACAGCCAAATACACCCCTCAAATTGACATAAGTGTTACTAAGATGACTTGAACTTCGAATTGGGATATGACATGATTAATGATCGAAAAGTACTCAAAACCTATCTAATATAGGGTTCAAAATTGCACTTGCAGGCACTAATCCACACCCCAACAAGCATTGCTAATCCACTTAGCAATGCAAATAAATGAGATGCATGTGGTGATTTCCAAAGGTTGTGTTCAAGGGTTTATATACATATAAACAACACCTTAAGCGAGAAATTAAAAATCAAAGTTGTAAACCGATGAAAAGAATCAAAACCATACAAGAACAATTCTAGGTCAATATTGGATCCATAATTCTCAGCGAATTTCCACCTAGTCTAATGATTCTTTATGTAGCAGTTAAGCTAATAAAGCGCAAGGAAATTGCCCACCTCTGACCTAGCATGACACATTAAGTTTGTTGAACAACCTAGATAGGAGCTACTTCTCTTTTCCTATTTTATTCATCAACATCCTTAGGTGCAATGCTTAAAATCCGACTTCACCAAAGTCCGTGTAGCAGAAGGGTCCACAGATGACTCCCCTTAATTTAAGGTTTAGGGCATCAAGCCAAAGGATCACTCGACCACTAACTCCTAAGAGCCTTGGACTCAAGGTGACTTAGAAAATTAAGCATCTACAATTACCAGCTAGAAATTCACCTATCCACCATATAGAACACAAATCGATGCAGCTCCCAATAATGAGCTTCAGAGGCATGAGTTTCAAAACTTCATGTATCTGCCACTCGGGCCAGTACTGGTTTTCAAAGGAAAACTTGCAAATTTTATTTTCTTTTTCTTAACTTTTCTTTTCTTTTTCTTTTTGCTTTTTCTTTTTTCCTTTTGGAAGACAACATTTGGTCTTCAATTGTTGGTAACTCAAACCTATTCTAAGTTGTCAACATACAAGTAGGCTGCAAGGTGGAAGGAGGCATAATTTACAACTATTGAAACAATGAGTGCGAGTGTGTGACATAGCATAAAAATTTCAAGTTGAACATCTTCCGGAGCAGTGGTGAGACACAAATTGTTTCAAGCATGGCATTTGTTCTAGCATATAGGTGACAAATGTAATGATTCAATTATCGATTTAAGCAATTCAATTGTTCAATTTAAACAATTCAATTGTTCAATTTGAAACTGATTTAATTATGTAGTTTTGAATACATACCTTGTACATAGGGACACAGTAGCACAATATGCAAAAATTTGAATATATATATATAATCACCTGAGAGTAGCTTTTGATATAATAAAATGGCTTAATACATGCATAACGGCTACAAAAAACATATCATACACTTTCTTATGGCTAATAGAAAAATCATAATCAAAATTGGTAGAGCGGTTGATAAAAATGAAACTATCGCATAAATCAAAAGAGACACAACCCTCACTGCTGGTGGTGTGGTGAAATCACTGCAATTTCTTTGCCGGGATATCAATGAAATTTTGCATCTGGGTGGTGGGCCTCCTCCTCACAGGCGGGATCATGAGGGGCTTGGATGGTCATGATCGATGAAGCATGGAATAGCCTTTGGCCCAAAGTGGCCCTCAACTCGGGCAATCTGCGGTCATGTCTTTGCATCTTTGGTGCTGAGTGGGCGCTGGTGTGTGAGATCTATTCCATCACTCCGGCCATCTCTCCCTCGGTGACATGTGTATAGGTGGTAGGGTTGTGCCGAATATGAAGGCAGGAGCATCTCATGGATCTGGTGGAGTAGTGTGTGGGGAGATGGAGGTGAGCTGCTTGATCACGAAGCAGGTGGGACTCTCTGTGCCTCGGTGCGCCGAGGCAGGTGGATCATCTCTGTGTGCATCCTCAGCCTCCTCACCCAAGACTTCCTGTCTCACCGGGCGTATATGGGAAATGGACGGCATAGTCATAACCCGGTCCATCACATTACAGATGTGGTAAGACCGTCTTCGCATCTTCATCCAGTTCCTCCGGAAAATCCCATCCGCCTCAAGAACATAGGAAAGAAGCCCTGCAGATATGAAGTGGTATGCCTCTCGGTCAGGTCTCTCCTATGGACCTTCCCTCTTCGGACCGAAGAGGGAAGTCATCACTACCGGATGGGCTAAACCAGAAATTGCCCGAGATCCGGCATAATGCTCAAGATATCCCCTCTCTCACACATGAATGCTGCCAAGAGGGAATAAACAAGTGCAAGAGATGGTCGATGAGCAAAGATATGAGGCGGAAGTCGCTCCATAAAGGATCGGATCAAACAGAAGATCCTGGCCGTTTCTAATCATCGCTCCGAGAGGGTGGCCCAATCTCTCTATAACTCCTCGCATTGCGCGGCGGTATATAATCTCAAGGCCAGAACAAATCGATCAGCACACTCGCGATCATCTATCCCGAAACTGATCTCCAAAGGGATTCATCCGCATCCCGAGAGCCATGGAGCCGGCAGAACTGCCGACCACTCTCGGCAGTAAAACTGCTCCTGAGTCATAAATGGGAGGAGCTAATACCTCTCGCATCAATCTCATCGACTCGGTATTCGTCGCCATCAATCCGAACGCCATAGAACGTACCCCCGCTGAAATGGTCGGCCACGTGATATCTGCATTCCCGAATGGGGTGTCCTTCTTCGAACATGGGCCTCCCCGATCCTACGAGGGGCCGGCGGATGGTCGAGGTGAAGGTTGTGTCGCTCTCAAACCGAGCGCGACCGTGACGGTGGCTGCCTAGAAGATGACGACCGCCGGCCCGTCGCAGCCCGGCTGAAGGCCGGGCCCTCCTAGCTCTCAGGTAACGGGACGTGAAATCTGGTGGTCCCATCCGGTCTGTAACGTCATCCCGCAGGCTCGCCAGTACGCGGGATGCGGATGGCGACCGCGCCGGGGCATCGTGTCGGCATCGGGTGTCGTACTCTGCTCTGGGGTAGCAATCTCACCCGAGGTCGGAAGGACCCACCGTACGACCATATCCTACATCTAAAACAAACTCACGGAAAGTGACCTTCCACCCATGTAGCCTGTGGCCTCGTATGTCCGAACTCAAGCTCCCCAACACAACCTAATCCCCCTCACCAAAACTATCCAAACCAGTGGCTCACGATCAAGACCGAAATGGACTTCGGATCGATAACTGGCGCTTGAAATATGATCGTGATAATCGATGCAGAAGCCTCTAAATCAACCGGTGAGCACAGGCGTGACAGTTCAAACCATGATCGTGGCCCGCACACGTGCGCAGGGTCAGGAGGGTCGGTGCGCGCCAGCCAACTGGCGCGGGTCGATGCGGGATCGCGCGCGATGGCTGGGTAACTCGATGACCGCGGCGCAAAGGCAGGGATGTGACGCGACGCCGTAAAATCTAGGGCTCGGCGCGCGCAAAGGATACGCAGTGGCACGACGCGCCCGGAACGCCAAAACAGTGAGGGGCTGGAATGTGGAGCTGTGATTTGGCTAATCCCTCCCCTTAAATAGGCTATTTCGAAAGTAAATTTAATAGTCCATTGTGTGCCTTCTAGCTACCTCCCCGAATTTGGCTCAGATGGTCTTTTCTCGCATTCAAAACTTTTAAAATTAATTAGCTAATATTAAATAATAATATAACTAAAAAAATTATTATTATTAAATTTAATACAACATTATGATTAATATTTGAAACATACTATTTTCATATACAAAACTAAATTATAATGAAAAGAAAATCGCTTAAGTTAAAAAATTTTCAAAAAATTATTAAGACTAATAGAATTAACTAATATAAGACAAAATTAAAATTTCCAGGAACGTAACTGCTTTTGAAAACACCAACCGGGCCGAGTTCGAAATACTCAAGAGGGTCAAGGAGGATGATCTCCTAACCCATGCAAAGGGCCCCGCCCGGCTTCCATGATGTCGGGTGCCCAATTGTTGATCGCTCAAATATGGTCGTTGAATTGAGCAATTGGCTTGTTGTTGGTGTTGTTGGCAAGACTAATTCTTCTTATCTCCAAGGCCGATCACCTTTGCTTTTTCTTAGCACCTTTTGTACTGCGACACCGATCAATCGAAACAACCTCATCGCCATAGCGGATTTTCAATTTCTGAAGAACTCATGTTTGTTGTTCAAATGAAAGATATTCAACTCCATGGTCATGTTACTAAAGTTAATTGCATGACTCATTCCCAAGTAATTGATGATTGTATCATAAAGGGCTTAAAATGGTCTTCCTAAGATGATCAAGTACATGATCGGGTCTACTAGCAATCGGGTTCAAATAAGCCAAGTACCACAAAATCTACCGGGTAGTAGAATTCCTGCCTATCTTAACTAGACATCCTCAACCATCTTTAGGGATTTTCTACCGATCTATCGGCCAATGAGAGTGTGATTGAGGTAGGCTTGCTTCACCTAAACTAATCGTATATACCGAAATGGCATAAGATCTACACTGCTCCTAAATCTAGCACGCCTTTATTTATGCAATTCACCAATATTGGACCGAAATTGTGGAGATCCAGGATTCTTTGTATTTGACAGGTATTTGTTTTGAATTATGGCACCGACATGTTCAAAGGAGAAATGCTTTCTTCTCAATGCCTAATCCTTCTAATTGTACAAAGATCTTTCAAAAAAATTCTACAAGGTGAACTTGTTTGATTAGGTCCAAGAAAGGTATGTTAACCTTCACTCTTGCCTTAAAACCTCAAGAATGCCCGCTGTTGAGATGCCTTCTTCTTACCTCTAAGTGCTTATGGAAATGGAGGTGGTGGATAATGCATTTCATCAACCTTCCCTCTAGGAGATATGTCGCCGTGCCTCACCGTCTCCGCCAGGTTCTCAAATTGTGTTTTTGGCACAGTCGATCAACCTCTTTTCCACTTCTCAGCAGGATGCCTTTACCTCATCCATTCCTGAATTGTTGGATAATCCCATCTCATGAATTCCTTTAGGATTTGAACCTGTTAGATGGAAACCTCCTCTCTGGTCTCCTAAGCAACTTGCAGTTAATCTCGTGATCAATAACAGAGGTCACAACTCCTTCTCAAGTGAGGATTTACTTCTCAAGCCCAGTATCTATTCTCTTATTCAAAGGTACTTCTTACAAGATCAATCCTTTGTGCCAATCATGATTAATTCCTTTTGTTCCCCAACAAAGTCGCTACCACCTTTTACTCAAATTCAATATACCTTGTCTTAATCGAGAAGAGATGTCAGGTCACTAGACTGCAGGAAAAACTAAACTCACAGGTTTAGCAATCCTCGGGGTACATAAGGTGGCGGTCTCCATGCAAGATTAGGGTGATTCCTCCAATTGGAATTGTAGGTATTACCACAGATATCGATTGTTGTGGCTTGTATTTATTCTACAAGAGCTTGCACATTCGATATCAAATCTCAACGCAGGAGCCATCAGACACCTGTTCGTCAAGTGTGCAGGGATTGAATTGGTAAGGATTAGATCGACAGATTTCAAACATCGCATGCACCTCTGAGCCGCTTTCGCTTTCAAGCTCCTCTACCTTCCCGGCTAGGTGGAAATCCTAGCTCTCATTTCTATGTCTCGTGCAAAGGTAATACATCCCACCCTTACAATCGGTGGTTTCATCCTATCCGCTTCTAGGGTTAAGTTCATCCCAACCCTTGTAGTTTCAGCCACGTAATTTAAGAAATCCATGGCTTCATCAGATGTTTGCTTAAAAAGCCTCCCCACACATGGTTTTCAAAAGTCGCCTCATGGCAGAGACATGCCACCATAGAAGTGGTTCACCAACATCCATGTCAAAACCCCATGGTGTGATATGCACCGATGGTTTCCTAAATCTCTCCCAACACCGGTAAATCTCTCACCATCCCGAGTCGCAAAGGTATAAATTCGCTTTTCAAATTATTAGTCTTGGCGAGTAATTCAAAACTTCTTCAGAATTCGGCCAGAAATGAAATTCAATTTCTTATGGTTCTAGCTCCCAAATGAGTCGAGCCATATCTTGGCCTTGTCTTTTAGAGTCAATGAAATGCCTTTTAGCTTCAGCAAATCCATGTCCATCATACCTCCTCGGGCTGCAGGCAAACCTCCTCAAAATCCCTTTGCGAACGTATGGATTTTCATTTTCCATACCATGATACGCTGGGAGTGGGTACAAATAAGGCCTCACCGCTACATCTTCACAGAGGAATGATACAGATGGGGCACTAACTCTAGGAGGGTGGATGTGATCCCTCAAGTGTCTCATATGCACTGATCCATAGGGGTTCCCGGTCGACTTCTGGCTGCCCTCATGGCATCCATGGTACTGGGCCGCACACCGACTTCACTAGCTAGGTCAAGTTGTGTACTTATCCTATACAATCTAATCCGCTTCGATGTGTCTCTATCCCATCAAGTGTATACACGCAGCCATAATAATTAAAGAGACACAACAAAGAGCAACAAACAACTCGCAAAAAGATTAAAATTAATTCAACAACAATAAAACTGGATCAATGAAAATCGAATCAAACAAGCAGCAAAGCATCGCAAAGTGAAGCAAATCGCGCTCTCGTGAATCGAGTTGCAAAAAGAGGTAAAGGTTACCTTCACGGTGATGTGGATCACAAGTACTTCTTCTGTAATCTTACTAAGGCAGTTTACACCATCCCCTGCAATGTCGCCATTTGATTCTGCGCTGCAAAGAGTCGAAATGAATCAACAATATTTATATACCTGTTCTCCTACCGCGTAGTCATATCGCAGATAAAGGGTCTAGGCCTAACACGGGATGGGTTTTCATCCTAGAAATGGTTTGCATAAGTGCACGGCTGCAAGGCTTACTTGGACTCTTGAATTGAGTTTCAAAACAAACAAGGTATGGGGTTGAAAACTGAAACCAGAAAACTGAAATTAAAAGGTGAAAAGTTAACTTGAAGAATTAGGTCACTAACTCTGGCAAGTTAGCGCTCATGTCCTCGGTTTTATCCTCGCTGCTATGACAAGCAACCTATAGTCCATGGCATAACCGGATCTATATTTAACTGAAGAAACCTCACCCATGAAACATCTCCCTATTCGAGTCAATACAGTAGCATGCGCTTATGGCCCCTTTAGTTTAAAAACCCTAACATTCAATTATCATTTTTAGAGGCTCAGAAGACTATCTAAAGAACAATAAAGGCATCTCTCACCCGAGCACCGCATCCTAAAGCATGGAGAGTAGTACAAAATAATAACAGTAGAATGTTATTTAACCTTAATTTGAAGAACCCTAACATGTAAATATTATCTCGCAGGCTCGTAAAAAACCATCTAAAGAACAATACCCTAAAGCATGGAGAGTATTGGCCAAGACAATAACATCCCATGTTATGCAACCGAATTCTGAAAATACATCATAAAATACTTAATTCCTCGTGGACTTTAAATACACAAGAGGACACATGCATATGCCCACCACTGCTACAGCTTCCTTCCTCTTCAAAGAAAGGAGGCTTAGCTACATCTCTCAGTTGTCATCCTCAAGAGGTGTTTAAGGCCGAAAGTGAAAGAAAGAAGAGAGAAAGAAGAGAGAGAAGTTAGAAAAGAAATAAAAGCAAGACTCAGAAAAACTTATTTACAAAAGAAGAAAAGAAAATAACTTACAAATCACCAAAACTCAGATTCCTTCCTATCCTCCCCTTTTTTATTACAAAACATGAGGGGTATTTATAAGCCTCCTCAAGGTATGAAATTACCAAAAACCCTAATAACTAGGCTAAGTTATAGGACAATTGGGTAATAAACCAAGTTTGAAGGCGGTTCAAGATTAATTACAAAGCATGACGAGGCATGCACTACATAGTGGAGAATTTCGCTAATTAGCGACTTGGCAAGTGTTAAATGAATTGGCAAGGGTCTAGCTGAATTTGGCAAGTGTTTATGACTTATAGCGTTGAATTTCGCTTAGCTAGCGAAATTTCAAGCTAGCTAAATTGTCGTTGAGAAGCGAATTCTCGCAAATGCAAGGTAAGTTACAACAATTTCAATTTCACGATTGCGAACCGTTTGCGATCAGCTTATAAATTCATAGGATTGCTAATTGGTTGCAATGTGCTGCGAAAATGCCTCGCTTTGGTCGCTTCTCAAGATGCCTCTCGCCCCGTTCAATCGCATCTCATTTCTCCACTTTTCCTTTGTTTTTCCATTGATTCGGGGCTTGTCACGGCCGAGACTAAATTTCCGACCTCATGATTGATCATTTGCATTTTGAGGTTGAAGTTCAAAATGTGTACAAAAGTCTACAAACAACTAAAAACACCTCAAATTGACATAAGTGTTACGCAGATGACTCAACACTTCAATCGGGATATATGACATGATTAATGATCAAAAGTACTCAAACCCATTCACATAGGGTTCAAAATTGTACTTTTGATACCAATCATCAGCCCCTACTCCAATACAATTAAAGAACAATATTATTCGTGCGCACTAGTGATTTTGGTTAGCTTCTGATTTCTGAGCTAATATCGTATTTTTTAATCTCATTAGCAAATAAGGGCAAGATACAAGCCCTGGTGATGGGCTGGTGCTAGTTTCAACTTTAATCCATCACATAACCAAAATACTAAAATTTTGCCCCGCCTTTTAATCATTTTCCAACAGTACTCTTGATCAATTATACCATCCCCAAAGAAAGATTAAGTCAAAAACCTCAAACAAACACTAACACCACATGCAAGGACCGTTATTTTCCAGTTTTGTACTCTCTGGACTTTATTACCCAAAAATTATTCAAAACGGTCTTCAAAAATTATGAAACTCTCTATTTTAGTCTTTTATATATCCAATGAAATCTTTGAAAATTTTCAATTTAAAATTCCTTCTCTAAGGCCCTCAACCACATAATACAAACAGGCAAAACATGCTGTTTTTCTTCTGCATACGTATCTTTAAAACGTCTCACCAAACCAACTTTGTAATGTTGTCCAAAATTAATCTCAAACATTGATGTGATTAGCTTAGACTCGGTCCAACCAAGCAACCCCCAAGAACCCAAAATCAGATTATAACCATATTTTGGTCAAGTTTTTTAACTTTAACATCCTAAAACCCAACTGGCCCACTTTGACAGTTTGTAACAAAACACTTTCTAAAATCAAATAAATTCCTAAATAAATTTGTCCAACAGAAAAGTTAATATTTCTAAGGCTATATATTCCTTCCCAAGACCTTTAATCATCCCAACAATCTATTTTCATAAATTCCAAAACACACTTAGCCAAAACAATCCCTAACTCAAGTTACGCATTTTAATGCAAAATTGGTTAGCCTAATGATCACCCATCGTTATTCCTTTCGATTTCTATGATCTTACTCCATAAATTGCATGATTCCTTCACTCATTTGAAGTTCATGGTTCTAATGTTTCTTCTCCAATTTGAATCACCCAATTTGATCACAAAACTTAAGTTATTGCATTTTACATCTAGGATAAACTTCTAATTTCCAAGTTTAATTTGCACATATCTACTTCCTGACAGATTTCTAGGCACTTTGGGGTTACAATGTGCATACAATTCCTTTAAGTAAATCGATAAGTCTAGTTTACTTTGAATCACTCAAATTGGATGAGTGAAACTCATTTTATGGCCAAAACACCACAACCACACCAAAAACAGGGCATACCCGTGAGCTACCCGAACCCCCCTTTAAGCCCATATTCGGGAGCCTTAGTGGTACCATTTTCTCTTGGTCCCTTCTATACATTTGTATATGTATCTATTATGGTTCTTTACCAATTGGAATCACTTCATTTGGATGATTATAACTTAATCTATAGCCAAAACAAGAACAGGGGTTTTGACAAAAATTTGACAACATTTCCTTTGAAAACCAAATATTTCTCTTTTTACAACCACTCCTCCAAACCAATCCAAACCAGTACCAACCAACAATAATTTTAAAAACTCAACCTAACACAACCCCAAAACTCATTTACAGCCAAAATAAAACTCTTTTTATCCACATTTGGGGTTTTCCCTAACTCAAACAGAAATAAAAGGGGTTTAGGGTTTGAGTCTTACCTCAAATCTCTTTCAAACTTCAATACCAAGGTTCCTCCTTGTTTTTTTATCACTTTAGTTTTGATTTTCATGGGGCACCACAAATCTCCCCATTCAAAAACCTCAAATTTCTCTCTCCTTTTTCAAACGAAAAATGCCTTAACGAGAGGACGTCTCTAAAGGCCAAAATATGGTATTTATGTCTCCTATTCACAAGGCTCGTTTCGATTTCACTAAATCCTACTTCTTCTCATTTTTTCCATTTTAACACTTCATTTCACTTTCATTTCACTTTTATTTCATTTCATTTACACTTTTGCACTTATATTTCTTATTTAGGACCCTTGGGCCCCCATTTGACATTTTTACCAAATTTAATTGGTTTCTGTAAAATTTTTAGGTTGCGTATCTTTTTCGTTATGAGCATTTAAATTCTGGAAAATTTTCTATTTAATGATTTATAATCTCTAAACATATAATAAAAATATTATATATATAAAAATACTAGGTATTTTGGCGTTAAGCAGCACTAAAAATCTTTCAACAGAATATCATCATTATGAACTAACTTTTCTCTTCAGGGTTTGTCAACCCTAATTGCACCATTATGGATTAATAAATTAATTGTGGTTCTATTTTAATATTGGTATGGACCAGAGATGGTTGCTTTACTCCTGAATTTAATCACATGTTATTATTTGGCCAATTGTGGCATGCTATTGCTAGGAGTTTGAAATCGAGAGAAGATTACTCATAGGGACATGGGTAAAACAACACTTGGTCAATCAGGGAATAGAGATATCTCGCGTTCCAAGTGTAGCACTAGGGTTTGCACATTTAAGCATCTAAAAGTCAAAGGGTCGAAGCAGAGATGCAATACACCCTACTGGCGAGATAGGCAGATATATCTCGAGAGAGAATATCTTGTAGGCATGATCAACCTTCGCTAAATACAAACTGCGCGAAATATTAAATAAATACGCTATCTAGGTTAAAATCCATCGTGTGTGGTAGGTGTAATTACAAAACCCCAGTTTTCTTGAATATTACTTTAAATCAAAATCGTAATATTAGGCTTTCCTTAAATTAGTTAAATTAGTTATAATTCACTATAAGATTAGATCCAAATATTATCTAGGTCACTAAGCCAATATTCAGCATGCTTCTCTTCGTGGGAATGACACTTGACTAGCCACTACACTACGTGAACTCGATGCGTATACTTGTGCGTACGGGCCTGCACTTTTACTTATCTGTTACACACTCACTATTAGCCCGTTAAGTTTTTGATGTCGTTGCCAGGGAGAAGTTTAGTGTTGATATTGACAACAGTGCTATAGATTCTACTTTGGATCAATTTTATTTTATTTTCGTTTCTTTTACTTATTAATCATTTTATTATTCTTGTTTTGTTATTTTGTCTTATTTTATCTCTGTGGCTGGGATTCTGGTCTTGACTTCATACTTGATTTCAGAATGTATTTGTACATGCAAGCAGCAAGACGTGTGATTTACTCATTCGATCTCAAATAGAAAGCATTACATCGATTACAGAGAAGCACACTGAACCCAATATAAAATCATGCACTAAGAAGACGAAGGGCGCCTCCAAGATAGGAATGAACCATGTGTGGATTCGAACGATTAATCATAGAAATCAGGCCATCAGATCATTTGTACAGCCTGATGATCCTCATCTGCTACTTGAGGAGTTCGCCTTGCCACCTACAATTGTTCAGTTGACTATACGATGAGCTAAAAGGAGTAACTCTGCAAATGCTCCACAATATACAGTTTTATGGGTTGCCTAGTGAGAATCTGAATACACATCTGATAAGTTTTTTTGAAGTCTGCGACACAGTCAAGTATAATGAAGTAATAGAAGAAGCTCTCAGATTGCATCTATTTTCACTGTCACTTAGTGATCGAGCTAAGCATTGGTTGACTAGCTGACCACCAGATTCCATTACCTCATGGAATGACTTGGTGCAGAAATTCCTGACCAAAATTTTCCCACCCGCAAAGATCGCACAACTGGTGCAAGAGATTAACACATTCAGACAATTTGAGGGGGAGAACTTAGCTGAGGCCTAGGAGAGAATTCATGATCTATTGAGGAGATGCCCACATCACAGGTTAACTGGGTGGATGCGGGTGCACACGTTCTATAATGGTTTAGGCGATTCACAAATTTAGACAATCATTGATGCCTAGTAGGAGTTGCCCCGATTTAAGAAGACTACGTGATCAAGCTTATGAGATATTGAAGATACAACCACTAATAATAATCGCGGCCTCGAGATAGATCACACCTAGGAAGTCCATAGCGTGGAGCATACGTGTTCTCAAGAATTAGTAAACCATGCTCTACGCTTAACTAAATAGCCACTGTACATCAAGGTACTATGGAATGTTGCCCGTAATAACCCCCGAGATCCTCTCTCGAGTCTCAGGAGGACAACATAGTACCATGGACTGTCAGTCGGGGTAGATGACAGTAGAGCAAGTACAGTATGTGAATTAGCAAAATCAACAACAACAGGGACATTATGGAGGTAATTCCTATTAGAACAAGTACCGGAACCAACATCGTAACTTCACGCCGTACAGAGAGGCACCGCACAATCAGAGCAATCAACCAGCGGCTGAGGAACGCTAAAATAGATGCCACCACTTCAAGCGATCAAGCCATAACCCGGAGAAGAAAGTGATTTGGAAGAAGCCTTAGCTCATATGATGACTTCATAGCACATTTATGAATGAGACGGCGTCACATTCCAAAACTAAGCTCAATGTACCAGAAACTAATTCATCAAATATAGAATCAAGTGTACCCAACCTTAAACCTGAAGTGCAACAGCCAAATGGCCAGCATCATGATCGAGAGTAGAAGCACGGATCATTACCTAGTAATCAGTGAACCAGACGAAGGTAATGAACATGTAAAAGCTGTCACATTGAGAAGTGCAAGAGAATTAGCAGTACCAGGGCACCACCGATGATAGGAGAGGTGGAAACTGAGGAAGTAATCCAGAACAGTTAGAATGACAAGATAGAAAGGGAACAACCCAAGAGAAAAAGTTTATGGAAGAAGAAACTTAGCTGGGGATTGACTAAGAACTACAACTCGAACCCACGCCCAATTCCATACCTCAACTCAAGAATAATCGACAAGCACTACAAAGTTTATGGAAGTACAAGTTTAAGAAAATACATATATAAACATTCCATTTGGTCGACAAGCAGGAAGATCGAAAGCAACTAACCGAACCCACTCGCCCAATTCCGCACCTCACTCGAAGAAGAATAAATTGACAAGCACTACAAAGTTTATGCAAAGGTTTAAGAAACTATACAAACATTCCATTTGCTGATGCGTTATAAAGATTGAGCAACCACAACCAAACCCATCGCCTAATCTGCACTCCTCAACTCCCCCCGAAGAAGAACAATTGACAAGCACCGACAAAGTTTATGGAAGTGTTTAAGAAACTGCATATAAACATTCCATTTGCTGATGCGTTAGAACAAATTCCTAGTTATGTCAAATTCATGAAGGATACACTGTCAAAGAAAAGATGACCGTCGGACTTCGAGATAGTGAATCTCACCGAGGAATGTAGTGCCATCCTTCAGAGGAAACTGCCACAAAAGCTGAAAGACCCAGGCAGTTTTACTATTCCTTATACCATCTGAACTCAATCGAGAGTACTCAGGTAACTCGGGAGCCATAGTTAACCTACAAGTCGTTATCCATTTAGACGATCGATTAGGTAAAGCTTGCTCAACTACAAATACACCCGCTTAGCGCATGTGTCACAGTGCCATCTTTAGGTGGGGTTATAGAAGACGCTCGTGAGTAGACAAGTTCATCTTCTCGGCAGATTTCATCGTTCGACATGGAAGAAGATAAAGAAATACCCATAATATTGGGTAGACCATTTCTCGCCACAGGTAGGGCAATGATTTATGTGAAGTAGGGAGAGTTGAAATTGAGAGTGCAAGATGATGAGGTCAAGTTCAATGTGTTTGAGGCTATGAGACACCCGACCGAGATTGATACATGCTTCATAGTAGAGACCGTAGAGGCTATAACATCTAGCCAAAGTGGTCCTCACTAACCCTTTGGAGACTAGTGATGAGTGCCTAAAACACTATATTATACTGCTGTCATGATGTTTTTAGTTGATTTTATGATTAAACAAGCCATATTATAGTCCAAGATCTGATCGAGTTTCAGAATTGCAGGTCAAGAGGGTGGTTTTTGGGCGATTTGGAGCTGAAATGTAGCAAACAGTGGGAAATACTGGGTACTAATGTCAAAGGGGAGCCACGATTTAGGTTCTCAACATCATAAAAGAATGGATCTAATTTCGAGGTATCAAGAACGGTGGATCGAGTGGAGGAAAATAGAGCAACAATGACTCGGATTATTGGAGAAGACACTTATTTTTGTATCCTCCCTCTTTCATAAAACTACTGACGATTGATAGATTGCTTATGTGTATATTCAGTTCTAGTATGTTTAGATTTCATCTAGGGTTTGTCGAACCTTCACTACAATTGAATGGATTAAAGTTTAAACATATATTATTCAGTTATTTATGATATGCATCGATCGTCTCTATATCTGTGATTTAAATACATGGTAATGTCTGGCCAACATTGGCATGATTATGCTGGGTATCCGAGATCGAGAGATAAGGACCCCCTGAGATATGAATAGATTAATCCCTGCTAAATGGGTAACAGAGAGTCCTATCCCAGCGTGGTACCACCAGTGGCTTGCTCATTACATCTTTGAGCACGGTCGGGCAAAGATGCACACAACCACCGGGAGAGATAGGCGGATATACCTCTAGAGGGCTCTAGCAGGCATGAACAACCTGGCCATCTAGAAGTCACTAATAGACCGAGTAGTAATCTTCATAGTAATGATCCATCAAAAGTGCAAGGGTGGGGAGACAACCTGCTTTTACACAGAGTAATTCTGCACTTATAATTTTAGCTTATTTTAATCAAATTATTTAGTTAGATAGAAATTTAGAGTTTAAGTCTAGATAATATTAGCAAGAACAATTTCATTAGTCAACTTGACTTCTCCCAGGATCTATATCCTGCATTTAGGTACACTATATTACTTGAGGTGACACGTGCACTTGAGCACATAGGCGTACACATTTTACACATCACGCTTTCGGCCTATCAAGTTTTTGGCGCCGTTGTTGGGGAGTGAGTTTTAGAGTTGATATTGAAAAAGTGCAATTATATATTACTCTGGCATTTTTCCTTTTTATTTTATTTTGCTTTTGCAAGTGCTTGTAATTGCTTGTGTACTGTGACGTGGTTGCTGTGATTATGTTATTATGAATGTATGCAAAGCCGGGGTCAAGTTGAACTACATCCATTTGATCCTAAACCGGAAAGAACCTTACATCGTTTATGCAGAGAACAAAGCTAAGACAAATACAAAAATCAAAGCGATCATGCAGATAATGAGCAAGAATAAGGCTAAGAGCAAACGAACCGCAAAGGGTCAGCAATGGGAATACCGGAAGGAATCAGCCTTCGTGCCGTTTATACATGCATGATGATCCATTCAAAGTTGCTCAAGAGTTTGCTCCTTACCACCTATATCTGCCAGAAAACAACTTCGAGTCAAGTCAATGACTCCACAGATGCTTTAGGAACATCCTGTCTCCATTGACGCCAAAACGAGAATCCAAAATTTCACCAAATCTTCATTGAAGTATGTGACAAGGTCAAGTATAATGGGGTAACTGAAGAGGCACTCGGACTGAGATTATTCCCCGCTCACTGTGTGATGTATCAAAGCACGTGTCGACAAGTCACCACCGTGATTCTATTACTCAGCGAACACCTAGGTGTAAGTTTACGAAAGTTCTTCTTGCCTAGGAAAATTGCACAGTTAGTGCAAGAGATCAATACATTCGGACAGCTAGAGGGAGACAACTTGGAAGAAGCATGGGATAGATTTCACAAACTATTGAGGAAGTGCCCACACCACAGCCGATCAGATGGACAAGTCCAAGACTTTATAATGGACTCATGAGTTTTACTGTAATGTTGATTGATGCCTCAGAAGGAGGTGCACTAATGAAGAAGACCACGAACCAAGCATATGAAATCCTGGAGGATGCTACTACTAATACCAATCAGTGGCCTAGAGATAAGATTACAACAAATGGAAGGCCTGGCGCATGCATAATGAGGTTCCTTAAAGAATCTGGTAACTCATGTCGCGGCACCTTTACTAAACAAATTACTAGGTAGCAAGATATTTAATGCCATTCACCACCCCATGAAGTTATGTGAATTATGTGGAGGGACAACACAAGAAGACAGAATAATGTCATTGGGACAATAACAGAGCATGCCCAAGATGTGTCGAGGTTTAATCGACCAGCCACAAATGGGTCGCGATGGGAGCAAATAACCCATCGAATCCAGAATCGCGCCACACATGTGAATAATCGTGAGAAGTTAGGTTATGGATAGAGGAACAATCGTATCAACATGCCACCACCGAGTGAGCAAACCAATTCTCCGAGAAAAAATGGACTGAATGCCCTCAAGAATGCTTACCTGTGATATCGCTTTATGAATGGTGACAAAGGCGCATTATAACACTGTGCCACCCAATTGAACAATCAAGCAGCGCAATTGAGAAATTTATAGGTGCATATGGACCAAATGACCATTCTATTGACGTAGAAGGTATCGAAGTTCCTTACTACAACTGTGATGAA
Organism: Tetrastigma voinierianum; assembly: GCA_016808115.1. Lineage (NCBI taxonomy): Eukaryota > Viridiplantae > Streptophyta > Magnoliopsida > Vitales > Vitaceae > Tetrastigma > Tetrastigma voinierianum. The sequence goes on from JAEQBH010003091.1 coordinate 288,113, forward strand.
CCCAGACTTAGAAGTGAATGAACATGTAAAAGCAAATATCACAGAAGTGGTAAAGAATTAGGCACACAGGGCAACCCGAGTGATAGGAGTGTAGAACAGAGAAGTCATCCGCACTTAATTAATGATAAGACATAAAGGGAACAACCCCTAAGAGAAAGTCAGAGAAGAAACCGAGGCAAAGGATCACCAACCCATAGCCCTGCATTCGTATCCTCAATGAAAGAATAAATTGATACAAATTAAAGTTTATGGAAGTGTTCAAGAAATTGCACATTAACATTTCATTTGCTGATGCTCTAGAACAAATGCCAAGTTATATCAAATTTGTGAAGGACATCTTGTCAAAGAAGAGAAGACTATCGTATTGACATGACTTCATCAAGAATGTAGTGCCATCCTTCGAGGAAGTTGCTATAAAGCCAGACCCAGTGCCATTTATCCCCTGCACCATCGGGAAAGCCATCTTTAGGAGAGCTTTGTGTGACTTAGGAGCTAGTATCAATCTCATGCTCTTATCCATATTTAGACGCTTAGGATTAGGTGAAGCTTCGGGTCTAACCACAAATACACTCCAAGAATGAGAACTCCAAAGATCCGCGAGGGTGATAGAAGACGCCTAGTAAGGTCGACAAATTCATCTTCCAAATGATTTCATTGTATTAGATATGGAAGAAGATGTTGAAAATACCCATGATGATAGTATGAATCTTTTCTCACAAACTGGAAGGGCAATGATTGGCGTATAGAGGGGAGAATTGAAATTGAGAGTGCAAAGAAGATGAAGTTAAGCTTAATGTGTTCAAGCTATGAGACAATTTACAGAGGCTGATACGATTCAACAGTAGTGATAGAGACCGGGAGGCTGGTAATGGTTCAGCCAGTGGTCCACTGATCCTTTAGAGGCTAGCCTGGTGCAAAGTGATTCAGAAAAATTGGGAAAAGAGGTCGAGGAGTATGTAAAATGGATGGATTCATTTGAACCTAATAGAAGGAAATATTATGAATCTCTAGGTGAAAATACTAAAACGCCAGTGCCATTTGTTGAACAACCACCTAAGATGGAGCAAAAGCCACTTCCTAGCCATTTGAAGTATGCTTATCTTGGGAATGCCTCCACCTTACCAGTGATTATTTCAGCGTCCCTGATAGCAATAGAGGAAGATAAGCTATTGAGGGTACTTAGAGACCACAAGAATGCGCTTGGATAGTCTCTCGACCGGATGAAAGGGATTCGCCCTTCTATGTGCATGCATCGAATTTTGCTAGAAGATGGTCATAAGCCTTCAGTGGAAGCACAGAGGAGACTGAATCCAACTATGAAAGAGGTAGTTCGCAAGGAGGTACTAAAGTGGCTAGATACTGGGGTTATTTATCCTATTTCTAGTCAGCATGGGTAAGTCCTGCATGTAGTACCTAAAATGGAGGAACAAATTAGCTATAAGAACAGAATAATACATTACCGTCAGAATAGTCACAAAGTTGAGAATTTGTATTGATTATCCGGAAACCTAATGTGCTACCGAAAGATCATTTTCCATTGCCGTTTCTGGATCAGATGTTGGATAAACTAGCCGGACACGAATACTATTGCTTTTTGGATGGGTATTCCGATTACAATCAGATTGCTATAGCCCCTGAAGATCAAGAGAAGACGACATTCACATGCCCTTATGGTACATCTTCGTACCCGGGACGGATGCCCTTTTAGGCTATGCAAATGCACTAGGCACATTCCATAACATCAGATGATGACCATATTCGATATGGTTGAAAGACAATTGAGGTGTTCATGGATGATTTTTCTGGTCTCGGGAACTCCTTTGAAAATTGCCCGGGTACCTGAGATCGTTGTTGATTAGATGCGAGGAAACCAATCTTGTACTTAATTGGGAGAAGTGCCATTTTATGGTACAAGAGGGCATTGTAATTGGGCACCATATTTCTGCAAGAGGAATAGAGGTAGACAAAGAAAAAATTGAAGCAATAAAGAAATTACCTCCACCCTCATCAGTGAAAGGCATAAGAAGCTGGGCCAATGTGCAGGTTCTATAGACTACCATAAAATACTTTGCGGATCAGAAACCGCTGTCTAATTTACTAATCCACGTGATACCATTCGAGTTTGATGAGCTATGTGCTGAGCATTTTCACTCAAAGATAAACTGGAACATCGCCCTATCAGAGTAGCACCAGATCGGGACCTTCCATTCGAGCTAATGCCATGGATACAAGCGACTATGTGATTGGAGCAAAGATTTAGGCGTAAAAGCGAAAAGAATATTTCAAAGTTATTCTACTATGCTAGCCGGACCTTGAATGATGCCGAGTTGAACTATGCCACCACTAAAAAGGAACTGTTGGCCATTGCCTTTGCCTTCGACAAATTTCGGCCCTATTTGATTGGCAATAAGGTCACAGTGCACACTAACCACTCAGCCATAAAGTACCTAATGACTAAAAAGGACACAAAACCGAGACTAATACGGTGGGTACTTTTGTTGCAAGAATTTGACTTGGAGATTAAAGATAAGAAGGGAACAAAGAACCTAGTCGCAAACCATCTGTCACGGTTAGAAAGGGCAAGAGAGGAGGTCCATTTGAATGATGATTTCCCATATGAGCAACTCTTAGCTATTGAAGACTTATAGGTTCCATGGTTTCTGAACTTTGTCAGGTGTTAGTGTAGGTAATCTCAGTTTAGCTAAAAAAAACGGTTCTTCGCACATTTGAAACACTACTCTTTGGGAGGAGACCCTATTCTATATAGGCATTGTGTTGACCCAGTAATAAGGCGATAATGTACGCGAAGATGAAATGAGTAAGTCATTCACAAACCCTTTGCCACACTGTATTACCATGTGGGGCATTTCGGAGGCCAGGAAGAACAACGACAAGATCTTTGCCAATGAGTTTCTACTGGCCTAGCTTATTCAAGGATGCCCACAAGTTTGTATCCACCTATGAAAAATGCCAAAGAATGGGGAGCATATCTAGAAAGGATGAACCACCCATGAGCACCATTCTAGAAGTTGATAATTTGATTTGTGGGGGATGGATTTCATGGGTCCATTTCCTCCATCAGTACCAGTCAGTGTACATGCCTGCTAGGTGGATTACGTCTCGTGGTTGACGATGTCGACACGCACTAATGGCTAGTGTGGTAACCAAGTTCCTTGCGACCACGTATTTACATTGACACTCCCACGAGCCACTGATCACGGATGGAGGTACATTTCTGTAAATAAGATGGTTGACAAAGGTCTTGCGAAAGTATGGAGTGCGACCTGCTTTATCACTATACAATCAAGAAAATGACATAATAGGTATCGAATCAAATCCAGTCGTTATGGAAAACAATCAACGACTGAAAGGAAGGATTAGCCGAAAAATGTGTGAGAAGGATGCACCACAGGCATATAGGGCCCGATATTTAAAACACCATTGGAAGTGCATGTCTCCATTCGAAGGAATCATTTATGGGAAAGCATGCCACGCCGATTAGATTGGAGAGCCCTCTTGGGCAACTGGGATCTTGTTTATGAACTGATAAAAAGTAGCCGGAGAGAAGCGGATGCTACAACTTAGTGAATTGGATGAATGCGCGTAAGGTCGTACGAGAATCTTTCGAATATATAAGGAAAGATGAAAACCTGGCATGTAAACATATCATAGGAAAGAGTTCGGAGGTGGGTCAAGGGTCTTGATATTTCTAAATTCCAGAGCTCAAACTTTCTTGAAGCAAATTAAAGTCACGATGGTCGGGACCATTTACGGTAACCCAGGTCTTTCCACATGGAGGAGCGGAGATTATGCACCCTGAGAAAGGCACAGTCAAGGTTAACATACAAAGATTGAAGCCATACTTCGGGGGCGAGATCCATGCGAATAAGCAAACCATTTCGCTAAGAGTACTAGAAGTATTGTTGTAGGGAGTCAGACAGTCCCAATCTTTAGAAATACATCATTGAGATGCAGGGTGGTCGAGCTAACGACATTAAACAAAGGGCTACTTGGAGAGGCAACCCAAACTTTTTGAACTCTTTCTTTCCGTAGTCTAACTCCGCGTGTTATCGGTTTTTCACATTTTTTGTCGGTCTCTTTTTGTCATCGGGCATTTATTTTGATTCTGTTTTTAGGGCATAATGAGCTACGGAAGGGGAGATAGCTTCGGGAAGATCACATTTCGGATGTGAAAAGGAAATTCGAGGTATTTCCATTTGGGGGTTTTCGACACTTAGAAATTTTGAAATTTTCAATTTTTTCCCTTCTGTCACGTCGTGGCGTTATAATGCGAATTCAAAATCAGACCTGTATTGTCGTGACGTTGGATCTCGCGTCGCGGCGTTAACTATCCTTTTGGCCCACACCCGTGTAGCGTCGCGCGTTGGTTATCCCTTTTTGGCCACCCCACAGCATCCAGGCGTTGGCTAGCGTCGTGGCGTCAGTTTGCCACTTTCTGCAGCGTGCGACGTTGGCCCCCGATCTCGCGGCGTCGGTTGCACCGCACCTGCAGAAGTCGCGGCGTTGGATTTGAGCGTCGACGTTAGATTTGCCAGTCTACGCCGTAACCGCGGCGTTGGATCTCGCGTCACGGCGTTACGATCTCACCCTTCACAAGACACATGCGGCGTTGGTCTGGCGTGAGGCGATGTCTATGTCGCGACATTTGGTCACAGCGTTGCGACGGTGTCTGGCGATCATGACGGCTGGTCTACGCGTCGCAATGTTGACTCATACACCCTCTGGCACGTCGCAATATTGGGCCCCAACGTCGCGATGTTGCCTGCACCTATGTCCAGTAGTGGGTCGAACTCGACTTCAGATTTTTAATCCATTTTTCACAGGCATATTACAAGATAAATGTTGATTTGGCCTTTCTCGAGAAATGTCTAGATATTATGCTCCAAATTTAATTTTGCGAGAAAAATATAGCGAAATTTAAAATTCTAACAAAAACTAGAATGAATCAGCCTCTGACGAAATGAAACCGCAACTAAAAATCGAATTATGACGGGAAGCTTATTTGTTCGGTTATTTCTAAGTCTGACGTCTACCAAGATCTCAGGTTTGGGAAGAATAGAAGACCTTAGCAAGCGAAATTGCAGTGACTTAACAGTGCGAACTGCGTCGAGAATGACGGAGCAACAAGTGAAGGAGTTGCGGCGGAGGAAGTGGTTGAGACGCCTAAAGGGTGTGGAAAGATAGAATCTTGATGGCGACACTACTCTCGATGTCGCGGCATGATGAATATGGCGGTCGCGACGTCAAAGCGATGTTGCGGCGTGGATCCGTCGGCGATGCCATGCTGCAGTCCTTGCCAGAAGCGGGTTACAGCCATTTGTATTAATCAAGGACCACACGCAACGATGTCGTGACCCACTCATTCAGTCCATGACACGAAGAAGCGAGCAAAAAAGAAATCGAGTCGCCGTAACACTGCGATTGAGATAATATCGACGAAAGAGCCATATGAGTCGTGACATCACCTTGAGTCTGACCGAATAGAGTTGGAAGGAGGGAAGCTGGTTCGACAAAAAATTGAGGTTGCCGACCAAAAAGAAGAGAAATGAACATCAAAGAGTCACGACATCCCTTGAGGTCGTGACTTAAGTTGAAACTTGTGAAGGCGAAGACCATCGACGAGGTGCATGGCCCGAAAAAGAAGTCGCGACCTAAAGTTTAGCCTATAACGAAATGTGGTGCCGTAGCCCTGGCGGGTCGTGAATCAGGCCCGGAAAGAAAAGGAATAGCGATGTCGCGACCTGAAGCAGTGGTGGCGATGGCCTCTTGAGTAACAACGAGCAAACAAATTACACGACTCTGAAATGATATCGCGACCATTAATAATCTAAAGCGATGCTTGGGAATGAAATTATAGCAGGAAGCAACAAGGTCGCGACTAAACAAGGCTTGAGCAAGGGAATCAATGTGACAACAACTGAGAGTCGCGACATGGGGCCATAAAAATTGGGCTTTCTTTTGGGAATTTCACCTGGAGCTTTTTGGGGATTATTTCCAGTTCTTTGTGATATAAATAAACGGTGTTAGAATAAATGAAGTAAGCTTCGTGCTTCACTATCGGGAAAAGGAACGGAGAGGAACTTCGATCCATAGTTTAGAGTACAAATTTTCTTTATTTTTTATTTTCAATTTTTTTTTAATTCTTTTCTAGATCTATCTGCTAGCTTGTCTCGAAGCTTAGATTTTATTAAAATTTTATTTATATTTTCTTAACTCGAATTGCTTTACTTTGAAAATTTGTAAATCTATGACAAATTTAAGGTCATTTTCTCGATTTCATTCTTGCGATTATAGTGGTTGTACATGATCGATGTATTTTCTATTAATTTCAATGCGAGTAATTGGAGCAGTTTCTTTAGTTTATGATTATAAATTGATTACGGAGTCCTTTTCTGCAAAAAAATAAGAGAACGTTATTTGGGTAGTGACTTATTTGCTTAATTATTTGTTTTAAGTGATAGAAGTTCCCAATGGTAAGGTACCTAATACCATTTGGGGAATGTATCTTGCTACGATTTCGGGATGCCCTCGGTGGCAGGATGGGATTCTACGGCGGAGCATTCATACCTACCAGGTATGTTAGACTACCATTGCCTGATCACCGCGACTCTGAAGGATCATTGATAAATCCCCCATTCGCTCATAATTGAAGTGGAGGAGTATTTAACAATATAAATAATCGGAGATTTCCACACTTAATCTAAAGGGGTTCCGACTCTCGTATTAGCTTAGTCTAATCCAAGGAAAGACGAATAATAGATTTGAAGGATGAGCCACCTTGTACGTTGTAGAACTTTTGCTTAAATCTACGAGGAAGGAAGCGAGAAAATCTGTAGTCGTAAGAAATGGGTGTATTATTGAAGAAAATACCCCGGATCGTGAAAGCGATATAAGTAACTAGGTAGAACTTGATTTCGAGAGGCAGAATTTCTATACCAGTGAATGGAGAAATCCAAGCGCAACATGTATGACAATCTTGGATAAATCGGATCATGTCCTGATAGAAACGATGCATTTTCATGCGGGAAATTAGGCTGCTTTATTATAATTCAACGATAGTTTTAAACTCTAGAAGCAGTTATAGATCGATTATTTAGTTCTTGATTTTTGTATTTCTTATTTCTATTATGTCATTCTGATTTTAGTTATGATGCAGGATTTATTATCTTGTAGATAGATTTTCATTATCAAATTCTTTTAAATCCCAAATAGTATAGAACCGAGTAGTTGGGGTACTTAGTCTGCAATTCATGTCAATCTACGTGGGAATGATACACGGACTTATTCATATTTTACTACTTGTATGACTGTGCACTTGCGTGTCATAGACTAAACCCACTTTTAAAATCTAAACATCAAGGCAGAGATTCAGTTAATTAAATAAATTTATCAAGTGACATAGATGCGAGAAGTGGAAGGTTCTTGTAACCTATATTGCATTTGAGGTTTTTAGTCTATATAGAAAAGGAAAACAAGTTTTATGGCGATTCTTAGGGATTGAAAGGATTAAATAGATCAATATTCTAACAAAAGAGGAATGCTAATTTGGACATTTATAAAAGAAAAGAACAAAAGCGACTTTCTGACGTGTATACCAACCAGCGATCTTTAACATAAACCATGTTGAAAATATTTTGTTGTTTTACTAATCCTAATGTCGAGTGTGTTTCAATTTGAAATCCTTTAATGCATGGGAAGCGGGATTCGGACCTATTGCCAGCCCAGACACGGGTGGAAAGAACACTCGAAGTTTAAGAAAGACTAAAGAAGCGAGAGAAGCCTTGACTATAGCGGATGAGACATGACGGATAGAGCGAGAGGACAACGACTAGAGGCCTCCTATTACTAACACAATGGAAGTTTACGGAGACCTATCATTCGGGAAGAATATTCTGAAATCGGGCGACCTACTATGGATGTGACCAACTTCGAACTAAAGCCGGCTTTAATAACAATGGTGCGCGACATCGGTTCCTTGGCCGCAGAAGACTACTTGTGAGCACTGGGTAGTTTCTCGGGATGGCAAATACGGTGAAATTTGAATGGTGTGAGGCTAGAGGTGATAAAGCTGCATCTCTTCCCATTTTCCTTAAGAGATATAGCAGCCACATGGTATGAGTCCTTACCATATGGTTCAGTTGATACTTGGGAAGAGCTGGTAGAAGCATACTTGGGCAGGTTCTTTCCCCCATCTCTCACCTCAGAAAGAAGAAGAGAGATAATAGTTTTCCAACAAGGGGAAGATGAGAGCCTATATATAGCCTAGGAGAGATTCAAGAGGTTGTTGAAGAGGTGCCCTATGCATGGACTCGATTTAAAAACCCAGATGGATATAGTATATCATGCCTTAAATGATACATCTAAAGGCATTATCAATGCTTCATCTTTGTGGAGCATTACAAAAAGAAAAGTCTTGAAAATTTAGGGATACGATAGAAGGCACCAGCCAAGTGCAATATGAAAGCTCCATCTGAGTTTTCAAGGGGTAATAGCAGAGGAAAAGGGGTCATGGAGCTGAGTAAATGAGAAAGGCAGCCCCGTGATGAAGTTCGATGCCATCATGCATAGGATGGACAAATAGGAAGAAAATGCACCGCTGGCTCATGAAATAGGGCTTGGAGTGAAAGAGAAGCAATGAGAGAAGTGCTGAAATACCAAAGAAGAGGATGCTTATGAGTTGAGGAGGCTAAGTATGTAGATGAACCAAGAAACTACCATTCAAGCCAAATCTAACATGCCCACATTACGGTCAACAACGAGGAACCATGAGAAATTCTCATATGGTGGAGAGGGGCATTACAAGGCCTAAGAGCATGGGAATATCAATAGGGATGCTCGGCTGACCACCAAGGTTCAGCCGGCATCAAGGGGGTGAAGGCGGGAATGACTATGAGGGTCATGGAGGACTTAACCATTTGAAACAAATGCAATTCATAGAGGGACAACAAAGGCTTATACACACTTCCATGAGCAGAAGCTGTCGACAGAGCTTTTCAAATCCCGATACTCAAGTATTTCAGAAGAATACAAGTGCCTCATTGAAGAACTTGGAGACACAAGTAGGCGAGTTATTTACTAAATATGCCATCCCGGAACAAAATTTACATTCCACTAGTGACACTCTCAAAAAGAATCAAAAGACTACATGAATTCGGTTAAGAGCGGAAAGAAGTAGGCAACAACGGGAAGAAAGGAAAGAAAGGGGCTGATCACGGAATAAGAAGAATTTGGAAAGCAAGGAGAGAAGAGCACGCTGAAGAATCTGAAGCAAAGATGATAAAGATAGGCACGACTGAAGGAAGTAGTGAGTAGATCTTGAAGAAGAAAATACCGACATATACCTCTGAGTGTCATTTCCCCGGAGAGCCGAGAAAGCAAAAGGGAAGAAGCGATTTTCTAAATTCTTGGAGATCTTCAAGAAAATAGAAATCAATATCCCATTTGCAGAGGTAATCAACCAAATGCCTACTTATGCAAAATTTCTAAAGGAGATACTGAACAAGAAAAGGAAAATAGCTGAGGAAGGAATAGTGAACTTGACTGCTACCTGCAGTGCAGTTTCACCATTCCTTGCTCCATAGGGAAATATGAATTCAAGAAGGCTTTATGTGATTCTGGTGCTAGTATAGATTTGATGCCTCTATCAGTGGTGCATAGACTGAGTTTGGGGGAACTAACCCCAACAGTAATTACATTGCAAATGGCTGACAGATCAATGGCATAACCAGAAGGTGTTCTTGAAGATGTGCTTGTCAAGGTGGGAAAATTCATCTTCCCTGTGGATTTTGTTATTATGAAGATGGAGGAAGACACCCAAGTTCCTTTGTTGCTAGGAAGACCTTTCTTAGCAACTAGAGCAGCCTTGATAGATGTGCGAGAAGGTGAGCAGGACACTATAAGGGTGGGAATGAAGCGGAGTGCACTTTAATCTTAATAGGAGTTTGGAACATCCGATGTAGATGCGAGAAAGTTGTATGGGCACATGAAACAATAGTCTTCTCGTGTTGAATTGAATTCTAAGCTGTATTCTTCAATATTCTATGTCGATGAGAATTGAGATGAATTTGATATCTTGAGAGTATTGATTGTGAAATGTGCCCCTTCAAATTTGTGTATAACAAAAGAAACAGTCTCGAGCATAAATGAAAACATTCAAGGTGATGTATGTAGCAGGGACGAGAAACTGCGAAGCGGAAACTAGTGCGAAGGGTTAATGTTGAAAGTACTTGATGTTTGAAATATGAGTTCTTAGAACCAGAAAAGAGAAAACCAGTCATCATATCAACTGCATTGACTGAATCCGAAGAAAAGAAGCTGCTGGAAATTCTGAGAAAATACAAGGAAGTTATAGCTTGGTCAATTGAGGATCTAAAAGGTATTAGTCCCTCTATTTGTATGCATAAAATATTGCTGAATGATAATGCAAAAACTTCTATTGAGCATCAAGGAGAAATTTGAACCAGTGATGAAAGAAGTTGTCAAAAAAGAAGTTCTGAAATGGTTGAATGCGGGTTTTATATATGCTATATCAGATAGTTCTTGGGCCAGGCCGGTATAGGGTTCTAAGAAGGCGGATTCAACGTGATCGGAAATGAAAGAATGAGGCGATTCCTACAGGCGTGACGGGATGGAGGTGTGTATTGACTCTGACTAAACACTGCAACAGAAGTAGTCATTTTCCCTGCCTTTCATTGATCGGATCTTGGATGAGTTGGCGGGACACCCTCCACTTTTGTTTTCTTGTGGATATACGGATAACCAAATTGCCATTGCACTGAGGATCGAGAGAAAACCACTTTTACATGCCCATTTGGTACTTTTGCTTTTAAAAGAATGCCATTTGGTTTGTGTAATGCTCTTGGTACCTTCCAAAGATGCATGATGTCTATATTTTCTGATTTAGCGAGGAAGAAGTTATATGGAATCTTCATGGATGATTTCACAGTGTATGGATCTAGTTTTGAACAGTGCCTGCATAACTTGGGGACAATACTTCAAAGGTGCAGGGACAAGAATCTAGCTCTGAATTAGGAAAAATGCCATTTTATGGTTACAGAAGGAATTGTCCTAGGGCACATTATTTCTACATTGAGTGTAGACCAAAAGTTTCAATTATAAATCGATACCACCACTACAGTCGGAGATAAGGATTTCTTAGGACATGTTGGATTTTACAGAAGATTTATCAGAGACTTCTTAAAATTGTTAGACATTATGCAGTGCTTGGAAAAGATCTAAGTTGATTTTGATGAATCTTGCCATAATTCTTTTGAAGAAATCAAATCCAGGACTAGTTGAAGCTCAATTATGGCAAAACTGATTAGAGCAAAAGAATTTGAAATAATATTGGCCTTGATGATTTGCAATAGAGCTGTATTAGGACAAAAAGTGAAAAGTATTGAGAGGCCATATCTTATGCCGACAAAACCTTGATAGGCGTAGGAAAATTACTCCACTACTGAAAAGGAGATGCTGGCAATAGTATTTGCATGTGAAAAATTTAGGCCATACATTTTGGGTTCCCATTTTATTGTACACAATGATCATGCAACAATTAAATATCTAATGGCAAAGAAAGAAGCAAAGCCAAGATTGATCAGGTGGGTATTGTTATTACAGGAATTTGATTTAGAAATAAATGACAAGAAAGGTTGTGACAATTTGATAGATGATCACTTGTCAAGAGTGAAGAAACCTGTTGTACAAGAAGAAGAAAGACAAATAGCAGAAAACTTGGGATAGGCGATTATTCATTTGTCCTCCGATCACCTTGGTATCGCGTGTGTGAACTTCTTGGCTTGTGGAATTCTGTTCACGAATTGACTACCAGCGGAAAAAAAGCTAAGGACTGACAGCAGGTACTACATCTGGGATGACCCATTACTGTTTAAAAGAGAAGTTGATATGATTATAAGGAGATGTGTACCAGAAGGTGAGCAAAACAAGATTTTACAAGAATGTCATGCATCACCATATGGGGGACATTTTGCAGGAGACAAAACAGCCCACAAAATTCTCCAGTCAGGATTTTATTGGCCTACTATTTTTAAGGACTGTTTTGAATGGGTGAAGTTATGCTTGATCAATGCGAAGAATAGAGAAATATCGCGAAGGAATGAAATGCCCTGAAGTGATGTATCCTAGTGGTGCAATTATTTGATGTATGGGAATGGATTTTATGGAGACCTTTTCAGCTTCATTTGGAAATATATGCATACTCCTAGTTGTGGATTATGTATCAAAATGGGTTGAGGCAGCAGCTTGTCCCAAGAATGATGCTAATACAATTGTGGGATTTTTACAAAGAAATATTCTCAGTAGATTTGGGACACCCAGAACTATAATCAGTGATGGAGGAAGCCACTTTGCAAATAAAGTGTTTGACAAACTCATGGGCAGATATGGTATCAAACACATTATGTGCTTGGCTTATCATCCTCAAACAAATGGGCAAGCTGAAATATCAAATAGGGAGGTAAAGAAAATTCTTGAAAGGCGCAAACTCGAAGCGCAAATTGGTCTCACGAAGCTTGATGATGCACTCTGGGCATACAGGACTGCTTTTAAAACTCCCATTGGAATGTCCCCATACAGACTTGTTTTTGGAAAACCTTGCCACCTACCTCTTGAGTTGGAATATAAAGCTATGTGGGCCATCAAGAAGCTAAATTTTGATTTCAAGGTTGCTAAAGAAGAGAGGCTACTCCAGCTAAATGAATTGGAAGAGTTGAGAAATGAAGCCTATGATAGTGCAAGAATCTACAAAGATAAAACAAAAAAATGGTATGGTCAACGAATTTTGACGAGGGAATTCAAGGCGAGTCAGTCACAATTTATTTCAACTCCAGACTAAGACTCTTTCCAGGGAAGCTTAAATCAAAATGAAGTGGACCGTATACAGTAGTTTCAAGTATAACTTTTGGGGAAGTGACACTTAAAACCAGCAATCAAGAGGAATTCAAAGTTAATGGTCAGAGATTAAAGCACTACCTTGGGAGAATGCAAGTGGAAGAGTGACTCGTAGTTCTGAATGAGAAAATTTGAAGAAAGCAATGAGAACTATAGCGTGTGAGTCGACTAAAGACTAAAAAATTGAGACTGTGGAAGGCAATCCACATCAGTTTGTTTTAAGTTTTTCTTGTTATATATATATATTTTTTGTTTAAATTTCTAATAGCTTTGTGTAATTTTATTCATTATTGATTGAAGAGTAGGTAAATATTTTTTTTAGTTTTACATGACAATAAGAAGGTGCAAAAAGGGGAACATCTACAATCAAACTTCCAATCTGCAAAAGAGACAAAAAGGGGGTAGTATAATATTCTTGATTTTATTTAAATTTTGTCTCTGATATGGCATGATTGAAAGTTTGGGGGAATTTGAGTTTATTTTTGTGCTTAAATTTTGAATCTGATGCATAATGAATTGAATGTGATGAATATTTGAATGAGGAAGATGAATTGAGTTGTATTTGTTTTGATTGGATTTGAATAAATTGAAATTGCTATGAATTTGATTTTTTAGGGAGACCTGAAAATTTTTCTGGTTGCAACAACAATCCAAAAGTTGCAACCAAGAATGCTGGATGTGGAGACAATAAAAGTAGAAAAGAAAGTCGAAACAATGAAAATGAGGTCACGACTAAAATAACTAGGGAAAGAAAAGAGCAGGTCGTGACATCCATTCCCCTGTCGTGACCACATTTCAGGTCGCAACAAAAATTTTAGGTTGCGACAAGAACGACCCAAACCTCAATAAAAATAGGTTTAAAACCTTTCATTTGGGCGTCGACATTAAAATAAAATTCATTGCAAATCATTAATTAAGAGCTAAAAAATTTAATGTACATGACTCCCCATATCATAATCATGACATGAGCCTAACTTCCATTCAAATTTTCCACTCAGCACAATTCATCCCAACCTTTCCATACGCATCCATCGTTTTGAATCTTAAAACCATAAAACCGACAGACAAGCCGAAATCGAATCTTCACTCATGGCGGCGAAACGAGATGACATCGCCAGCCTTAACAAAGGCGATCGACGAAATCATGAGTGAAAATGTGAAACAATGGAAGAAGTTCAGTTGGAACCTCAGCACGGGAAAGAAATCAATGTCGAACAAGTAACCCAGCCAGAAGAAGATGAACAGCCAGAGAAAGAAGCAACAGAAGAAGACAAGGACTTCATTTCAAAAGAAGCTCAAGAATTGTGGAACAAGGTATTGTTTGACAAGGAATTTGTGTGTGAAAGGGGTTTTGGGAAACTGATTTCCCCATTTTCAGAAGTAATAGAGAAAAGAGGTTGGGGTTATGCAGAGGCATAAGGCGCCGGGATTTCGGCTCTCACCCGGGGAGTTTTGCAAATATGGTGGGAATGAAGGAGGATTCAGTTTATGAGAGGTGTTTGGGTGCCTTTCGGGATAGAAGGATAAATGGGAAATGTTTAGATTGAGAGATTTTAGGAAATGCGGGTGAGAAGTATAAAGTTGGTAGAAAATCGAACTATGAAAGATCTTGAATCGGTTGGCGGAGGAGAAGGAAAATGGGAGTCACGAAGAAGAACCCCCACCAAGCCATCAAAGGAGCCCTCAGCCCGAAGAAGCAAAGGTTGGTTTACTTCTTATGTTCTGTAATAGTTCTACAAAACATCTTTTAGCTAGTCGAGAGAAACGAGGAAGCCATCATTTGTATGCCTTTTGAAAGGATAAAAAAAAAAGGAAATGAACATAGGCATTCTGATGAAGGGTCAATCGGAAGGGTCACCGATCAGTAGGAGGACTGGACTATCTTTTACTATTATATAAGGAAAAATGAGGGGTTTAGGAGGTGAGAGGAAGGAAGAGGAAGTGATCGCGGGGTTTCCATATCTACTCCTGAGGTAATAAAGGACCTGAAGGCTTGGAAGTGATGTGTGATGCTGTGAGCGGAGATCAGGAGGAGTGTTGCAAGAGTAAGGGAGGTGGACATTTTTTGAGCTGAAGGAAGAACTATTTGGGATGTTGACAAAAATGTTCAGGTGGGGATAATTGCAAGGAAGGATGGAGCGGAGAAATGAGTCGGAAGTACTGGGACTAATAAAGGAATGGAAGAGGAAGGCTTGTAATGGAAGGCAACAGTAGATTCTAGAAAGATTTGTAGTACTAGTGGGAGAAGAGGATGCTGGAGAAACTAGATGAAGGCAGGAAAACTGAAAAATAGAAAAAATGAGAGATCAAACAACATGCCAGCATTTTACCTTGACTCTTTCAAAAGGATGTGGACCTTGGACACAAGGAAGGGCAGATGGAGATGCCTGGAGACTGGGGGATTTGGCTGGCCCTTTTGGGGTATTCAGGAGTTTGAGGTTAATGGAAGGATGAGAATCTCCTTGTTGGAGGGCACAGTGGCAAGGTAAGCTGATTGAAGCTTTGGACTTGGTGGAGCATCGCTTGCAGGGCTCTTTTTATTTAGAGAGTTGAAGAAAGAGAGATTTTTTTTTGCATTAACTCCGGGTAGAAGAAATGAACTCATATAATCATTATGAATGCCAATCTTTGACCAATATACAAAGGCAAAAAGATTCCTTCAAGAGACAGCGTATGAATAATTCTAGTTGTAAACAAGTGAAATGATGTTCTCTTCTTTAGTATGTGTAGTGATAATAAAACAATCTTGTTGCACTGGATGTGGACTTTCGTTCTCTGAGATCGATGTGTTGATGGGACATTTGTTCCTCTGGATGTGAACGGAAATGGTTAAAACCAGGCTGGCTGGTGTTTGAGATTCAGAAAGGATGAAGTACATGCCTACCACTTTGATGGATTACTTCCTAGAGAAATTAATATTCAATTTGTTCATAACTTATTGATGACGGGGTGATCGTGCTTATGAGATACCCTCTCTCGAGGTGTATCCGCCTATCTTGCTAGTAGGGTTGAGTGTATCTCTACCTCAACTCGATACTCGAAGCGCTTAAATAATTTACAACCTTAATTGCCACCCTCGGGATCGGAATATCTCTGTTACCAAATCGTAGGGCTGCTCTATTGAGATCCGCTGAATTCATCTATAATCTCGGATCTCAGGATATCCAGCACAATCATGCCAATGTTAGTGACATATATGTCAGATCAAATGCAGATGAAGGATACTAACAGGTCATAAACAACTGAATAATATGAAATATGAATCTTTAATCCATGCAATCGTGACAGGGTTCAACAACACCCTAGATATAAATCTAGAACATACTTAATGTGAGTACACAAATATTTAATTTATAAAACATTAGTACTTTTATAAGAAAAGAAGAAAATACAAAAGTAGATCTCTTCTTCAGGATCTAGGTGTTGTTGTTCGATTTTAGGTGCTCTCCTTACGTCACGATCTACGATGCGAGATTTTGGTCCTTTTACTTTTAATGATGGAGAGGCAGAAATGTGTGACGTGTGATTCGTGCCACATTAGAGTCCGGAATCAACAATGTTGTTTCTGTGTTCCTTTACTGCCGTCGTCCGACTCTTGAAGTATAGTGGTCTAGGGTCGAACACAGGGATGGGTTTTCTTCGTACAAATGATTTGAGTGAAGTCAAAAATGGTGAATTTTGTTTGGATTTTAAGGTTTTTAGTAAAAACAGTGGTGTATGGTGGGTTGCAGGATGAAAATAAAATGAATAAAAATGTAAAAGAGAACTCCTTGAAGTTTGATTGGATCGGGTTTAAGAGTTCGAGGGGGTCCCCGGGTTTTATTTCCTCGTGTTGGGGAAAATGACCTATCAGTGTTTCGACAGGATCTTCATTAGCTTTAAAACTAAACCCTATGATTTTCCTTTTGAAAGATGGCATTCTGAACATTTCATGGTCCCAGACGAGTGAAAACCTACCTCCCAGGAGCTCATCTTGCATTTAGCAATTAGGAAGCGACCTAATGGATATCTTTTGGATCTATTATTAAGCATCAATGAACCCTAAAAGATTGCCAAATACTGGCATTGATCGATCACCTAAGAATTTGAACCTAGAGTGAAAGTTAGGAACATAAATGCATAAATATGTGCGTTAAGAAGCAGAGGACCACTTGATTACCTTAGTAGCCCTTGACCTTACTGCTTCAAGAAGGAAGGGCCTTAGCCAAACATCCTCTGAGTTGTCATCCTCGGAGGTGTTTGCTTGATCCCGGGAGAAAAGGAAAGCGGGGCGGAGGGAAAACGGGCTGAAAGCTTTTAGCCTAGAAATTTATCGGTTCCTTCTTGAGTGCTTGGCTTGGGGATTTGTAGTGACCCTTTGCCATATTACAAAAATAACCTCCAAATATTCTTACAATCTGGGAGGCTAAAGAAGAAAAGCAAAGAGACCAAAATAAATGTGATGGCAGGGACTTGGGCGAGGGAACGGTCAGAATGGGAGGAAATTTCCCAGGTGCTCGATTTCCTTGTAGATCCACCTCTTACATTTATACTCTTAACAACCTAGTATCTGATCTGTGTCTTGAGTTTGGCTCGAGATTCTTCGTGCTTGGATCGACTCAACAATTTTGGCTTGCGATTAGCTCGCAGCATAAAATTTGCCACAAAATCGATCAGTAGAATAAGCGGGGACCTTAATGTGCAAATCGGTTAATTAGAATGATTAGTAGCAAAAGCACTCAAAACCTATAATAAATAGGGTTAATAAGCACTTTTGGGTACTAATCCGTCAGCAACGTTGCAACATCAGCGGCGTTGCCGCTTGACTTCTATCTTTGTTGACCCAGCGTGTAGCGTTGGGGCGTCCGCGGCGTTGGGGCGTCGCGGCGTTTGGACCTGGTTGGAGCGTCGCGGCGTTTCTTTGCGACTCTTTGCGGTTCAACTCTTGCTCCCCGAAAATGCACCCGATAAGCGCGTTCCACCTACATTCCACAAATTGCACAAATAGGATAACTCGGGCTATAGAAATGCTCTAGCAAATATAAAATGAAGCCCAAAATCGTAAGACGGATGCGAGTATGACATGAGTGTTTTAAGGCACTCATCACACCCCCGACTTAGCTTCTTGCTTGTCCCCGAAACAGAAGCCCGGCCCCTCCTAAGCTGGACACCTGACCCACAGACTATAGCCTAACACTAGAATTATGATGCACATGATGATAGACAGAGGATCAAATTGGACCGACTCAAACTTTTGCCACTTTGTTGTTCGAATTTGAGAGTTAGGGCCTTTGAGCTTTGAAAGGGTGGGTGCACTCGGTGTAGTTGACGCGTGCCTCAATCTCCGAGGTATTCAATCAGCTTTCCCAAGGACCCTATGTGCGTTGAATAAATGACCTCTAGTATATACCAAGGTTCCAACGCCCCCAAACTTGAGTTCAACTCACCTAGTTGGGAGAATCTAACTACGGAAGGATAGGAATGCACCGTTTTCATTCTTGAACATACCTACTCAAAACAGAAAACAAAACTAGTGCCCGTAAGTTTTATGCTAGAAATTATTTCATGCGAGGATTAGTTGGTGATCTCCCACGAGTTAGTTAAGGGCACGACATTAGTTACATGAGCGTCTTTGCCTCAATAGCCTAAAGGGCCCTAAGGCTGTGAGCTTCCATCTTCTGTCCCTTGTAGCAGGCAGTGAAGTCAATGGCTTACGGCCCAGTTGGCTCTCGGGGGCATTGGGCTTTGAAGGCCCCTCGGACTGTGCCCGTGATTCCGATTGAAAGATCCCACTTATTCTATTTCTATATATATATACTTTTTTTTCATTTTGGCTCAGAAGGCCATCCTCTTTTACTACAGTGTCCATTCTCTTTGGTGTTTAGAGACTCCTAGGGTTTGTTGAGACCTTAGTAAGTAGAGACTCGGCATCTAGGCATACCCTAGAGATCATTTGTGTGTGAGTGTAATAGGCTCATTGAGAAATAGTTTCTTGAATATCCGGAGGTGATTCACTATGCCTCCCCACCTATTCAACCTAATTCCCGAGCATTAAACATCCTACGAATCCTTTCTTGAGATATACTATATTTTCCATGATAATAGTGGACTCGGGCCAAAAGTGATCCTCGACTCTCCTTGTAGTATACCTTTGCGACTACCTAAACACGAAACAACTAAACATAGAGATGATCTGCCAAACAAAAGCAGAAATAAACTAAAGCACAATTCACGAAAGTAAAAATAACCATCACAAACTATACTAATCTAATGAAACACAGTCACCACACCCCCAAACAAAAGTAACCGATTATTACAGTGGCAATAAAAACAGGCCCGGTCAAGGAACTCCACGGTGATCGGATGTGTCCGCTGGTGGTGGCGATGGCGGTTGGTGGAGTGCGGAAGAATTTGGGCAAGCTAGGCTGGAGGGGCTAACAACTGTTGATAGTGGCTTGGTTGGCCAGAACTATACGCATGTCAGCGCGAAGGGCCTCCATGTCCTGGGTAAGGAGGACTCGGTGCTCCTGCGTCTCGTCCCAAAAGGCGTCAAAACGGTCAGTGAGAGCGAGCACCCAGGTCATAAGATTAGAGTGTGGGACTAGATGGAGCCGCGGGTAAAGTGCAGTGGTGGTGGAGGTGGCGGATGAGTGGAGCGCGATGTCATCTGGGATGTGGAGTCAAGCGGTGCAGATGGTCGTGGGCTCCTCCTCGTTTGAGGGCTCATGGCTCAAATTCCTTATGCCACACTCAGAGATTAAGTGGTACTGGTTTGTCTCACTTTCTGGAGTATAACTTTGGTGGGTGTAGCCACGCCTTTCGTTATCATAAGGGTACCTGACGTTTGCATAGGCCATATATAAGGAAAGGAATTTAAGTTATTTTGCGTCCGGTTATGGAGGATGGCATCCTCACATAACCTGCCATTATCGAAGCGGAATATCTGAATGATGGCGTAGTTGAAGCGAGGAACGCGGCAGCGATCACCTCACACACGTTCGTCGTCGAATGAGGCGCGACGTGATGAAATGATGCGAGACTTTGAGGACTCTCGACCGTGCTGGCCTTGAAGTGGGCCAGCGTGCGCTCATTGTTGGGCTTCCACTACGCTTGGTTTGTCAAGACCGAATGACCTCGGGGTAATCGGGGCTCTCGTCAGAGCAGGTGAAAGGCTGCGGGGGACAAGATCAAGATTATAAGAAGCGGTTGATAGACTCAGCGCTGCAGTCTACCTTTGCACCGGACCTTCTTGATGACATGGGAGCGAGGTTGGCGTACAAATTCTTATATACTCATGCAGTGGACGAGGTGGTTGGCAAAATGCGCCGCGTCCCTTAGTCGCCCAATGATCTTTTTCTAAAGAAATCGTCGGGGTGGTGGAAGCCCTTTTCTTTGATAAAGGACCGGTTCTTACAGATGGTGCCGAATCGATCGGCAGCACCCTCGTTGACAAACCTCGTGATACATCGAAATTCGAGACGAGGTCCTCAGCCCCAGGCCGTTTAGTGGGCAACTTATGCCTCTTGCAGAGCATTGGTGCAAAGAGGAGAATCTAGGCGCAAGGTCTAGTGTACCTTTGTAAATGGCACCAAAGGGGCCACACTCGGATAGTCTAGACAATATGTCGAGCACCTAAGGTGCACTATGAAAACTAAGACCGAATTTGCAAACAAGGATGTAGACACAAACCCTAGGGAAAACTAAAGAACCTGCCGGCTCAAACGAGACCTAATATGGAGGACTAGACCTAACAGGATTGAGGGCAGCAATGCATGGTGTGGAAAGCGTGAGACAGGCACAGGGGAATGGTTGGTGTGGTGAAAGAATGGTGGTGGCACAGGCGGCGAGGTGGTCGGAGGGTGAAACAGTGGCCTTCGATGGGTGTGGGAGTGGATTAAGAGCCAAGGGTGTACATTTGTGTGGTGATGGCGACAATGGGGTCACGGTAGTTTAAGCGAGGAGGGAAGGGGGGTAGGACCAAAATGAGATGAAATTTGGCCTTAAACAGAGGCAACGTCGTGACGTGCGAATGCAACATCGCGATGTTCTAGAGTGAAAGCGTTGTGCAAATATTTGAGACTTCCAGCGTTCGCGATGTTCAGTGGTTGAAAACCAACGTCGCGACATTGAGAACCAACGTCGCTACTTTCCAGAGAAGGGAAAAAATGACGTCACGACGTTGGGATCCAACGTCGCGACGTTCTGAGGAGTCTAATCCAGCGTCATAGCGTCGAGATCGGCGTCCGCGGCGTTGGGAGGAAGAATGGCCCGGCGTCGCGACGTTGAGAATAATGTTGCGACGATTCTGAGAGAAGGCCTAGATGTAGAAATTTTATTAAATCTTTGAAGTGTAATCATACCCCCACCCCCTTAGACCAATTGGTGACCCCTTTTTAACCTCGAAAGTGAGTTTCTCGAGCGTATCCTCCACGTTATTTTCGGTCTCGGGCCCTGAAAACAGACAACCAAAAGATAAACCCGATTATGGAAGAAAACAGAAAACCAAACCAGAATTAACATAAACAATAAAAATTAGACTATGGAAAGAAAAAGTTCAAGAAAAGCTTAGGTTGCCTCCCAAGAAGCGCTATGTTTAATGTCGTTAGCTTGACGGCCCGAAATCTCAATGTGCCCGAGAACCCGAGCTCGTATGATCGTTTACTGTACTTCGTCTGATGTGTTCAATGGAATGGTTTGCTTATCCGCATGGAAATCGCCCTGATATGGCTTCAGCGTTGACTGTTAACTGAATGTCCCTTTCTCACGGATCACGTAACCTTTTGCCCCTCCATGTACGGAAAACTTTGGTCACTATATGAAAGGTCCAGGCCATCTAGACTTCAATTTCGGGAAAAAGTTTGAGACGAGGAATTAAGCAAGAGCACGCATTTGCCCGCCTCGGTGCTGGTAATATGTCTATAATTGCCGAACTAATACTTTCCTTGTAAGTGACATTCTCATAACCGTTCCCAATTTATACAGTTCTTTGGTACATGTACCGCTTCTCACCAGCTAATGTACTTTCCATGTTCAGTGCCGGGTTCCCGATGGCGCGATGCTCAAATTGCTGGTAGGTGGCATGCTTTCCATAAACAATTCGAAAGGGCGACATACCCAATGGTGTTTTAAATGCTGTTCGGTATGCCCATAGTGCATCCTCAATCTTTTTAGACCAGTCCTTCCTGGAGCTGTTAACTGTTTTCTCCATAATGGACTTAATTTCTCGATTTGATACCTTTGCTTGCTCATTTGACTATGGGTGATAATAAGAAGGATATGCAGATCAGTAGCACCCCATGCTTTTGCAAGACTTTGTCAATCATCTTATTGCGGGGAAATGGGTGCCGTTATGCGTGATCGGTGCTCGAGTGTCGGATCACGGAAATGTGGGCTGTGACAGCGAGCCACTGCCTTGGCATCGGTAGTGCGGGTCAGTGCTTGACCCGCCCAGAGACATAATCTCTGCCGATAAGATGTACAAGTTATTATAAGATGGGGAAATGGTCATAAAATCCATCCCCATAAATCAAACGATTCTACTTCGGAAATTGTATGCATGGGCGGTCGTCCTTTCTAGAAATGCCCCATTCGGCCGACATTTGTCACATGTGGATCTGAAATGATGAGCATCCTTGAATAAGCTAGACGGTAGAAGCTGATTGAAGCACCTTAGTTTGCTGTTCTCTGTATAGAAATGTCCTCACATGGTAAAGTGTGGCGGAGTGGTTCAAAACCTTGTTCATTTCATTTTTGGGCGCATCTCGGATCCTTGGTCGGCGCAATGCGTATAGAGATGGGCTCCTCCCAATAGTAGTGTTTCAAGTGTGAGAAAAACATCTTTTTCTATTGATAGCTAAATTCCGAAGGGATTACCTTGGCTACCAAATAATTCACATAGTCTGCAAACCATGGAACTGCCCTTTTTTCTTCAATAGCTAAGAGTTGCTCATCAGGAAAGTCGTCATTCACTTGAACCTCATCACTTACCCCTTCTAACCGTGAAAGATGATCTGCTGACTAGGTTCTCTGTCCTTTCTTTGTCTTTAATCTCTAAATTCGAGATTCTTGCGGTAAAGTACGAATTAGTACGGGTTGGCGTCCTTTTTAGTCATCAAGTATTTTATGGCAGAATGATCAGTGTGGACTACGACCTTGTTGCCAATCAAATAAGGCCTAAATTTGTCAAAAGCAAAGACAATGGCCAATAGTTCTTTTTCTGTAGTGGCGTAATTCATCTTAGCATCATTCAAGGTTCTGCTCGCATAGTAGATTACCTGAAATATTCTTTCTCATTCACCTTCTTTCTTGCTCAATCGCATAATCACTTGCATCACACGTAAGTTCAAATGGAAAGGACAATTAGAGCTACTGATAGGAGGCTAAATGCAATTTATCTTTAACACGAAAATGCGCGCATACACTATGCATCAAACTCAAATGGGGTCCCCTGGACCAAGAGATTAGACATCGGTTTTGCAATCTGAGAAAAGTCTTTGATGAATCGTCTATAGAATCCAGCGTGGCCTAAAAAACTTCTTATCCCTTTTACTGATGAGGGTGGAGGTAATTTTTCAATTGCTTTAATCTTTGCTCTGTCTATCTCTATTCCTCTTACTGAAATCCGATGCCCGAGTACAATGCCCTCTTGTACCATAAAATGGCACTTCTCCCAATTGAGTACAAGGTT
Source organism: Tetrastigma voinierianum (assembly GCA_016808115.1). Taxonomy (NCBI): domain Eukaryota; kingdom Viridiplantae; phylum Streptophyta; class Magnoliopsida; order Vitales; family Vitaceae; genus Tetrastigma; species Tetrastigma voinierianum. The sequence goes on from JAEQBH010003091.1 coordinate 311,709, forward strand.
GGTTTCCTCGCATCTTATCAACACCGATCTCAAATTCTCCAGACAGTTGTCAAATGAACTACCCAAAACCGAAAAATCATCCATGAAGACCTCGATTGTCTTTTCAACCATATCTAAGAATATGGCCATCATGCATCGTTGGAAGGTGCCCGGTGCATTGCACAGCCCAAATGGCATCCGCCTAAATGCGAATGTCCCATAAGGACATGTGAATGTCGTCTTCTCACGGTCTTGGGGGCTGTAATATTACAGTTGTAAGTAGAATATCCATCCAAAAATAATAATTATTCATGCCCGGCCTAGCTGATCCAACATTTGATCTAGAAACGGCAATGAAATGATCTTTTGGTGGCCTTATTCGATTTCCGATAATCAATATAAATTCTCCACCGTGCTTGTTCTAAGGCAGTAATATATTGTGTCGGTTCTTATGTGATTGTTCCTCATGTGTTTTTACTTATCTGAACACATACCTTTATGCGAGATAGGATAAATTACCGGGGTATCGGCCATTTTAACACCTCCTTGTGGACTACCTCTTTCATAGTTGGATTCAGCCTCCTGCGTGCTTCCAGGGTTATGACATTTTCCCGGCCAAATACGATGCATGCACATGGAAGGCGAATCCATAAAGTAGAGTAAAGACCATCAGCGACGGCTGGAAGTATTTTGTGATCTCTAGGATATCAATAACTTCTCTTCCTCCTAATTCTATCAAGGGCGAAGTAGTCTTGTGAGTGGAGTATCCCAAGATATATGCATACTTCAAATGGCTAGGCAAAGGCTTCTGTTCCATCTTGGGTGGTTGTTCAACAGATGGCACTGGCGTTTTAGCACTTTCACCTAAAGATTCAAAGTATTTCCTTCTATTGGGTTCGAAAGAATCCATCCATTTTACATATTCCTCTACTTCTTCACCCATATTCTCGAAATCACTGCAGCTACTCATTTGCCTCCCAAAGGATCGATAGGACCACTTTGGTTAAGTACTCTGGCCCCTCTTATCTCTACCATGAAACATGTATCACTCTCTACCGGATGCCTCACAGCTTCGAACATGTTGAACTTGACTTCATCCTCCTACAGTCTCAATTTTAGCTCCCCCCTCTGAACATCAATCATTGCTCACACTTGAGTTGAAAGCAGTCTACCCAGTGCATGGTATTTCTTTATCCTCTTCATATCTATCCTGATGAAATACAACAGATAAACATCAGCCTTTACTAAGACATCTTCTATCACCCCTCTCCCGGGATGCTTCAGGACACAATACGCTATTTGGAGTGTATTGTAGTTGAATGAGCTTCACTAACTGACGTTAAATATGAACAAGGGCATGAGATTAATACTGGCGCCCAAATCACAATGCTCTCTCAAAGATAGCATTTCCAATGGTGTATGGGATAGTGAAACGGCTTAGGTCTTTTAGCTTTTGTGGCAGCTTCCTCTAAAGGATGGCACTACACTCCTCAGTTAGGTTAACTGTTTCGAAATCAGCCAGTCTTCTCTTCTGAGACAAGATATCCTTCTGCACCAGCATAGCGGGCATACGTTTCCAAAGCATCGACAAACGAGAATATTGATGCGATTTCTTGAATACTTCCATGAACTTGGTGAAGTTGCATCCAACTTATGCTTTTAGACAATGAAATTCTGAGGTGGGGTACATGGGTTGTGGGTTATCCTTTGCTTCAGTTGTGTTTCCTATAGACTGTTTCTCATGGGGCTGTTCCCTATCTGTATTATCATTCTAACCGGGTTGGATGACTTTCTCAGTCTCTACCTCCTTTGTCACTAGGGATTGCTCCTGTATCTCCAATTCTTTACCACTTCTCAGCGTGACCGCTTTGACATGTTCATTCCCCTCTCTTCTTGGGTTCACCTCTGAGTTGCTTGGTAAGGGCAGAAATTTGCCTTTATGTCAATAAATTTGGCCATTTGATATCGTACCTCTAAATTTCTGTTGTCTTTCCTTGATTGTTCAATTGGGTGGCTTAGTGTTGCATATTCGACTTCGTCTCATTCATAAAATGAGTGTGAGATGCAGCATTTGCGCAAGAGAGCTTGTTCAAGTCCACCTTTCTCAGTGGTTCACTCACTCGAAGTCTTTGGCATGTTGATACGATTGTTCCTCCATCCATAACCTTGATTGTTCTAATTATTCTGATTTTGATTATTACGCCACCCTTGGCCTTGATTTTGGTTTTGATAGTTGTTTCCCCATCGCCGACCACTATTATGCATGGGCGACTACGATTAAAGCCTCGACACATCTGGGCTCTCTACTGTTTGGTTTCGGTTGGCATTATGTCTTTGTTGTGCTTTGTCCTCCACGGAAATTCACACAACTCATGGGTTGGTTAGTATAACGTCCCTTCAGTACCTTCTTTATACAAATCAGTTGTTTAGTAATAATACGACATGAGTAACCAGATTGTTGAGAACCTCGTTATCTGTGCCACCTATGGCCTTCACTGGTGTAGTCTTCTCTCTAGCCCACTGATTGGTGTTAATGCTCGCGTCTTCCAAATTCCATATGCTTGATGCGTGGTGCCATTATGACCACTGGCTGAGGCATCAATCACTGTTCTAGTTGCATTTCTCAGACCATTATAAAAAGTATGGACCTGCATCCATCTAGTCAGTCTGTGATGTGGACACTTCCTCAACAGTTCGTGAAATCTATCCCATGCTTCTACCAAGTTCTCTCCCTCTAGTTGTCCAAAAGTATTGATCTCTTGCACCAGTTGTGTAATTTTCACAGGTGGGAAGAACTTGGTCAGGAACTTCTACACTAAGTCGTTCCATGAAGTAATGGAATCCGGTGATTGACTTGTCAACCAATAGCGCTCTATCACTAGTGAGAGTGGGAACAATCTCAACTGAGTGCCTCTTGATTGACTCCATTGTACTTGATTGTGTACATGAAACTTCAAGGAAGTTGGTGTCGATGCATATTTGATTTTCATTAGGCAATCCGTGGGAACAGATGTTCTGTAAAGAATCAGAAAAGTTACTCGACTTCAACCTGTCGCTTCATCAATGTGGTCTTCGATAGCCGTCTAAACAACCTGTGAAGTGTAGGCAACCCCAGCAAGATGAATGGATCATTTACCGTATAAACGGCCCGGGTGCTTGATTCTTCGCTATTTATTTCGCCCCTTTGTGGCACATTTTGCTTAAGGTTAAGATCCTGCTCTTCATTGTTCTCCATGATTGCTAGATTTCTATTATGTGCTGCTCTCTATTCTCGGAGTAATTTGTGTAAAGTTCTTCGTTCAGATCAAACTGATGTAGTCAACCCGACTGCCTTTGCATGTGCTCACTGTAACCTTGACTGCAATCACACACGAAACAAAAAGACAAAATAACCAATACTTGTAAAAACAAAAATTCCAGAGTAATATCTAATTGTTTTGTTCTCAATATCACACTAAACTTAATCCTCGGTAACGACCCCAAAAATTTGATAGGCCGAAAGCGTGGTGTGTATATATGTACGCCTATGTGCGCAAGTGCACGTCGCCTCAAGTAATATAGTGTACCTAAGGTACAGATATCGATCCACGGGGATAAGTGTGTGCTGAATACGTAGATTGGCTCAATATTATCCGGATGCTTCTTGGAGTGACAATTACTAATGCCTGGGTTTAAACTAAACTAATCGTTCTTAATGAATCATTGTATTGTGGAGACTAGGGTTATGTCTCCCACTGCCACTTTTGATGGATTACTTCCTAGAGAAATTACTATTCAGTTTGTTCATAAATTATTGATGACGCAAGGATCGTATTACAAGATGGCAATTTCTCTCTCGAGGTAGTATCCGCCATCTCGCTAGTGAAGTTGAGTGTATCTCTACCCCAACTCGACATCCAACGCTTTAAATGTTCTAACCTTAATCGCCACCCTCGGGATCGGTATATCTCTATTTACCAAATTGACCGAGGGTCAGTTTATTCGTGATCCTCGGGCATCCTCATCTCTCGACCTCTGATATTCAAGACAATCATGCCAATGTTGGCCAAACATCACCATGTAGATAAATCACAGATATAGAGCAGATACTAACAGGTCATAAACAACTGAATAATATGAAATACGAATCTTTAATCCATGCAATCGTGACAGGGTTCAACAACACCCTAGATATAAATCTAGAACATACTTAATGTGAGTACACAAATATTTAATTTATAAAACTTCAGTACTTTTATAATAAAAGAAGAAAATACAAAAGTAGGTCTCTTCTTCAGGATCTAGGTCATCGTTGTTCGCATTTATATTTCCTTCGCACGATCTCCGGCTGGCTCAAATTCCGGGTCCCCTTTGCTTTTAATGATGGAGAGGCAATCGCGCCGACGCTATGCGATATGTCGGATCGCCGCGACGCTTTCCGCCACCTCTTTGCACTTCAACTCTCTGCTCCCAATAACTGCCCGTTCCACCTGCATTCACACAAATTTCACAAATCAGATATCAGGCTATAGAAATGCGTATTTAACTGTAAAATGAAGCTAAAAACCAGAAGACAGACGTGATGTATGACACATGAGTGTTTAGGCACCCATCGCTCTGATCCCAAGATGGCGCTTTGATGTGGAAACCTCCCGACATTATACCTCCAAAAGCATACAAAAGAAGAAAGGGAACCTAAAAATTTTCCTAGCATGTTCTCAATCTATACATTCCCAAAATTTTAATAGAGATCCATTTTGTTCATTCAAATTGTCCTGTGTTTTATTAAATTTTCATTTGATAGTTATTCTCTTTATTGGTTGGATGGTGTTTCCATTGTTGAATGAAAAATTTGATTGTGAATAATTAGATGTTTATTGATGGATGAACATGACTTGAGAAATTTTGTGCTTGTGTCATTTCCTGTTTAGCATGAAAAGTATGAGTGCCTTTTCTGTACAAGGATCAAATAACCAATTCTGTTCTCTCCTAAGAACAAAAATGCAGGAAAAATAAAGGCATAGATTAGTAAACTGGAAACTAGGAGTTGCAGCCTGAATGTTTAAATCCAGTTTAGATTGCAAAAATTGGAAAAATGGATATTGCTGAAGGAACAAATAACTTGGTTGAAATAGTGTAAATAAACAGGGAATAAGTACAAGTCTTGAAGAAACAATACACTTGGTCAACAAAACTCATGAAACTTTGAGAGGAATTAGGGACATCTTCTAGGAAATTCATGATTAAGAGTCCATGGTCCTAGAACTTGTTAGATTATTGATTGAGGCGAAATCTGAGGTAAAAACAGCCAATAAGAAGTGATAGAGGCCATCCTTGGCAGTTTGAGCTTTTCCAAGCCTACCTTCAATATATGCTAAAGCATATCCTCTAGTTCCATGACTTGAGCCAAACAAGCCTTAATTCTTCAAAAGATAGCCACACCTGAATTCCCTTCCTTGCAATAATCCTACAGCAAAGAGCCCAAATTATCCAGTTTCCAGTACAGAAAGGTCTATTGTAAAGGAAGAAACAAGTATGGGGGAAAATTATTTCCAAATATTACAAGGAAGGAGGAGAAGAAGTAAAGAAGCAGAAATTAATGAAAAAGGGAATAAGTTTTGTCTTGTGGCCTATTTCCCTTGAACAATTACGCTCGTAGGGGTGTTTTAACACCTAGTACCCTAATGCCAACTGTACTGGAGCTAAGTTAATTCAAAGTTCTCTAAGGGTAATAGAAAGCCTAAGAAGACAAAACATTGCACTATTCCCAACCTAAGAAAAACATAAGCAAAAGAGTTCTAACAAGGGAATCAGTTTGAATAAAGTGCAAGGGAAATCAAATTCCATAAAAGAATTCAAAAAGATGAATCAAAGCAGATTGAGGAGAATCAACAAGTACAAAGAAGAAAAAGTAGAAAGTACGAAGGTAATAAGTACAAAGAAAAGGCAGGAACTGGTGATTTAAAACTTAAATTTTCCCATTATCTACCCAATTACCTAAGCCCAACATTACAAGCCTGATCATTGATCTTTAAGGTTGAATTTACTTACATTAGTGGAGATCAATATGAAAAACAAGCCTATGGGACTTTGACCAACAGTCCAAGGAAACTCCCAAAAGATTAACTAAATTCAACATGAAGATGAAAAGGATTGAAGACCTGCACACACACACATAACAAGACTTGTTGAATAAACTATTTAAATACATTATTTCATCAAGAAATTTGTGATAGAAGTAGAGACCATTCCTTTTTCTAGAATCGAAACTGAAATTTAAAATGATGTTGTTTTCTCTTATTTCAAATTAGAAGGTGGAATAGGAAAGACTGGTGTGAATTAGAAAAATGTACTTAAAAATTTGAGCTTATTTGTTTGAGGACAAACAATTCTTTCATTTCTTTACTTGGGGACAAGCAAAATTTTAAGTTTGGGGGAATTTGATGAGTCCAAAAACTCATTTGATTTTTAATCCATTTTTCTGAGCATCTTACAAGATAAATGTTGATTTGTATGCAGAAATGTGAATATTTTAATCCAAATTTAATTTTGTAGAAAAGTACAGCATAAGCTAAAATCCCAGAAAAACTAGAAGAGTGATGCCTACAAGCAGAAATGAAGTCGCAACTAAAAATCGGAGTCACGATAGGAAGCTTATTTGTTAAGTTATTTCTAAGTCACGACATTACCAAGATAAGTTTTGGGGAAGAAATAGAAGACCTTAGCAAGCAAAGTCGTGACTGAAGTGGAACTTGCAATCAGAATGACCAAGGCAACAAGTGAAAGAGGTTGCGACAGAGGAAGTGTGGTTGAGACTAAAGGAATTATTGAAGGTAGAATCTTCGGTCGCGACACCACTCTGATGTCGTGACGCCAATTGAATATAAATGAGGTCACGATATCAAAATGAGGTCACGATATCAAAACGATGTCGCGACGTGGATCCGTCAGAGAAGCCAAACGAAGTCCTTACCAAGAAACTGAAGTTGCAAACGATGAAGACCATGACCACAAACGATGTCGACTCCACTCATTCAAGTCGCTGACTTGAAGAAGAACTGAAAGCGTGAAGAAACGGTCGCAACTAATTTTAAGCAATCAGAGATAATATGCAAACTTCAGAAAAAGAACAACACGAGGTCGCGACATCACCTTGAGGTCGCGACCTGGAATAGAGGTTGGAAGGAGGAAACTGGTTGCAACAAAGAATTGAGGTTGCGACCAGAAGAAGAGAAATGAACATCAAAAGAGGTCGCGACATCACCTTGAGGTCGTGACTTAAATTTGAAACCTGTGAAGGCAGAAGACCACCAACAAGGTCGCGACTAGAAAAAGAAGTCACGACCTAAAGTCAGCCTACAAACAGAAATGTGGTCGCAACCTAAAACTTAGGTCTTGACTCAGAAGCCAGAAGAAGAGAAAGACAACGATGTCGCGACATGAAACCATGGTCTCGACATCAACTCTTGAGAAACACTGAGCAAACAAGGTCGCGACTACAAACGATGTCGCGACCATTAATCTAAACAACAGCAAGGAATCTGGTCGCAACAGAAGCAACAAGGTCGCGATTTAACAAGAGCAAACAAGGGAAATCCATGTTGCGACATCAACTCGAGGTCGCGACATAGGACAGTAAACTGGGCTTTCTTTTGGGAATTTCACCTGGAGCTTTTTGGGGATTCGGCCAAATTTCTTTTGACAGTATAAATAGACAGTGTTAGAATAGTAAAGTAGCTTCCGTATTCACTACCCAGAAAAAGGGGAACGGAGAGGAACTCAGTGTATAGTTTAGAGTAGAATTTTCTTTATTTTTTACCGATTTTAATTATTTTCCGGATCTACGCTTCATAATAACCGTGCGTAAAACTATTTGAGCTTAAAATTTTATTTATGTTATTTTCTTCTTAAATTGTCATTTAAAATTTATGAAATCTGCATGTGTCTCTGAATTCATTTTTTCTCGCTCTATTATGATTATAGTGGGTCAGACGTGATCGGTGCTCCATTCCTTTTTAATTGCAATGCAAGAATTAATCAGCTCGCCGGATTTGAATTATAATTAGTTGCGCTCTTTCGCAAAAAACTGGAGAACGTTATTGGGTAGTGATTTATTTTGTCTGGTAAGTTGTTTTTTGCACTGATAAGTTCCCCAACGGGTAAGACTAATAACTACTATGAGGGAATGTATCTTGCCTCGATTTCAGGATGCCCTCCGAAAGACAGAGATGGAGACTTTGGTGAGCCGAGAGATCCCTTTTGGGTATGTTAGACTACCATTACGAACTGTCGAGCTCAAAGTTAATTTTGATAACCTATCTCGCTCATAATTGAAGTCGAGGAGCTTAAATAAATATAAATAATCGAGATTTCACCTAATCTAAAGGGAAGTTCCCAACCCCGTTAGCTTAGATCTAATCAAGGGAAATGACGAACTAATAGGATTCAAGGATGAGCCAATTGTAAGTCAGAGAACTTTTGCTTGAAACCCAGAAGGAAAGCAAAATATCTGTAGTCATCAAGAAATGGGTGTGAAGTATTGAGAAAGAAAAATACCCAGATCTCGCAAGAAAAGCGGAAATACAAGTAACTGGGTAGAACTTGATTTCGAGAGAAGCAAGAATTTCTAAGCAGTGAATATGGAGAAATCCAACTGCAACATGTAGGCAATCTTAGACAACCGATCCATCATAATAAGCAATGCATTTTCATGTAGACCTGACTGCTTTAATATAATTCACTGAGAATAGTTTTTATTTCTAGCAGAAACAGATTAGATCTAGTATTCAGTTCTTTATTTTTGTAGTTTATTTCATATTACGTCATTTCATTTTAGTTAATGAGCCTAGATTTATTATCTTGTAGATAGATTTTCATTATCAAATTCTTTTAGTCCAAATAGTATAGAACTTCAGTAGTTGGGGTACTTGATCTCTAATTCATGTTAATCTCTGTGGGAATGATACCTGGACTTACATTCAGATTTTACTACTTGTATGACCTGTGCACTTGCAGTGTCATAGACTAAACCCACTTTTAAAATCCTAAACATCAAGACAGATTCAGTTAATTAAACAAATTTATCCAAAGTGACATAGATGCAAGAGAAGTGTAAGGTTCTTGTAACTATGTACATTTGAGGGGGTTTTAGTCTATATAGAAAAAGGAAAACACCAGCCCCCTTCAGTCTTTGTCCACCCCGACAACCCTAAGTTTGAGCCCCCACAACCCTTAGCTCTTACCATCCCTAGTACCCCTCCTAAGTTGTCCTGAACTAAGCCGACCCTTCCCATAGCCTTTACACCCTCTCTAAACCCTATAACCCCCACCTCGCACCACTCACTCAGGTCTCTATCCCAAGTCATTCACGGGTCCACACAAGTTCTCGACTCGTCTCATTGCACCTAACTGGCCATGCTTTGGGTATTGTTAGGTTGTGTTGTGGCCCTTGGGCGTGATTTAGGTCCTCAGTTCGTCGGGTAGCTTTAACCCTAGGGTCCCATCAGACACCAGTGGCTCACATCATTCACAGTTTAGGTGCCTTCACCTCGGTCGCTTGTCTCATCGGGCTCTACTGGTGGTTAGGGGGCCTACAACCCTTATCTAGTTCAGTCACCCTTAGCCACCATCTTCGCCCATCCGTTCGCCCTAATGTCGAGTAAGCGCCAAAAGATGACCGCCAAGCGAGGTCAAGCTAGCGAGGAGCCCACCCATACCTATGATCATGACAAGTTTGTCAACGAGAGTGCGACCGAAAAGTTCGGCCTCATTTCGAAAAATCGGTCGTTTATTAAGGAAAAGGGGTTTCACCACCCCGAGGACTTCTTCTGCAAAACTATTGCGGATAAGGGATGGCGGGCGCTATGTCAACCGCCTCACCCTACTGCCACGAGTGTGGTACAAGAATTTTACATCAATCTCGCCTCCCACGTTTTGAAAAAGGTTAAGGTGCGAGGGGTGTTGGTAGACTTCAGTGCGAAGTCTATCAACCAATATTATAACCTTAACCCTGCTCCTCCGAGCCCTTGACAGTGCCTCTATATGAACCCGACACTAAGAGCTCATTAAGGTATCAATTAAATCCAAGCAGTGGTCGCTGAAGCTTAATAGCGGTGGGCTTGTAATCCACTTCCAGCCAAACATTTGGCCTACACTCTTGTCCGTATCACTTCATCACATCCCCACGCCCCATCTCGACGACGAATGTGTGTGAAGTGATGGCCAAACGTGCCTCGCGCACTACGCCATCCTACGTGACATCCCCTCGATGGGGCGTGCCATGAGGACCCATCCTCCATAACCGGATGCAAAGATGAACCCCGCACCCTTCTCATTTACGACGAGGGCAAAGCTCGGGTGCCCTGAAGACAACAGGCGTGATACACCCCATCAAGGAAATTATGGTTAAGCACGACAAGCCAAAATTCACGACCGACATACAATGTAAGGACTCAGCAATGAACCCGTGATGAGTGATGAGCCTGAGAGTATCAGTTCAATTTGATTCTCCCTGCTAGACCCTGTGGTGACGCTGACGACCTCCTCCCATCCACCACCGCCACAGACCTCCTCCCGTCCACCACCGCCACAGCCATCCGGGGAGGAGGATTTAATCAGTCCTTCCACTATCCTCGAGGACCCGGCAGCCGACCACAGCCAAGCTTCGAGCCTAGATGAGACCAGAGCACCACGCCTCATCGCCCGTAGAGATGGAGGCCCTCCGAGTTGACATGGTACGCCCGCCAACCAGCACCATCCTCCGCCATAAGTAGTCCCTACAGGACCAGCTCACCCAGATTCTCACCCTCCTCCGTCCACTACCGCCGCCTCTACAGTGATTCGACCGATCACCAAGGAAGTTCCTACACCCTCTCTCGTTCTTTCTTAGCCATTGGGACACTTCATTCACAAGTTTAGAGGGGTGGGTGGACGGTTTTGGTGATGTTGGTTATTTTGGTGTGTGTGTGTGTTTTATGTTTGACTTATATTTGTTCTTTTCTGCTTTAGTATGTTCTAGGGTATATTTAGTTATATGTGTCTTGTTTAGGGTTTTTGTGAGGTTTTTTTTTTTTTTTGTTCATGTTTGTGTGTGCATGATGTCATGAATGCTAATCGAGGATCACTTTTGACCACTTCGAATCTCGTTGGAAAAACACAGTATAATCAAGAAAGGATCCGTAGGGTGTTAGATGCTCGGGAATTTCATGTGGGATAGGTAGGAAGACAGAGTGAATCGCCTTTGGGAGATTCAAGAAACCAATTCCATACTAGCCTGTCGCACTCACACGCAGATGATCGCTAGGGTATACCTAGGCTCCGAACCCGGCTTACTAGGGTCCAACCAACCTTGGGGGATTCTAACCACCTAAGTGATGGGACACCCAATAAAAAAGAGGATTGCCATCGAGCCCCAACAAAAAAAAAATAAAAAATAAAAACAAATGCCCTGAACCAACTGATTGGGAGCCATTGACTTTACTGTCCGTTACATGGGACAGAAGATGGAAGTTTCCCACAACTTAGGGCCTTTAGGTTTAGTTGAGTGTTCTAGGTGAAGTTCGAGGGGAAGTAAATGCCCGGTGCCCTTAACCAGCTGGTGGGGAGCCACCAACGAATCCCCGCTATAGGAACACTCAACATAAACTTACGAGCACTAGTTTTTCTTTTAGGAGTAGGTATGTTAAGTGACTACAAATGGTGTGTTCTTATCCTTTTCAGAAGTTAGGACGTCCCAAATAGGTGTGGGTTGACTTCCAAGTTTGTGTGGGTATTGGAACCTCGAGTCAGAGGCTAGGGATCATGTGATCAAATGCACATGAGTCTTCGGGAAATGGCTATTGAAGATTTAGGAGGTTGAGTCACTTGTCCACAGGACCATGTTCAACTAAGTTCCTTCGAAAGTCGAACATCCTTATGGATCCTCTGACATTTGAGTGAAAAGGCAAGATTTGTAAGTCAATCCATTTTGATCCTTCTTCTAGGAGCATGGGCATCATAATCATGGTGTCGAGTTTAGTATGTTAGGGTCTTGTGTGTTGAGTTTAGAGTCGGTTTCTTGTTTGGGGACAAGCAAGAGGCCAAGTTTGGGGGTGTGATGAGTGCCTAAAACACTCATATTATACCCACTTCCGGTTTATGTTTTTAGTTGATTTTACATTTAAATAGTTATTATAGCCCAAGATCTTATTTCGGGTATTTTGTAAATCAGAGATCAAGAAGGTGGTTTTCGCTTATCTGAGCCGAATGTACTAAGCAGGAAATACTAGCAGCCACGTCGTGACGTCACCACGATTTCTGCCGCAGCATCATTAAAAGCAATGGGAGACTAATTTTGTGGCATCCGAAGAACGTATGGATCGAGGGCTAAACAGAGCAACAAAGGACTGATTATCGGAGAAGACACTTTCTTTTGTATCTCCTCTTATGATAAATTACGGATGATTGATAGATTGATTATGTGTATATTCCGGCCCAAAGATGTTCTAGATTTCTATCTAGGGTTTTGTCAATTTGTCACAATTGAACGGATTAAAGTTTAACATATATTCAGCTTATTTATGATCTGCATCGACCATATCTCGTGATTTAAGTACATGGTAATAAATCAAGCCAACATTGGCAATACTATGCCGGGTATCCGAGATCGAGACAAGGACCCTCGGGATTTGAATAAAGCGACCCTGCAACTCCAGAACAGAGATATCCCGATCTCGAGTGTAGTGATTATGGTTTGCTCATTTAAGCGTCTTGGAGTATTTGGGTCGGGGCAGAGATGCATCCAACCCTACTAGCGAGATAGGCGGATATACCTCGAGAAGGGGTATCTCGTAGGCACAATCACCCCGTCATCGAGAAGTCACTAATAGACTGAGTAGTACGCAGGTAATGATCCATCAAAAGTGGCAGGGGAGACAAACTTTAGTTCCTACACTGCAGTAATTCTACACGTTAATTTAGCTTTAGTTTTAATCACGCACGTTAGTTAGATAGAAATTCAGAGTTTAAGTCCAGATAATATTATAAGAACAATTTCAATAGTCAACGCACTTCTCCCCGTGGATCGATATCCGTACTTAGGTACACTATATTACTTGAGGCGACGCGTGCACTTGTGCACATAGGCGTACACATTTTACACATCACGCTTTCAGTCTATCAACTAGGCTGGTACAGAGTGAATAAGAAGAACTGAGAGAAGAGGTTGAAGAGTATGAAATGGATGGACTCCTTCCAGCCTAATAAAAGGAAATACTACGAACCCCTAGGCAACTATACTCAAGTAGCAGTGCCATCCTTTGAACAACCACTTAAGATGGAGTAAAAGCCACTACCCAGCCATTTGAGGTATGCTTATCTTGGGGATGCCTCCACCTTACCAGTGATTATTTTAGCATCCCTGATAGCAACAGAAGAAGATAAGATATTTAGAGTAATCAGAGATAACAAGGATGCACTTCACGGTCTTTGGTCGATTTAGCTGTGGATTCGCCCCATGTGTATGCATCGACTCACAGAGGATGGTCATAAAAGCCTTCAGTGGAAGCATAGAGGAGAATGAATCCAACCATGAAAGAAGTAGTCCGCAAGGAAGTGGGCCATGGCTGAATGCCGTATGATATCCTATTTCTAATGAAGGCATAAGTGAGTCCGTACAAGTCAGGCATAAAGGGAGGAACAACAGTGATAAAGATAGAGAATAATACATTGCTACCTTCTAGAATAGTCACAGGTTAGAGAATTTGCATCGACTACCAAAAATTGAATAAGGCTACCAGGAAAGATCATTTTCCACTGCCATTTCTAGATCAGATGTTAGATAGGCTAGCAGGGCATGAATACTACTGCTGGATGGCACTCCAGTTACGCTAGGATCAAGTATAAATTTCTGTGGCGATCAAGAGAAGACGGCATTCACTTGTCCTTATGGTACATCTCGCATTTGAAGGATGCTCCTCGGGTCGCAATGCACTGCACATTCCTAGCAGCCAGATGATGGCCATATTCTCATATATGTGGTTGAAAAGACAATTGAGGTGTTCATGGACACTCTTCAGTATTTGGGAACTCCTTGACAATCGGTCTGAAAACCTGAGGTCGGTGCTAGTTAGATGTGAAGAAACCAATCTTGTGCTGAATTGGGAGAAGTGCCACTTTATGGTACAAGAAGGCATAGTACTTGGGCACCGGATTTCTGCAAGAGGAATAGAGGTAGACAAAGCAAAGATCGAGGCAATAGAGAAACTACCTCCACCATCATTGAAGGGCATAAGAAGCTTTCAGACACGCAGGCTCCCATGTGCAGTTCATAAAAGATTTTTCTCTTGATTGCAAGCCTTATCCATTTTAAGGTTCAAGGGACACCATTTGATTTCATGAGCAAGTGTGTGCAAGAATTTTCGGGCCCCGAAGGATAGATCGTATCAGCCCCGTAGTTGTAAACACCGGGACGGGCCTCCCATTTGAGCTAATGTGTGACGCCAGTGACTATGCGATCGGAGCAGTGCTGGGGTAGAAAAGAGAAAGGATATTCCAGGTTATCCACTATTCTAGCCAGACTTTGAATGATGCCCAGCTGAACTACGCCACCACTGAAAAAGAGCTATTAGGTACTTAAAGTATTGGCCATGTCGCACTATTACCTTTAGCAATAAGGTAATAGTGCACACCGACCACTTGGCCATTAAGTATCTAATGACTAAAAGGACGCGAAACCGAGACTAATACGGTGGGTACTCCTATTGCAAGAATTTGACCTAGAGATTAAAGACAAGAAAGGAACAGAGAAACTAGTCAGCAGTAATTGATCCGTCACTACAAGTGGTCAGAGATGAGGTACAAGTTAATGATAATTTCCCAGATCAGTAGTTCTTGGTAATTGAAGACACAAAGCCCGTTCCAAGGTTTGCCGACTATATGAATTACTTAGTCGCCAAGGTTATCCCTCCCGCTTTTAGCTACCAACAAAAGAAGAGGTTCTTTACACATTTGAAGTACTACTACAGGGAAGAACCTATTTTATACAAGCATTGTGCGGATCAAGTGATAAGGCGATGTGTACCAGAAGATGAAATGGGTAGTATTCTGAATCACTACCCCACCTTATCATGTGGGGGGCACTTTGGAGGACAGAGGATAGCGACAAAGGTACTTCAATCAGGTTTCTACTGGCCTATCTTGTTCAAGGATGCTCAACAATTTGTATCCACTTGTGATAAATGCCAAAGAATGGGGAGCATTTCCAAACAGGATGAACCACCCATGCGCACAATTCTAGAGGTTAAGTTATTTGATTTGTGGGGGATGGACTTTATGGGTCCATTCCCCTCTTCATTCAGTAACTTGTATATTCTCCTTGTAGTGTACTACGTCTCCAAATGGGTAGAAGCAATACCGACACGCACTAATGATGCCAGTGTGGTAGCCAAGTTCCTTCAAGAACCACATATTTACACTGGGCTTGTACCCACGAGCATTGATTACAAATGGAGGTACACATTTCTGCAACAAGCTGGTTGATAAGGTCTTGCAAAAATATGGTGTGCGACATAGCATATCACTCGCATACCACCCACAGGAAAATAGGCAGGCAGAGGCGTCAAATCAAGAGATAAAGTTAATTCTAGAGAAAACAGTCAATAGTTCAAGGAAAGACTGGTCAAAGAAGATTGATGATGCACTTTGGGCATATTGGACAACATTTAAAACCCCATTGGGTATGTCGCCATTCCGACTAGTTTATGGGAAAGAATGCCATTTGCCAATGGAATTGGAACATAGAGCATACTAGGCAACTAGGCTGCTGAACATGGATAGTAGAGTAGACGGAGAGAAGTGGATGCTACAACTTAGTGAATTAGATGAATTCCGCAATGAGGCTTATGAGAATGCTCGAATCTATAAGGAAAAGATGAAAACTTGGCATGACAAACATATTGCAAAGAAAGAGCTTGAGCCGTGATCACTGAAGTCTTGTTGTTCAATTCTAGGCTGAAACTCTTCCCTGGCAAGTTGAAGTCAAAATGGTCAGGTCGGTTCATAGTTGTTCAAGTATTTCCTTATAGAGGGGCTGAAATAATGCATCCAGAGAAGGGACAGTTCAAAGTCAATGCCTAGAGATTGAAACCGTATTTTGGAGGATAATTCCATACAAGAAGACAGGACACCACTCTAAGCAGCACACCTGGCGCGTGACAAAGAAGGTGTGGAAGTACCGCACAGCCTGCCAATTATTTTTCAGTCTAAGTATTGCAGACGCTGCGTGAATGTCGAAGCAATGACATTAAACATAGAGTTTTTAGGAGGCAACCCAAGCATCGTGAGATCCCTTCTTTGAACTCAGATTATTTTCTGCCTTTTAATTCCAGCCCCCTATTACGCATTTTTTTTTTGTTTTTGGAATTCTACTTTTGTTTGTTTTAATGTAAGGTTTGTGTGAGTTTTTCTGGGTTACAAAGGGTGCAAAGCACTATAACTAAGGGGTTTACATGTTCATTACACAATAGATAGCCAAATTCAGGTTTTTCAAACTTGTTCTAAATCTCTTTTTGCACGCTCATAAGGTAGATCTCTTACGCCGCAAGGTAGAGAACAAAAGAAATTTTCATTTTTCAACTTTCGGGTATACAGCAGAGTGCTCTAAGCCGTTTTGTAGCCCTTATCACACTTTCGGGTACGTCGCTGTGTAGCCATGCTTCATCAAGAATAGAGCTCTGACGTCAAGGTGAAGGAGGAATTTTTTTCTTTTTAAAAGCCACATGTGCTCTTCTCATTTCCTACACGAATTTTGGCTACCTTTTCCGCTCTCTCTTTCGTTTTCTGTGTTTGCAGAACCGTAACCCTAGATCTACCACAATGGCTCCACGGAAGTCGATCCCGGCCAAAAGATAGCGATCCGGGCACCACCCCCTCAAGAAAATCCCCACAGGTTCATTTCCCGGGAGGCTGAGCGCATCTACCATGAGTCCCTATTCAACCACTCGTTTGTCCCAAAATGAGGTTTTCCAACCTCTAATGCATTCTTTCAACCATCCGTGAACTGGCGCAATGGGGTAAATTTTGTGCACCCCCGTCTCGTAGTACCTCCCGGCCAGGCAGAATTGACCCAATCTTCCATTCAAAGTCGGCACCACTACTTTCGTTTGAGGCAAGTTGGTCGAGTTTGGTGCCCAAGCCATCAATCAGATTTACCACCTGTTGGATGATGACAGTGCGGAATATAGAGCATTATTTGCAAACACAGATCATGAGCGCTTAATGGTATAGCTCACCAAGGGCCAGGGTGTGTGAAAATGTCAGCCATCGACGGGTGACTTTACCAATTTTCAGATGCACTTCCTCATGCCAGTGGCTAAGGTCTGGTACAAATTTTTATGCATAAAAATCAAGCCTACCCTGCACCTTATCACAGTCATGAAGGACAAGACTATCCTCCTCTATGCCATAACCTAGGGCTTCCAGTTTGATATCGGGTCCATCATCGAGAGGGGGATGATTGAGTCGACCCAAGGGAGATGCACTGGGGCCCTGATCCATCCCTCGCTGATTACTCAGTTATGCCAACTGACAGGTCCCGATGTTAGACTCCTAGGAGCCGGTGCAGCAGGCTTACCCATACCACTACCCAAGGCGAAGTTCGGGAGCCCGAGCAATTCAAAAGAGGAAGCCGACGATGATGCCACAAAAACTACCCCTAGTGAGGGTGACCCCGAGAACGACGACCCTGAGGTCCCCTCCAGTTTGACTCAGTCCCTGGCATACCAGATTCATGCGCTCACTGCACTGTTTAACGCATATTAGGTTGAGTCTCAGGAGCACCGTGTTGACCTGAGTCAGGATATCGACGCTATCAAGGCCGAGATGGCCATCATTCGCTCCAACCAGGACCATATCACACAACAATTGGCTCAACTCCTCTCTTTTCACACTCCGCCATCGCCGCCGCAGTGATTCTCTAGGACGTATCTCTATGCCCTTATTTCCTTTCCGGCTACCGAGATACCGCGCTTTAAGTCTCGGGGTGTATGTCAGTATGTGCAATGGTTGGCTTAGTCTTATTTTTTTTTGTTTTTGCATGTTTTAGGCGTGTTTTAGGTCTAATTTTCGTTAGTTTTATTTTTGTTTTTTTGTTTTTTTTCAGCATGTTTAAAGATGGAGTTTTTTTCATTATGTACTAGTATGTTTGCGTTTGGTACTATTATGATATGGTAGTTTCCAGAGTTGGTATTAATTGTTCTCAGCTTTAGTCTTGGCCATGATTGCAAAAAGGGGAGTCATAGTAATTGCAGAATGACTGTGTTTCGAGTAAGTAAGGAACTCAAAGGTTGTTTGACTATCAGGATTGCATTGTAAAAAGTTGAGAATGACCATGTATGGCCACCTCGTTTAGATTTCAAGAAACCATTTCCTGAAGTAAGCTATCGCACACACACGTGATCTTCGGGGTATGTCTAGACTCTGAACTCACCATACAAGAGTTCTACGAACCTTGGAAAGTTTAAACACCTAAGTGATGGGACACCTTAGAAAAAGAGGATCGCCTTTACGTCCCAAAATAAAAATGAAAAAAAAAATGCCAAAAATAAGCTTATGGTTTGGAATAAGTGGATCATCCAATCGGAATCCCGAGCACAGTCTGAGGGGCTTTTAAAAGCCTAATGCCTTAGGCCAACCAGCTAGGAGCCATTGACTTCACCAACTGCTACATGGGACGTATGGGTTGATGATTTGCCAATCTAAAGTACTTCGACATTATTGAAAGTGTTCTGGGGTGAAGTTCGAAGGGAATTGAATGCCCGATGGCCTTAACAAACTGGTGGGGAGTCACCAATGGATCCCCGCCACAGGAACCCTCACCTAAAACTTCTTGGCACTAGTGCTCTTTCAATTTTATTTTAGAGTTAATCCCCATATGATCAGTTGAAGTGGGTGCGTTCTCATCCTTCTGTGTTAAGCTATTCTAAATAGGCAAGTTAAATTCAAGTTTAGGAATGTGAAGTCGGAGGTTATACATTGGAGATCATACTTTCTATTTGCTATAGACTCCTTGGGAAGGTTGTTGTAGCCGGTAAAAGGGGTTGGTACAGCAGGGTCAATAGGAAATTGACTCGGTCTGCGATTCTTGAAAGTTGAGCAAACCTAGGTAGTCCCTAGATCTAATGAATTGGTTCATGTTGACCCCTTCTTATTGGTATCATGTGTACTGGACCCATATCGTCAGTGTTAGTTACACTTTATTCTTGTGTGCCCTGGTTAGAATCTGTTCTTGCTTGGGGACAAGCAAGAAACTAAGTTTGGGGGTATTGATCGGAGTGAATTGTGCACGCGTTTCAGTAAAATTTCTATGTGTTTTTATAACTCAATTGCACGATTCACATTCATATTCACTAATATATCGCTAATCCTCCATATTATAATGTTTTACAGGACACGATGATATAGGAATAAAAAAGGAAGCTAAATAATAGAAGAAAAGACCGAGGCGGAGAATCTGATGAGAGTGGAAAGCGGGGCCTTGGGTTCGTAGCGGCGAGGCCTCCACCACCGCTGCAGCATAGCCACTTCGTACTAGTAGTGTGGAGGCCTGCGTTGCAATGAGCTAGCGGAAGTCCCCATTGGCCTTAGATGCGCTACGGCGTAGCACCGCCGTGGAGTGGTGCGGCGAGGTTTTCCCGGAATTAAGAGCGCGTTAAAAACTCTAGACGATGATGGGCTCGCATCCCGATATATAAAAGGGAAGCATTTTTGAGGCAAAAGAAGAGGATTCAGAGGCAAATTGAAGAAAAAGACAGACGGATAGAGGGAGATTGGCAAAGACGGATTCCGAGAGATCGCAAAGACGGCTTCTTCTGTATTTCTTTTTCTGATTCGTTTGATGCTAAAAATCTTTCAGACTGTAATGAATATCATTATGAACTAACTTTCCTCTCTAGGGTTTTGTCAACCCTAACCGCACCATTATGGATTAATACATTAATTGTGGTTTATTTAATATTGGTATGAATCTGTATGGTTGCTTTACTCCTGAATTTAATCACATGTTATTATTAGGCTAGTTGTGGCATGCTATTGCTAGCTTTTGAAATCGAGAGAAGATGACTCATAGGGACATGGGTAAAGCAACACTTGGTCAATCAAGGAATAGAGATATCCCGCGTTCCAAGTGTAGCACTAGGGTTTGCAGATTTAAGCATCTCGGAGTCAAAGATTGTAGAGTCTGATACACCCCATTTGGTGAGGTAGGCAGATATATCTATAGAGAGAATCTCTTGTAGGCATGATCAACCCGCTAACATAAATCATATGAAATATTAAATAAATACGCTATCTAGGTTAAAATCCATCAGGTGTGGTAGGTGACAGCAAAACCCTAGTTTTCTCATCATTACTTTAAATCAAAATCGTAATATCGAACTTCCAGCCAAATTAGTTAAATTAATAATTCACTATAAGATTGGATCAGAGTATCCTAGGTCACTAAGCGGTATTCGACACGCTTCTCTTTATTGGGAGCGACATGACTAGCCACCTGCTACGTGAACTCGGCGTATACTTGTATACGGGCTTGCACTTTTGCTTTTACACTACGCTCTCAATGAGATCCTGAAACCACGCCTAAATTCGCAAGGGCTGTGAATTTTAACAGATCCTATGAAACCCCCTACAAACTCTGACTTTTTTGTTTTTGTTTTTCCCACTTTCTCCCTATGTAATAGTGTTAGGAGTTGGATAGTTGGGTAATTTATAAGGGTTTGGTCTTATAAAACAACCCCGAAAAGACTTTGTAATCATTCAGATTTTTTGGTAAAGCTTGTAGTAGAAGCTTTCTTATTTTCTCTTGTTTTCTCTCTTCTCTTTCTCGACAACCAAACAACATCTAAAAAGAGGAGGAGCAACTAAAACCCTAGTTTCCTTGGAGTAAAGGAAACTAGGTTAAGGTTCCGTATGAAAAGGTGTGGGTTTTCCATGTTTTAACGAAGGTATTTTCCACTATTAATGGTTTCTTTTCAAACTTTAGTTTTAATACCTTCGGGTTACCTTGAATGGTCCGTATTTGTTAAGCTTTTGGGTTCATTGGATGCTTATCGCTAGATCCATTGACATTCGTTAGTTATCATCTATGGGTTATTGGAAGACAATTCAAGGATGTTTTCATTTCCTCCAAACCCTAGGTTTGATCCCTTCGATTCACCTTGAATGACTAGTACTTGGTAAGCTTTCAGGGCTCATTGGATGCTTATTGCTAGATCTAATAATGTTTGTTAGTGATCATTTATGAGTTATTAGAAGGTGAGTCAAGGAAATGTTCTTCACTGTCCGAGACCATTAATGGGAAGCAAATACCATTTTTCAAGGGTATTTATTTAGGGCTAGTTATTATAGCTAAACCCGAAGCAGGTCGGGATAACTATATGTTATCCTCCACTAATCTTGAAGAAAATATTCGAAAAAACCCCTCATTTACTTGAACTACGAAACTTAGTGACTGAGACTCGAGTTTTGTTTTATGTTTTAGTAAGTTTTTATATTTATTTTTAATTACTAAAATTCCCTATTTTTATCACAACCCAAATATCCAAAATGAAATCACCAGTTTGAGGCTCATTGTCAGTCATTTCCACGAAGAAAACCCATCCCTATGGACGATCCTAGAGTCGCTATACTATAGTAGCCATGCTACGGTAGTATGAGGTATTAGGTTATAAATTTTGTTGAATCAGAATACCCGACAGGCTACACACAAATCAATAATGAAGTTAGCAGTTTTAGGTTTCAGGCATTCATAAGGAATACTTTCTTTAAGGTTGTATTTGTTTGCTAATAGGTATTTTTGGAAAATTACCTCCTAGATACAACAAACCCATGAATTCAATAAGTAGCAATCTTATTCTAGAACAAAAACTGAAAATTGATATATGAATTTAAAGAATTTATAGCCAATATATGTTAACCTCCTTTTTAAGAGGTGTCTTTTCATTCAAATATATGTCACTTCGTGAAGAATTTAACTTCTTCTTAAGAGATGTCACTTCATTCTATGTTTCTTCTTGAAGAGTTGCAACCTCTTCTTAAGAGGTGTTTATTCATTCAAATATATGTCTCTTCTTAAAGAGTTGAAACCTCTTTTCAAGAGGTGTCTTTCCATTCAAATAGATGCAATAAACAAAAAAATTAATTTGATTGTTGGATCATACTTGATCGAATCAGAAGTCTTTTCAAGGAATTAATTACAATTTCTTCAACAACATGTGTCAGAGTTTCCAACCTAGTTGTAACTTTTTTTAACAAGAGGGTTATGGGTGATGGAATGGGATAAGCCATATCCCACATGGATGACCCAAGCGACCCGAAGGCTCGAACCCAATCCTGGCGAAAACTGACTTGATAACTGTCAAGCACACATTAGGCATACGATTTATGAAGGTCGGACATCCTCCACCTCAGTCACATCAGGCATTGATTCAATAGGATTAAATTACATGGACCAAGTCACTTCAGAAGCTATAGAAGTGGTCATGCCTGAACATGTTAGTGGGACACGTGGATAATCGTGGAGTCCCTTGACACGATCGCCCACCATGCACTATCCAACCATGATGAACGTCACGTTATGCACTATGAACCAATTGTAATTAGCCATGTGGCATCCCTAAATTAGTATAAATAGATAGGCCTGTAACAACTTTGGAAAGTGATTTTTGAGAGGTCAATAAGAAAGAGATTTTTGAGAAGTCAATCAGAGAGAGAAATACAAAGTATTTGGGAAGTCTCAGGCTTTTTATTTAGCTTAGGCCTTTCCATTGGCGTCATTTTTGGGATCAAATTCCCACACATCTCTCGTATGCTTTAGAAACCCAATGGGTGAGATCGCTCCTTCAAGTTCCATGCCATCAATGGAGTAGTGACTATTGTCATTGGAACAAATGTTGAAAGATCAGTAGGAGTCCCATCAGCAACAACTCACCTCATTCTTGGCAACCAACACTACCTTGAGGGAAGAAAAAGCCTTGCTCCACACTACAACCACAGCTCCTTACCTCAACGATCTCGGTGCACCTCGTAACCCCAGTTGATTTGCCTCCAACGAGGAACTTCCTACCCAGCCGCCTCATTGAAACCAAGCTGTCATCGACAATAATCGCAGGGACAAGACCCCCTCCCCACTGAGGATTCATGACCTTGCATTACGAGCATTGGATGACATGTCATCCTCCCCATTTGTTCCTTCCATCTTACATCACGACACTCTATCACATTTCGTGCTATCGAAGTTTCAGATGTATGATGGGTTGGAGGACCCCTTGGACCACCTTATGCACTTTCGCAAGATCATGACGTTGCAAAGTGGTAATGATGACCTACTATGCAAAGTATTCACATCCAATCTTGTCGGGCCTACCTTGTCTCGGTTTCATTGCCTATCACCTAACACAGTAACATCTTTCCGTAATCTATATGAGAAACTATTAACTTAGTATATCTGTTCGGTCAGGAGGAAACAAAGCGTCACCAGTCTATTCCATATACTGGTAGGACAATCCAAGCCTATAAGAGATTTCATGAAGCGCTTTGGGGCAGCAATCCTCCGGCTTGAAGTTGTTAGCTGATGAGTGTCCAAAACACTCATTACATACCTGGGATTTAGCGTGTTTGTGATCTGTTTTGCGAATAAATAAACGTTGTTTTGTTACATTTCTAATATTTAGTTTTATATTTGGTCTTGTAGGTAAAATGGTGCAAGTGAGGCTTGTTGGAGACGTGAAGAAGAAGGATTGCAAAACCCTGCTCCAACATCGCGACGTTAAGGTCAATGACATTCGACTAGTCTTTAATACCCACAACGTCGTGACGTTTTTGGACTGAGGCTATAAACAAAAAAAATACCCTAATTGGCTAGGGGTTTGCACATGGGAGGTTTGCTAGGGTTTGGAAGAGTCTTCTTTTGCATCTTTTGAAGAGATTTGAAGGCTTTTGAGGGAGAAACTTGAAGATCCTTGAAGATCCATCATCCTCTCGATCATTAGAGTTTTCCTTCTCTTTACTTTCATGTTTATTCTTAAAATTGTAATGGATCATACTTACATCATGTTCTAATTTCGTGATCTAGGGTCCTGGTCGTATATTGGACATGAATATTATGTTTAGTTGTTAATTTTCATATTTCTATTATCTTTTAGTAATTGTTTTTCCATTAATTCATGCTCGGTTGAATTTGACATATTAATTTATGATCAATCTTAATATGGTAAGTGATTCTTTGTGAGGTCTGAGAAGTGAACGAATAATTAGACATAGATGAGTTAACCTAAGTAATTGGATAATATAAAAATTACCAATAATTAGGAGGCATAGTGGTTCTTTGATCTTAATGCATCTTTTACATGGAGTTCGAGCTAAAAGCGAAAAACTACAGTGTTAAAATATTAAGGATTATTTGATCTTGAGAAAGACTTATAATTATTCATAGATAAGAACCGTCTTGGAAGACGTTTACATAAGATAATAGAATGGAATTTTAGCATGAACATAATAGGATTTTCAACAATACCAACACCCTAGACTTTTATATCCATTTGGTAATTCCTAGTTGCGAAACTCAAAGATTACATTGAAAGTTACTTTAATTTCGTTTTACTTTTGATTGAACATCATGATCACTAGTTTGATATTAAAGAAGTATTTTAATTTTGGTACTTAGCATCCCACATTTTCCCTATGGATTGATATCAGTACATTAAGTACACTATATTACTTGACAAGCGTATACTTGCATGGTTAGGCACTCTTTGCATATTTTAATCGCACATATTTAAACACAATCATGCAAAACGCCTATTAAGTTTTCGGAAAAAAAGCATTAAGGTGTATTGTGTTTAATGATAAAATGGCGTGAAAGAATATGCAATCGTTTATATATTCGGCGCAGAAATATACTCTTCAATTAAGCTCATCTGAGTGTACCCTAACGTAGATCGATCCATAGGAAGGCTGAGATGCTAAGTACCCAGAGCAAATACTACTCTAATATTCAAACGGTCATAAGTGATGAGTTGAAACAGAATTTAAACTAAACTATTGAAATCTAACTCTAACTAATGGAATGTACAACTAAGGAACACTAAGAGATAATAAATTTCTAGGGTATTTGGTGCATGTGAACAATCCTCTTGTATCTAGGCCAAAATTCCATTCTATTATCTCTTAAAAAGGCTTCCAAGACGACTCTTGCCTAATCTAATTATAAGCCTCTCTCGAGGTCAGATAACCTACTAACTAACACTAGGTCTTTTGCTTCTCAGCTCAACCCCAAGCATTAGAGATGCTTTAAGATCTAAGAATCTCACACGCCTCCTAATTATCGGTAATTTCTATACTACCAAGCTAATTAGGTTGATTAATCTATGTCTAGTTCTTTACTTCCTTCTCAAATCTTGCAAAGAACCACTCACCATATTTAGATTAGCTAGAAATCAATATGTATATAGAACCAAGCATGAATCAATAAATGTGGCCATAGAGAAATAATAGAAAAGGAAAATTAGCAAATAAACCTGTTATGTCAATACGACTAAAACAGATTCTGAGTGTGAACCATGATAGTGAGAACCACAACCATAGAAGTGAGGGAAAACATAAAAAGGGGAAGAAATAAACTAATCGGATGATGAAAGCCGAAATCTCCTCTTCAATCTTCATTCTTCTTCTTCTTCTTCTTCAAATTGCTCATCTTCAAAAGACTTAGTTCCTAGAGTGTTTCCACCCTTGGAAACACACGAATTTGTTCTCCTAGTGTTTCTAGGGTTTGAGGCTTTAAAACCCTCACTTATGAGCTCAAAATGGACTGAAAATTGACCAAAAACCAACCCTAAATGTTGCAACGTCGTTTGGCAACGTCGCGACGTCGGGCTACAGTTCCCAACGTCGCGACGTTGTTGCAACTCCCCTATTTTTTGCACTAACTTCTAGAGGCCAAAACTTTGTCGTCCGAACTTTGATTTGGGTGATATTGGACTCTTTGGAAATATTAGAGAGTGTAGAAACTAGATATGGCCAGAAATAATACTTTAGAAATGATGACAAAGACTGAATTTACAAAATTCTCCAATTGGTCACTTTTGAGCTCTCTTCTCTTCTTCTTTCAACTACCAAGCATCATAACTTGATAATTTGAAGTCCAAATCAAGTGAATAAGGTCTCTTTGGAAAGACTTGGAAGTCTCCTATCCATCCATATAAATATTATAACCATTTGGGATCATCCGAGAGCTGAAAACACCAAAACACAGTAGCTAATGCTGCATGTATAGCTTGCTGATTTTTGGGCTTTATCTCTTTGTTTTTGCTCCATATTGCCTCATGGTTGACCTAATCACAAAATTTAACCTTTCGAGCATTAGATAACTTATTTATATGATAAAACTACTAAAAATCTAAGCAAAGCATAAGGATAAAATGAGTATAAAGTATACTCATCATTAGCATGAACGCCATCTTGCAGGCAGTAAAGTAGGGCATTCGATCTAACACTCAGTTCTTCGACTTACTTTCGCTTCCCGCAACCAAACGAACAGTGGCTACAACATCAGAATCTAGGCATGATGGCAGTAGCATGGGAAAGAGAGGTATCCGATGATAGCTTTTCACCGTCAAGATAAGGTATATATGTTATGTGACGCCCTTTTACCCGGGGGTCCCCGTTGACCAACCGTCAACCTGTGGAATATACTACCTTAGGTCATTGTACACCTAAGCGTTAGTACCAAACGAGTACCAATTACTTGTGGATACTGAGTTACGACACCACCTCAATACGTCCCTTTTTACTAGGATCAATTCATCCATATTTAAGTTGAAAATATGCGAATATTACGCTTAAAACAATCCGTAAGAGTTCGATCATGACCCTTTTACTATTATTACAAACCCGACTATATTGGAAATAGGCCAAAAAGAATTTAAGTGCAATTCTTTTTATACAAAAATACATGGTAGAACTAGTTTTGAACCAAACACTTTTCAAGGATTTGTCGAGCCACATGTGTTACGTTCTTCAAAATCACAGCCTCTCACTAAGTGCCGATCCTCAGTGTACACCACATAAATGTTGTCCTCTGGTGAGCCATGCCCGATGAGAATACACCTCTGTAAGGCTCTCCACCTAAGTGTGCATGCAATGTTCACTCAACATTTCACATTAACATTCCAATGAAGAACATGTCAATTCTAAATGGAATCCTACATGTCATGCCATGAAATGAGATGAGACTCAATCATGTACCATGCCTTTAGTCCTTACCGACTCCATCACACAATGCCTAAGCCCATGCGTGATAAACCGTCATTCTGGATGACATCCAATAATCATTATAAAAACAAGTTTCAGTTGTTTATAAACTAAAAGCTTTTTGGATGATACACCTCAATGATCATTTTATATTAAAAACCATGTGCCTTTTTTTTGTGGGTAGCAAATTTTTGGTGTCACACCATAGGCTTCACTAACCTAGACACTTTTAATGCCTTTCATCATTGGGTACTATGTCTGATCATAATTGGTGGGTCTTTCACCTGAGGGGGGATCTATCCCTGCTTGCTAATACTCGACACATTTTTTCTTTACCACTTTATTCAACCGCGTTACTCTATTGGACATTGTCCTATTTAAGCTTAAGCCCACCCTAATCCAGACATCAAGCGCGATTGTCGGTCGATAACAAATACGCTCGCACCCATTTAATGTGTTGTCCCGAAATGCATATGCAATCTGATATTCCATTGCATATTATATCATGTCACATACATAATAGATGCTACATGGACAACACAATTCACACCGCTTACAGTGTCATGAATGATCCACATCACTTGCATATGACTTCCGTACATCATTTCATTCATGTCAATATATCATGTAAGCATATATCAACATTCACATGCAACGAGTCATTCTATGTTCAAGTAATGACACACACACAATCAATCCATGTAATGGCCATTGCACATACCAATTCATCACATGTCAATTCATTGGAGTTAATATTGACATCCAAGCATGTCACTCTTAGTCAAGAAATGACACACTAAAACAAGTCATACAATGGCCTCTGAAGCAATCCATAAACAATCATAAATCAGGCCTTGAAATCGACCCCAAATAGGCCACAATGACAGTCCCTGGGCTCGCCTAGGTGGACCAGAGACCCCTCAATTTATGTCCTTGGGCTCGCCTAGGCGAACATACCCTCACCTAGGCGAACCCCTTCACCTAGGTGAACCTTCACTTCGCCTAAGTGAAGATCCAATCTTCCTTGAGAAGACCCAATTCGCCTAAGAGAAGAAACATCGAGCATAACCCAAAAAAAAAAAAAACATGCCAAACATATCCTTAAATGAAAAACCCTCTTTTCCTGGCCTAAAGATGGAAAATAAACCAATTAGGAAGAAATTCACTACGCACTGACGTAGACACACGGGTAGGAAGCCTCTAAGCAGAGCAACCCGATATCGAAAATCTCCCTTCTTAGATCTTCAGCGAAATCCTTCTTTCTAGGTACCCATGCATACCCCTTGTCGATGCGATGAACTTTCGTTCTTGGCCTGACGAAAACTAACCAACGGAACTCCGTAGATCTTGGAAAGAAGCCTTGGCTCTCCTCTCCCTATCTCGGTCAAAACAGGAAAATGGGCTTTTTTTTCCATAATTCCTCTTTTATTCTAACTTAAGTTTAAGTTAGATGCATGGCCCACATCGTGCCACTTGTCCACCCTCGTTCGAGTCCGATTTTGGTCTGAAGCTACTCATTTCATCCATGTTCAAGTTCAAATCATATCCCATGAAGTTAACTCAAGTAATTTCCCAAAATTTGAGATTTTCTAAACAATCTCGTCCCTATGAGTCACTAGACACCCATCGCCTTGAAGAACGTGAAAATCCGACTACCTCAGAATTCAATGAAATGTTTGGGTAACTATATTTTGCTAGATGAATCCAATGGTGAGGTCCGTTTCATCATCCGAGATCTAGAAATTTATAGGTTTTAAACCTGTACTACTCCAGCAATTTACTGTTTTGCCATTTTTCAGAAAAAATTTGATTTTTCTCGGGTTTTACTTTCTCCCCCCTTAAAAGAATTTCGTCCCAAAATTCCCACACAATCTCATGCATATGCAACAATCCTTTAATATCAATGACTAAAACATACCTTCTTCCTTGAACAAGAAGGATAGTTAATATACATAGTGTCTTCTGTGGGCAAGAAATTCAAATTTACGGAAAAGGGCAAAATAAAATTTAGGTTCTGAAAATTGTAATTTCGGTTAAAAATCTAAATTTATTCTCTGGATCTCGGATGATGAAGCGGATTTCCTTTGTTGGAATCGTCTTGCGAAATCCTAGCTAGCAAGTAAATTTAGTGGAATTCGAGATGGTCGGAATTGATCGTTTTGACATCATGACTGGGTGCGAGTAAAACGAGTTTTCGATGCGACGAAAGTCACATATAACCTGCGATACTCATGTGCCGTAAGTGGCATGAGTAAGAAAGGATGAAATGGAAGAGATAGTCTGGGAATGTCAAAACTGGGAAAATGAGGACATGATTGGTATTAATGGAAAAGTTTAAATGACACTAAAGGACAAAATGTCCAATGGTGTCGTCTCTTCAAAAGGCAAAAAGGCAAAAAAAAAACGTGAATTGAAAGAGGATTAGATGCAGTAGCTTGATTTCTTTTGGTTTAGAGAGAGAAGGACCTCCTTCTCTCTAGAGTCGTGGGAGATCCGACCGTCGGCAGTCGTCGGGACAAGAAGGGAAGCTGCTCTACTCGGAGAGACCTACGAGTGGGCGCCGGATTTGAGGAGTTTCGACAAACTCCGCGAGGCAGGGGTTTCTCCCTACTTGGGTTTTATTCTTTATTTAAGTACTTTGTTAATGTTTGAGTTGAATGAGGCCGTGAGGGGCCGTTTGATCGGTCCCAAATCTTGGAACCTAAATGTTAGAAATTTTTTTTACCCATTTGTGTGGTCCATGGCAGTGCATGAATGTTTGGGTTAGAAATTGTGTGAATTAATAGAAATAAATCATGTATTAGTTTTGTATGAAGTAGGAAATGGCCATGAAATTCGGGTTCACAAAGTGGCAAGATTGATTGGTAATTTGCGAGAATAATGTAGGGTTTCACTATTCCCGAGAATAGTGTTCACAAAATATATTTTTTGTGAAAATGTGTTTGATCGAGTGATTCAAGTTGAATTGCTCGTGTTTGATAGTGTAGCTTGAGCTAATTTTGGTGCATCGAAATGTGAAATTATGACATGATTGTGTGATTAATTTTATGTGAATATATCCATGTTTATATATTTGCATGTGTTATAGACTGTAATGGAATTGACATCATGCATTCCATATGCACTGGGGCACCCTGCATGAGGTGAATCTAGAGAAAATGGTTCGGAGGGTTGTCTAAAAATGATAATTTTTGGAGGGTAGTCCATACTAAAAATATCAATCGTCGGAGATGACCCAATTGATATACATCGGAGGGTAGTCCATAAATAATATTAATCGTCGGAGACGACCCAATTGATATATATACATTGGAGGGTTGTCCACAAATAAACATAATAATTCTCATACGAGGCTTAGGCGAGTGTGAGGGAGTCGGTGAGGACTCGAGTACGAGATGATCAGTTAGACATTCAAGTAGGATCATGCATTTGCTTGAATGTGTGTTTATTTTGGAACGTACATATGCATAGGTGGAGAGTAGCCCACTTAGGGTGATTCCACTGCGAGCATTAGCTCACCTGTCGAGGCATATTATTTTGCAGTGCGGGGCGTGGGACGGCTCATCCTGGTACGGAGGCTTTAGAAAGCCGGTTGTGGCTTTGGGTTATGATGTATGACATGTATTAGAATTCTCTGTTTAATATATGTGTTGTACTTAAGTAAAAAAATTTGAACTCTTGAAACTATTGGATATAGTTGGATATAGATATTGCGATGAGTATTGTGGTATGGGCCTAAGAGGCCGTTTTTACTCAGATATAGATATCATGTGATTGATGTTGATTGGGACAGGTTATATTACAGGTGTTGTATTTAGGTAGAGCTCACTGTCGCAGGAGACTCTGCCGTTTTCGTGAGGAGATGTCGGGTCACGGGCATTCCGCAGTGTTTTGCGCGTGGGTTAGGGTAGTTCGCGGGCCGGGTTTTTGGGCGTCACGGCTTGAGCTATCGAGCCTGGGTATACGGCTACCTAGGGCTTGAGGATTTGGGCTTAGGCCTGTAGTCGGGTAAGAATAACACTAGGTGTGGTTCGATGTCGAGTTTAGGTATGAGATTACCTAGGAAATCACGGGACAAAACTAGGACACTGCATGCATGTGTTTGGTGTGTTTTGTGTGATTTGATGAAATGTTGTGTGAATGTTTGATGAATGGTATGCTTACCATGTTATGTGTTGAGATTGTTTATGTGCTTAGTGATTAGCACATAGGAAAACAAATGAAGTGTTAGAAAATTTGTTTTTGGGAGTTTACAGTGTGTAAACTAGAACAAAGAAGAAAATAAGAAAAAAGAAATTTTGAATAAATTTATTTGAGTTGTTGGATAATGAAATCAAATTTTAATAAATTTGAGGTTGAACACTAGGGTTATATCAGGAGGCCTTGAGGAAATTTTGGACCATTTTCCATAACTAAATGAAAAAAATAAAATAAACAAAATAAATTTTAAGCAATTTATTTGGTTTATTGAAAATGAAAAAAAAAATTATATATATATATATATATATACGGTGGAGAAAATTTTTTCTGGAGTGTGGCGGAAAAGAAAATAAAGAAAATAAATTTTATAAATTTATTTGGTTATGAGTGAAGAAAATAAATTTAAGTTTCTGAGTTGTAAAATTGAAGAAAATTGAGTAAAATATAAATTTTTATAAATTTATTTGAGTATTTTGAAAAAAGGTGTATATATATTTTGATGTTTCAGTGGTTGGAAATAAAGAAAAAAAAATATTATTAAAATTAATAATAATGAAAAAAAATGGGAAAAAAAGAAATGTTGGTGCATAAATTGGAATGGGCTACTGCCCAATTGTATTGCAAAAGGAAAGGATTTTGTATTGCAATACAATCAATGTATTGCAAAATGGAAAGGCTTGAGTAGGCTAGGCATTGTATTGCAGGAAAGTGTATTGCAACATAAGGATATTGGGTTCAGTTGTATTGCAATACAGTGGGATGGATGGGCTGAAAGTGTATTGCAATACACTGGTTTGTATTATTGCCGAGAGAAGAAGGTTTGAGAGGCGTGCCATGGCTCTGAGTTCAGCTGTATTGTGATAGCCGAGGAGCTTGATGAGCGCTGGATTTGTGTCGCGACACGGCCCGCGTTTCGCAACCAGCAACGCGGCTCAGCGCGGCGTGTCTGCGGCGAGCGCCGATTAAGCGCTGCGAAGAACGCGCGGAGCTATGAAAGCACGAAAGCGCCTTGGCGCCACGAAGCGCGCAGCGCGTAAATTAAGGCGTAAGCGGCCTTGCGAAAGCGCGAAACCTTAGCGGCTTATCTCGCAGCGCCACGAAGCGCGAAAGCGGCCTGCCTTAATGTAGCGCCGCCAGCGCAGCGGGCGCAGCAGCCAGCCTTGACGTGCGTGACGTCTGGGCGCTACTTGTGAGAACCTTCTGGCCTTCGGGGCTTCCGAGTGCGGGGTGCGCGGCCTGGCCCGGCAGGCGTGCGTCTGGGCATCTTCTTTGGGCTATAAATTTGTGCACTTAGTGCACTCAACTGTTTTGACTGGTTGACTCGATCACATTCACGAGTCAAGTTTTGGACATTGTTCGTGAACCGGTTCATGAACCTTGTTCACCACAAAGAATTGAAATTAATTTTTTTATTAAATTAAATAAATCGAATAGAGTGGAAACCAATTTTAAAAAAATAAAATTTACCAAAAAATGAAATTTTCGAAAATAAAATTTTGTTGAACTTGATATTTTAAATGCAAAATTGATTGCCTTGCATTACACAGTAAATCTTGAGGACGTGTATACACTGAATTTATGTGTATAATAGTGTATCGAGCGTGTTTATGCCTTAGAATGCGTATTGAGATTTAACTGCCATATTGGTGTGTGTAGATGGGTAGTAGAGGACGAGGGCGTAGAGGACGTGATCCACGAGTCTTTGGTCGAGCACCATAGACATTTGACCCGACCACGATGTTGATCCCGGCCAGACCTTTGTAGATTTGTAGGTATTACGCGGCTCTTGTCGCCTGGTGGCATGCGGTGAGTCGGGGGAGGTCACCAGTAATGACCTCCCGGAGGTTTAGAGCGCATCATCCTCAGGCATTCACGGGGAGGAGACAGATGGTGTGGCCGGACCATTGGTTTAAATGCGGATCGAGAGCGTCTTTGGAGGCTATGGAGATCACCTCCGTCTGACGGGATCGGGGTTGGCGCATTCTGACTAGAGTGAGGCTGAATACGATTTGGAAAGAGCGAGGACCTCTTGAGACCTTAAAGGAGCCCTTGTATGTGAGTTCTCCCCTAGGGATAAGGGCGAGAATAGGGTTGATATGTCGTGGTTGCGAGTTGGAGATCTACGGGGACTCACACTCCTGATGGACTGGGGATTATGGACATGTCGGAAGTTCGATGTCGTATTGAGTGAAAACTCATTAGATTTTTAATCCATTTTTCTGAGTATATTACGAGATAAATGTTGATTTGTTTGCATAAATGTGGATGTTTTACTCAAATTTCATTTTGTAGGAAAATACAGCATAAGCTTAAATCTTAGCAAAAATCAAAAGAAACCGACCTATGTGAAATTGAGGAGTCCTGTTAATTTAAGTCGCGACAGGAAGCTCGGATACCTGACCATTCCAAGTCACGACATTAGTCAGAACTTTTGAAGAAGAATAGAAAAGCTGGAATAGTAAAACCCCTCAATTAACATAATTACAGACCTTACACTTCTCTTGCATACATGTTACTTTGGATAATTTTGCTTGATAAAATAGTTTTTTCTCTTGATTGTTCGTGATTTAAAAATAAGGGTGATCATGACCTTTGCAAAATTACAGGTCATACAGTAATAAAATCTGAATGTAAGAAGTCAGGGTATCATTCCTGATTGATAAATTAGGATCAAACTAATAAACACCATACTATTTGGACTCAAAACTCATAATGAAGGTTTTTATCTAAACTACCTGAAATTAAAAATCACTATCTTCTTGAATATATTGAATTAAGCTAAAACAAAAGTAAATGAATAAAAATAAATTGTCTATAAAAGAATGGATTGAATCGATTTCATTTGTGAGAAACGAAAAACCATCGATAATCTGATGGAGCAGTCAGATTGTGCCCAAATCATTGCTGTTTTGTATGGATCGATTTTTTGTCGAAGATTTCCCGGTGTGGAATTGGATTTCTCCATATTCAACGATTAGATATCCTTAGCCATCGAAGACAAAGAATCTATAAAAATTACCTGTATTCCAAATTTTCTTTTTAAGATCTTGGTGTTTCTTTCTCAATACTTCACACCCATTTCCTGTTGACAGTAGAACTTTTGCTTTACCTTCTAAGGATGTTCGCAACATTTCTACTACTCGGTGGTGGCTCGACAGGATCTATGGGTTCATCCCTTTCCCATGATTAGATGCGAGCTGTGGGGTGGAACTTACCTGTAGATTAAAGGGTGAACTCTCTGATTATTTATATTGTTAAATACACCCCTCGACTTCAGTGCCAGGCCGAATAGAGTTTATCAAGAAATGAACTCTTAGAGCTCGGCCGATTCGTCAATGGTAGTCAGACATGCCGAAAAAGATGCTCTCAACTCTCGAGATCTCAGGTCTACGTGTCACGTAGAGGGCATCACGGATATCGAGTAAGATACATTCCCTCATTTAGGTACTAGGTACTACTATTGGGAACTTATCCATTAAAAGCGACAGATTAAGTATAATAAGACGAATTAATTCTCGAGTAAATTGTGCGAGGAAAGGCGCAACTAAATGTAAATCCAAATCCAGTAGATACAGTTAGATTCTTTGCATTGCAATTAAGAAATAGAGGCACCGTCACGCCTGACCACTATAATTCTGATAAAGCGAGAAAAATGAATTCAGAGAATTTGTCTGGATTTCATAAATTTTCGAAGGAGTAATACTTAAGAAAAATAACATAACTAAAAATCCAGCTCTACTCGTCTCTGCACAGTTCACAGATTCAAAACCGAAAAATTAAACTAAAAATAAAAAAAAGAAAATTCTACCCTAAAATATACACTGAGTTCCTTTTCTTTTCCCTTTGCTGGGTAGTGAAGACGGAAGTTGCTTTACTATTCTAAAGCTATCTATTTATCTTGTAAAAATCTGTGAATCCCCAAAAATGCTCCAGTGGAAATCGAAAGAAAAGCCCAGCTCAGCATTACATGTCGCGACCTCGAAGTTGATGTCGCGACATGAATCTTGACTCGTTGCTCGCGTCGATGCGACCTCTCTTTTAAGTTTGCAACCGGTTTGTCTTGCAACGGCTTTGATCGATGAATCGCGACATCATGTAGTAATTGCGACTTCATTTGCTCAATGTTCCTTCAATGTTGATGTCGCGACCTCAGTTACATGTCGCGACATCATTGTCTTCCTTTTCTCCCAGCTTCTGAGTTGCGACATCAATTTTAGGTTGCGACCACTTTTCTGTCTGCATGATGACTTCATGTTGTGACTTTGATTTCTTGGTCGCAATTGTGTTGGTGGTCTTCTTGCCTTCATATGTTTCAATTCGATGTCGCGACTTCATGGTGATGTCGCGACTTCTTTTGTTGTCTGCTTAGCTCTTCTTCATGTCGCCTGACCTTAGTAAGCCGAATCCGCGACATCGTTTGCGGTCTGGTCATTAAATGGTTGCGACTTGAGTTTCTTGTCAAGACTTAGGTACCACATTTTCATGTCGCGACCTACGGCATGTCGCGACCTCGGTGAACCTTTCATTAAAAACTAGTTGCAATCTTTTATTTCAAAGACCTCTCTTGTGGCTTTCATTGACGGATCCACATGTGACCACCTCGAGTGGTGTGTGACATCGTCTATAACCTTTTGAAGTCGCGACATGGTGATGTCGTGACATAGATTCCTTTATTATTTCCTGT
This sequence comes from Tetrastigma voinierianum, assembly GCA_016808115.1. NCBI lineage: Eukaryota > Viridiplantae > Streptophyta > Magnoliopsida > Vitales > Vitaceae > Tetrastigma > Tetrastigma voinierianum. Next base: position 347,830 of record JAEQBH010003091.1, read on the forward strand.
TGTGCCACATTTTCTTTGTGCCCAGCTCCTTCTTGAGTCCGCGACTTCACTTGTCTGATTTTTATATTTCTTAGCAGCTGACTTTGTTGATGTGAAGTGACTTGGAATGTTTGTATTTGAGCTTCTGTCGCGACTTAAATTTTCGAGTTGTGAGCCTCAATTACCAGCTAGGCGATTTCTTGATTTTGCTAAGATTTGAACCTGGCGTATTTTATAAAAATGAAATTTGAATCAATTATCCACTTTTCTGCAAACAAATCAACATTTATCTCATAATAAACTCAGAAAAATGGATTAAAAACCTAATGAGTTTTTAGACTCATCAGTTGCAACAAAGAAAACGTGGTCGAGACTAAAGGAAATAATCAAAGGAAGAAATTCATGTCGTGACATCAATTTGATGTCGTGACGCCAAAAGGATATGAATGATGTCGCGACACCACAACGTCGCGATGTTATCGTCCCATATAATGACATCATATTTGCCCGATTAAGTCCTCGAGCATTTTTAATTTTGCGATGCCACTTGTTTTAATTTCCACTATGGCCCATCTACCACTTTGATTCTAATTTGATATCACTTTTTCTTTAAATGACAATTTATGCCGCTAACCCCATCTGTAATTAAAGTTCGTAAATTATGCATTTCTACTTTAGTGTAAAATCTTACTATGTCAGACACTTGGTACTCTTATACACCCCTACAGTATCATGTACTGTACACTCTCTCGGGACGGGGTGTTACATTTGAGACCAGGGATGGGGATGGGTTTCTCTCCCCTTTGTTGTAAATATGTTATGTGCTTACACACTTAAGAAAAGCGAAATTGTATGGGCGGTGTTCACTAGAAATAACCTCTGATACCTTTGTTTGGGTGCATCCGAGTAGCATCCTTGTGAATGCATTTGGTATTTGCTTTTTAGCGACTATCACTCATCGATTTGATCTTCTATTCTTCATTAGACCGTCTATCTGATTATTGAAAGCAAGAAAGCCAAAACTTCCATTCAACATGGCCCTGTTTAGGTTTTTTGTCTGAACATGGGGGCGTGGATGCTTCTCTGCCTAAGCTACAAATGTTGATTAGGAAATTAATCACTATGCATAAATTCTCATTTTAAAAAAACTAGGAAATTAATTAATCTTGTCTTGAATCTTGGAAATATTCCTTGCCTATTTCAATCACTATGCAGAAATTGAAGAAAAGTAATTTATAACTTTCATTCAATTGTTGATGTTAGATGGTAGAAAGATCAAACAAAACATGCGAGAAGAAGAATTTATTGAGGCAATTCTTATTCGATCTTTTGACAAACACCTTCTCTACCACGACACATGCTCTCATCTATGGCATGTTACGAATATCTTCAACCCATTCCTTACATTATACTACATGAAAAACATAATTAAGGACAATCCACATTCCCACCTCTATTACATTATGTCTTGCAAACCCATCACCATAATCAGGCCACCTAACCCTTTATTTCTCAAGATCTTTTTCTAGCTTGAATACATCCTAGAACCATTAGAGCTTGGATCGATAACTAGTGGGTTATTAGACCTAATTCTTAACCTTCAAGCAGCCCTTGACAAAGCTTTGCTCTCAAGGACCTTTACGTGACGGCGGGGCATACCAGCTTATTTGTGGATCGTTCACTTTAATACATGATATTCCTCTCTGAAAATCAAGGGAAAAAATAAAGAAAAGTCCAATCAATGCGTGCCAAAGCACAACGGGAATCAGATAAGCAATAGAGGTATACGTCAATATAAATCGGAAAAATAATACCTGATTCTAATAACAGATTATGGTCACCAAATTATCGGAGATGAGACCAAATGTAGAATAGACAGAAATCAAGAAACACAGGCTTTGCTCCGGTGAGATCCTCCCAAAATCCCTCTACTGGCCGGCTTGATCGAACACACTCTAAGAAAAGTTTGAACTTTCTTCTTCAACTTGCTTTATCAACCTCTGAAATATACTTGGTTATCCACAGAACCCTTGTTCCATTTTGTAGTTGTGAAAATTTATAAAAAGTTTGGGCTTTTCTCATCACTAAACCACCTTTGTGCCTTCTCCCGACAAAAATGATTCTGATATCTCGGACAATCCTCTCTCTATCATATACAAACATCTTAAATTTCTTCTCAGCTCTCCCATGGACATCCTCGAATGTGAGGGGGTTGAGGGTTATCGGGTTTGAGAATGGGATATCAAGATAGGGTTTTAGATTTTAATGTTTAAGAAAACAACGTTATTTATAATTTATGAATGATGGCGTTTAGAGAAATTTTATATTTTTCTATGACATTGTAGAAGCATCAAGATTGAGTCTACAAGTCATTTTATAACTAAATAGAACACTTTGAACTATGACACCTCTAAAGAGCGTTATCACAATATAAAAATTCAACAAGACAATGACGTTTTAAATTAAGTGTCATTGTACATTTAATCATAATTAGATAATGACATTTTTTTGCAAGTGTCATTGTATGAAGCGTCATAAACAAACATTTTTGTAGTAGTGATATCATCAACAATTCTTATTTGTCTTCTGATAATTCTTTAAAAATTCAATCACCTCATCAACAGGCACTTCATTGCTTTCATTTCTAAGATGTAGACAACTCATGGGAGAAAATTTTTTAAAATAAGGTACAAAAATAAATATTTAAGAATTTATGGCACTTAGTGCCAGCGAAGCGCCACATAGATATCGTGTTTTCAAGACACAATTTCAATATAAAATTCTGAAGTCGTGTTTTGAAGACACGATTTCAGTGTAAAATTCTGAAATTGTGTTTTCAAAACATGATTTCAGTGTAAAATTCTGAAGTCGTGTCTTCAAAACAAGATTTCATTGTAAAATTATGAAGTCATGTCTTCAAAACACGATTTCAATGTAAAATTCTGAAGCCACGGATTTCAAGGTTCCAAAGTATGTGTTTGTAGAAGGTGTCTCAAAAAGATTCTAAGCACAAAGGTCATTTAAGTCGAACTCATACATAAAACCACTAATACGTGCCACATGAAGGAACCTTCTTCTTTCTTCGTGGTCATCTATCATATACTTTCATCTTTGATATATTAGAAGGACCCTCATGCAGTACTCGATATCCTCGCCCTTGTTCTCTTCCTCGTCTAATTTGTCCTTGATATAACGGTTGTGGTGATGGCATAATTAAAGGTGTTAGTAATGGGTAGATAGCTCGACTCCTGAAATTGGATGGTAACTGCGAAGAAGATGTATGTGCATTATGAGGTACTTCAGTAGGCATGGTGAACTCTGTCTGAGGTGGTGGGGTGAAAAGGAATGCATGTGTCACTACCTCATCAGAAGAACGAGGATCTAAGTGACGTGGGCTTGAAGATGGTCGGTCTACATTGCACCCCCAGCAGAGGCGGCTTCACTGCTCACATGTATATTTTTAGGCCGACCTTTTTTAACCTCAGCTTCTTTCATACGTTCCCTCCTACCTCGAGAGGGTAACTGTGTCTCATCAATGTTAGAGGATCCTTGAAGTCTATCCATTTCTTGCACAACTGCTAATGTAGAGGTGCATAACTGACGAATGTCATGGTCATCTGGATGTGCTAGATGGTATGTTCTTTGCGCGAGTTATTCTACATAATTAAAGAAAATAAGTTAAATATTTATTCAAATTGTATAAAATGGTGTAATAAAATAATTTTTTATTTGTGCAATATGTGATGAAAATGATCCATGAGGAGTAACAAATAAACGTGTGATCGAACGATACCAAACCATATATGGATCATTATATGTAAGTACTTATGAAAAGCTTCAGCATTGGCAGTATGGTCACATCAAGAATTCCATCTTTGAATATATTCTCGATGTCACGATCCATCGATTATCTTCTTGTAGTCCCCTTAGATCATATCGATGCAGAGATGACCTCGTATCCTGAAGCCTGCGGATCCCTGGCATCCCAGGCTTTCTCGATACTCACATCTGGTCTATGCCACTCTCCTGATGTGAAAACATATGAGAGGGAGATGGTCATCCATGTCGACACTAGAAGTACTGTCTGTTTGGAAGTCTATTCATGATATCATTTGTGTATGGCTGCCAGATAATGTACAATCAAAGAAAAAAATAAACTGATGAGAAACTATTATAAGAAATAAAAAATTAAACAAAAAAGTTATAAGTAAGAGTACAACAACATGGTAGTAAGTAACAGTACAACAAAATGGTTAGTTGAATATTATTTCACCCGATTTGATCGTAGTCGATCGATTGATACTATAATGAGCTAGAGCGTGAGTGGATATCTTTGTGGTGCAAAACTCATATCTCCAACTATAAGATATAAAAAATTAAATAAAATGGTTATAAGTAATAGTATAACTAAATGATTATATTATATTGATGCATATATTAGTATTATATATACCATGTGCCCAATGGAGGTGGTGGCAAACGTCTATCACGTGGTACTGAATATATTCGTTGAGGTGTAATGAAGAAATCTATCCCATATCCTGATTGTAATATGAATGGACCGGATATATCACATGCGTGATATGAAGTGCTCGACACAACTCTGTCCTGACAAAACCAAACGGCTCCTTTACCCATTTGTAGGTACTGTAATGTGAAGTCTTTGAATGGCAAGAACATCAACTGACCTTTACTATTTGACTTGTCTGCAAGGCATCCCAATGGTGTAATATATAAGCCTCTGATAGCATTGTTTTGACTCCTCATCGGCATCTGGTGGTAATGTAGAAAATCTCTCCAATAACCAGTTAAGATGAAGTCGTTGACCATCTATGTCTCTATCTCCGGGAGTAACCCCGAAGCCGAATCATGACAAATATGTCTCCAATCCATATGTGTGACCCGGTATTAGCATCTCCATCAATTGGTAAGCCTATTAAGACAACAATGTCTTGGAGTGTGATAGCACACTCTCCTTGAGGCAAATGAAATGTATGTGTCTCGGGTCTCCATCTCTCTACAAATGCTGTAATCAAGTGTCAATCTAGTGAGATAAATCCTAATCATGCGACACCATAAAATCCTGCCTGTAGGAGAAGCGGAATGATCTGATCATCTAATGTAATAGTGTGATGAAGGATTGCCTCTCGACGTCGACATCGAAGCTCTTCTAAATCATACCCTGTAAATATTAAAGATGATCTATGTGTTGATTGAGAATGGAGGACAGAAGTATCTAATGGGCTTGGATCCATATGTAAAAATATACAATAACACCTACATGTGAATAAGAAAAAAATAAATAGAGAATAAAAGCATTCATTACAAACAAATAAGATAATTTGTTAAAAATAAAATATAATTATCATAAATGACAACTAAGTACCTTAACCAAGGATAAATAGATAATAAAAATGTCTAAAGAAACATCTCGTACGAAACAGAAAAAATCCTGAGTCAAACATTCTTAAAACAACTTATTCAACATTCTTAGAGGATTGTCCTTCGACTTTTCTAAGGACACTTAAGGCGGTTGTGTCCCTCTTGTTTGCATATTCCACATCGAATTTTGACACTTGGTTCCTTCCAATTTATTTCATTTCTTATCCTTAATGATCTGGGTTGCCCTTTCTCTTGTAAAAGTGTTGGATTTGGATGAAGAATAGGGAAGTTTGGCTCAGACGATATGATTTGAATGGGAAAAAGCGTAGAGCATAACATCTTGCATATGCATCCATAGTAAAGTATCTGTCAACATATTGCCAACTATCAATCCTTGCATGAGCACAGACAGCAAGCACGTGTGAACAAGGGATGCTAAATGATTGCCACTTATTACAACTACATTTGTCCTCTTTAAGATTAACAATTTGCTTATTTTTTCCTTTATCCATATGGAACCCATGAGCTGCAGTAGCCACCTCAAACATCTCATTCTCTCGATGGAAGATCGAAACAGAATGTCCACTAGCCTTTGTTTCATAATTTGCGACTTTAGTCATGGCATATATAGTGTACATATTTCCATTTGCATTTCGAATGTATACATGCCTTGACGTTTCTACCGAAATATGTGACACATCAATGAAAGTCACCTCCTGAGAAGTCTGCGGTGATAGGCAACATCCTGGCCCCTTTCAATACCCGTTTATGCGTGATCAACAATACTGTTGTCATCTGACCCATGCTCCGAAAACCACCATCATATGCTTGGGTCCATTTTTAAAGTGTCCACTTTGCAAACCATCAACACATTTGTCATTGATGCTTTTTAACTCTTCCATACACCATTCTTACTTTAAGTGGTTGATGGTGACATCACAGCATAAGCCAAGTCCTTTAAGACTTTGTTTTTGTATTTCTCATTAAAATTGCTAACCACGTGTTTGAGACAATAATGATGGTTCCATCCATTGGTAACATCTCTTACAACACCATTTATTCCTGCATGATGATCAGAAATCAAGCATATTCCTTCTCTTTAAGTGACATGAGTTTTTAATGCAGTAATAAACCAAGACCAGCTATCTATAGATTCCTCCTCAACAATTGCAAAAGTAAGAGGAAATATGTGACCATTAGGATCAACAGATGTAGCAATCAATAGTTTCCCCTTGTACTTGCCATATAAGAAAGTACCATCAATTTGTATTAATGGTCTACAATTTTTGAAACCTTCAATAAAAGCTCCAAAGGCCTAAAAGACATGCATGAAACGTACATTGCCATGAGCATAAGCAAACGTCAATGTTTTCCAAACAACTTTCGTCCCGGGATTAGTAAGTAGGAGGATATTCAACCACTTAGGTAGAATATGGTAAGACTATCAATCACTAAACACCTTTTCAAACGCTTTTTTCTCATGGCACCTAAACTCTCATATAATGAACATCATAGCCAAATTTATCTTTCACTATTTGATGTAGTGTAGCAATGGATGTGGTAGGATCTCTTTTGACTATACTTTGTATCTTCCTTGCAATCAATGTTAAGTCCAATTGAGAATGGTCTTGTAATAGTTTAGGATAAACACACGTATGAGGACCGATGTATTTTGTTATCTCAAACATACAACGTGTTTTGCAATGACACGCACGAAGCCTCCATTTGCAACCATCAATTGATTTCTTGCACTTGATTGTCCATAAGTTTGGATCAGACTCACAACCAACAAAATGTTGATTCCTATGTATGGAATAACGTTTCACAACATACTGTAAGTCCACTTTATTTTCAAATCATGACCACCCGTATAATTCATTTGATTCATTCCTGATTCATCACGTGAAGTGAAGTCTCATCACTCATGGCATTGATTACGTCCCGATTCAATTCTTATATAGTGGGGATGGGACTTCATATTCGCCACGAGTAAGGATGGTCATTTCTAGGGTTCGTCTTCATCTGACATAAATCATTTTGAACTAGGATATCAACAAAATTTTCAGCCATTAGCATAACTGATTCAATGACCATTTCCAAATTCATTCTTGTTTCAACATCTTCCTCATAAGTATGACAATCAAGGGGGGAGGACATCCTATCATAGCCCATCGGGGACATGCTCTCCTCAACTATTTGTTCTCTTTGACTACAACCAATTGACATTACATGATGATCTATTGGAAACGTCTCCAAGTACATTTCAATGGTAACTGCTGGTGATGCTTGTGCTACAACAATGAACATTCCCCTAACATCATCATCATCTTTGATAGGTATTTGGATATAATTACTTCGATCCGGTATTTGATATTGAATCACAGAAATTCATCTTTATAGCGAGTTTGCATGCGATTAATTGAAAATGATTGACATATATTTGTTAGAATCTTTTAAAAACAAAACCTCTTGTCCCACATCGGTTATGGGAGGGTTTTTTGAACAATTTATATACAAGAAAGCCCTCATGAATAAGTGATGAGAGTGACCCAGTGATGAGTGGGTCTCTTCTCCATAGGCTCCCCCTTGGTGGAGCCCTACCCGATATATATATATATATATATATATATATATATATATATATATACTATAAATCAAAAAGATGGGCCTTGGGCCTTTAGGCGAAATGGCGAGTGGGCTTGAGTAATAACCTACAAATTGTTTTGGTCTTGAGAAAGTAAAAATCATTTTGAAACAATGCATGCATCGAAGGTTGCAACTTTCGAGGAAAGGAGTTGCATTAGTTTATAAATACAACCTGAGTTACGGCGGAAAATACTTTTGCTTTTTTGGTTCTTCCTTACATTTTAACAACTCATACATACATTTTAGAAAGAGGAAAAGTGTGAAAGAGTTTGCTTGAGTTGAAGTTTCCTGTTCAAATACTTCAACAATAGATAGTTTCATCACAGGAAATGATCTGCTAGGTCTTCGTGTCTGAAGAGGTGAAATATTGTCTTTAGGACATTGCAGTTTGCAAGACTCTATCTACCAAGTTAGTATATATATATTTGTGTTATTCTGCTGATGTAATATATTGTTAAAGAGTTTAAGTCTGTGTTCAATTTATCTTCTCTCCTAAAGTTTACTGTCAGTGTTCTATTCTTGTTCCAACAATCTAAAGACAATATTTCATGTATTACAGCATGTCGAATTCACAAGCAAACCTACAGCCTGTGGTCGGTTCACAAGTGGAGAACACTGTGAATAACACTAACACTTTGAGTGTCTCAAAGAACGCTTATGATGAGAAGCTTGATAAGTTCAATGGAACTGACTTCAAGAGATGGCAACAAAAAATGTTGTTACACTTGTGACCATGAATTTGGCCAAACATCACTTTCGAGAAGATGTTCCCAAGGCTATTACGGATCCTCCTGAGAGATCTTTGTTGACCATTGAAGCTTGGATGCAATCGACTTTCTTTGCGGGGAACTATGTTTTGAATCGTCACGAAAACAACTTATATGATATTTACTCATCATATAAGATTCTGAAAAGTTTAGGAAATGCTTGAAGAAATACAAAGCAGATCTTTGGGGCCAAAAGTTTGTAATTGGCAAATTTCTCAAGTCTGACATGGCTGAAACTTAAGCGTGATAAAACAAGTTGAATAAATTCAAGTTCTTATTCATGAATTGCATGCGAGAGGATGTCTGTCATTGAGCAATTTCAAGTAGGTTCATTATGAAATTGCCACCTTCATGGAGGGATTTCAAAGTTTACTTGAAACATAAGCGTCGAGAGATGACAATGGAGGATTTGATTCTAAGGCTTCGAGTAGAAGAAGATCACAGAAAGGGAGACAGTGTTGATGGAGCAAGGGCGATGTGTGAGGTAGGCCTTGACAACAAAATTCCAGAAATTGAGAGCAAGAAAAATGTCAAAACTTAAACCAAAAGGCAAAGACTTTAAGAAAATTGAGAAGTTGCTGGGTTTGTGGAAAGGATGGACATAAGGCACAAGAGTGTACGCCCTTGCGAAAAGATCGGTATTACTCGATTTAATCAAGCACATGTGCATGAGTTCGATGACAATTTAGTTTGCTGTTGTGGCGAAACCAATATGGTTTCAAATGTCAGGGATGGTGGATTGACCTTTGGGTGCAACTAGGCACATATGCGGTGAGCAAAGAATATGTTTCAGAATACAAGCATATGGATGATGGTGAAAAGCTCTATATGGGAAGTCGTGCGCCTCGAATGTTGAGAAGAAGCGATGTGCTAGTAAAGTTTACTTGGAAAAGTTGTGACTCTCACTGATGTATTTTATGTTCACGAGATTAAAGGAAAAATTTGGTTTCGAGGCCCTATACTTAGTAAGGGTTTAAACTTGTATTTGAGTCTGAAATGGAGGTTTATTCTTACCAATTTGGGATGTATGTGGGGAAGAATTTACTTGACTGAAGGCTTGTTTAAACTCAATGTACTTGTTACCAATACTATGAATAATAATAAGAACACTTCTGTTTATATTGTTGACTCTTTTGTTTTATGGCATGCTAGGTTAGGACATGTTAACAATAGGAGTATATATAGAATGGTTAATCTAAATATATTACCAAAGTTTGATGTTAACATACATAATAAATGTGAAATTTGCACTGAATCTAAGTTTGCTAGACAAAGTTTTAAATCAGTTCAAGAAAGGTCAAATGAACTACTTAGTTTAATTCATAGTGATCTTTGTGACTTTAAAGCTATACCTTCACGTGGTGGGAAAAATTATTTCATAACTTTTATAGATGATTACAGTAAATATTATTTATGTTTATTTACTTCATAGCAAAGATGAAGCTTTGAATAGTTTAAGACATATACTTGGCCAAAGTAGAGAATCAGTTGGAAAAAGAAAATTAAAGTCATAAGATCCAGATAGAGTGGTGAATGATGCATTTGCATTCTCGAGACTTTTGTACTCCAATATGGCATTGTTCATGAAGCAACTGACTCCTTATACACTGACAAAATGGTGTGGCCAGAGGAAAAATAGGACTTTAAAGAAATGATAAACTCTATGTTGAATAGTTCGGGGCTACCACATAACTTGTGGGGGTGAAGCACTACCCTACTTTGCAAACTTTATTCTAAATAGAATTCCTTTTAAATTCAAATAAATCTCCTTATGAAGTATGGAAAGGAAGATTACCGTCTTATAAAATGATCAAAATATGGGGTTTGTTTAGCAAAAGTACTTATTCCTTTGCCTAAAGAACAAAACTTAGTCTAAAACAATTGATTGTGTGTTTATTGGTTTCTGAATGCAAGTCTTTGCATATAGGTTTCTAGTTTATAAATACGAAGTGCATGACATACATGTAAATACAATTTTAGAATCTATAGAGGCTGAATTCTTTGAAGATGTTTTCCTTACAAGAGGAAAGTCGATGGCGTATGTATAAGCGAACTCGTGATGAAACGATCTACTCCACGAGGTTGAGAACAACATATACGGAACCTAGGAAAGAGTAGAATTTAAAAACCAAAGAATTTTGGTCCGGACTTTATAAGTTTCATGACCATAGGAGAACCACAAACTTACAAAGAAGCAATTACTTCACCTGAGTCATTGTCTTGGAAGGAAGCTATTAATAGTGAAGTTGAATCCATCTTACAAAACCATACGTGGGAATTGGTTGATATACCACCCGGAAGTAAACCGATAGGTTGTAAATGGATTTTAAAGAAAGCAAGGCGATGGCTCATGTCGACAAATATAAGGCGAGGAGTTGGTAGCAAAGGATATATGACGGGGAATTTGGGTGTTTTGACACCTCTCACACAGGAGCAACATCTATAGGGCGCTCATTGCGATAACTCCTTGAATAATATGGAAATACGTAAATGGATGTGGCGACTTTCTAAATGGAAATTTAGATGAAGAGATATATATGGAACAACGAAGGATTTGTGGTTCAAAGTCGAAAATAAGATGACTCAAGTTAGTCGAGTCCTTAAATGGACTTAAGCGAGCCCCCCAGCAGTGGCATACAGAAATTTGATCACCTGATGTTGTCACATGGATTTAAAATCAATGAGTGTGACAAATGTGTATACATATGAACATACGCGAATTCATGTGTATTTGTGCGTCTTTATGTTGGCTTGGAGACAATAACATAATGGGAACTAGTAAGGATGTAATAATGTCCACGAAAAGTTACTAAGCTCCATATTTGATATGAAAGACTGGAGTCTAGGCGATGTAATTTTGGGAATTCAAATAAAAGAAATAATGAGGATACATACTTACCTGATCCCATTATGTGGAAAAGATTTTAAATAAATATGATCAATCAAATTGCAAGGTTGCAGTAACACCTTTTGATCTGAGTACCAGCGAAAGAATCTTTGGAGATCTTGGAGTCTCCGCAGTTACAATATTCACAAGTCATAGGTAGCTTGATGTACCTAATGAAAGCCCTTTAGGCGGATATTGCTTATTCGATGCTTGAGCTTAGTAGATATCACAGTAATCTGGAAAAGACCATTGGGAAGCTTTGGTTCGAGTGTTAAGGTATCTCAAGTATACCATAACATATGGATTACATTATACAAAACATCACCCGTACTTGAAGGCTATAATTGATGCTAATTGGATTTGAATGTCTGAAACAATCGACCGATGGATATGTATTTACCTTGGGAGAGTCTTTGCCCGTTTCTTGGAAGTCTTCAAACAACGTGTATAACACGTTCAACTATGGATCTAAATTTACCTTTTCGATAAAGCTGTTGAGGAAGTAGTGGCTAAGAAATTTTAGAAGACATTCGAGTATGGCGCTAAACACATGCTTGACTATATCGTACATTGTGATAGCATGGCGGCCGCATTTAGAGCGAAAGTAACATCTGATGGAAAGTCGAACACATAAGAGGTAGACACAATACTATTAAGCGAGTTGCTTTCTAATTGGAGTGAAATGCTCGTCCTGATATATATAAAGTCAAAGGCAAATTGGCGATCCTTTGACAAAGGCCTACTAGAGGAATGAGTCGAGTTTACACATCGGGAATGGGATTAAAAGCCCTTGAATGAGTGATACTAGGCGGAAACCTAACCTAGTTGGATCTAGGTTCAATAGGAAAACTAGTTTAGTAAAACTCAAGTAGTGAAACACATACTCTACTCATTCCTAAGGTGTTTAATGTGTTTTCTGTTGATGTATAAGGTTATGTATAGCATTTAATGACGATATCTTTATGTAAGGTGGGCTTGAGGCAAGAGAGAGCTTGTCATTGTCACCTATATGATATTAATGTGGGGGTGCATTTATGAGAATTAGTGGCTAAAATTCTCTAGAGCTATCATGAATACTTAGGGACTATGTTCGGGACAAAAATGAACATAAACGTATAAACTACGAGTACCTTTAAGTTATGTTGTGATACATGTTGCTCGGGTTTTCTGAGGTGAAACGATTCAAGATCTTTATATCCACTGTGTCACCAAGTAGATCCGATGTGTAACACTAAGGTAAGTTCAAGTCCAAAAGACACTTTTCCTAAAGCACAACAGTTCTGCTTCCTCTCTATGCATTACATAGATTTATTCTAATTGTAAATCACATTTCTTTTGTTTTTAAAAAATGTGGGGTATTGTTAGAATCTTTTAAAAACAAAACCTCCTGTCCCACATCGGTTGTGGGAGGGTTTTTTGAACAATTTATATAGAAGAAAGCCCTCATGAATAAGTGATGAGAATTGGAGGCTAGTGATGGGTGGGTCTCTTCTCCATCAGGCTCCCAGCAATTTGGGCTACCCAGTATATATAAATATATATAAATCAAAGATGGGCCTTGGGCCTTGGGACCCGATGGGCCGTGGGCTTTGAATAATAAGCTACAAATTGTTTTGGTCTTGAGGAAAATGCAAAAATGCGTTTGAAACAATGCATGCAATGCGAGAGGTTGCAAGCTTTCGGAAAGGTTGCGTCCCCAGTTTACTCGTACAACACGAGTTCGAAAATCTTTTGCTTTTTGGTTCTTCCACTACATTTTAACAACTCATACATACATTTTAGAAGAGAGCGTGAAAAGTTTGCTTGAGTTGAAGTTTCTGTCTGAAATGCTTCAAGCGATAGATAGTTTCATCTGGGGCTGATCACTGCGAGTCTTCGTAATGCAAAGAAGGGGTGAAATATTGTCTTTAGGACATTGCTGAGTTTTACAGACTCTCTCCCTACCAAGTTAGTATATATATATATATATATATATATATATATATATATATATATATATATATATATATATATTTGTGTTATTCTGCTGATGTAATATATTGTTAAAGAGTTTAAGTACGTATTCCCCGATTTATCTTCTCTCCTAAAGTTTACTGTCAGTGTTCTATTCTTGTTCCAATAATATTTGCTTCCAACTCATCAAATGTTGCACTAGTGTTTGTCACAACAACCTTTGCAGGAGAACAACTATAGCTTATGCCACTTGAACAAGTAATGATTTCACCATTCATATAACATAACATAGTGGTATGAGTCATCATTTCTTAACCTAATAATAGAAAACAATAATATTTATAAGTTACAAATAAAGTGAAAGAACAAAAATATGACAACATTATTATGAGGTGTTGCGTGTTGCATGTTTAAAATTGCATTGTATGAGTATTTTAGTATTTGAGTGTTTATGAAATAGTTACCTATTTTGTTAGTTTTATGTCATTTTATTATAAAAATACGAAATTAATGGTTTTGTGTTTGTTTCGGACTTTATGAAAGAAAAGAAGTAGGAGGTCTTGGGATGTGATGAATCTAAAAAGTTCACATATGCATACAGTTATCAAAGAATAAAAACAAAATAAATTGTGCATCATGAGAATTATGGGGAAAAAAGTATATCAATACATACATATACAACCAGAAGACACTACAGGAAAAATGAATAATAGTGGCATAGTTTTAGTAGGGGTTTTTAAAATTCCCAACTAAAAATAATGTATTACCGCGTTTGTAGTATTAATGCGGGTATAGGAATTTTCTTTAACTTTTTAGCCAGTACACTAATGGAAGCATTTATATATGGATCTGCAGCAAAAAATAAGGTAAATGTGCATGCTTGTGACTGTTGTTTTTCCATCTTAAGAAGACATTATTTGTTTCATGATGATTTTCTGCATTCTTCAATGTGAGCATGTAATTAAACCATGTCAAACAACAACTGTAATACCCAAGAAATATACCACCACTTCAGTTTTCGGACTTGTGTAGGAGTATATTAAAAGCTAAATAGGAATTTTCGAGAAATAAAACGAGAGACGGTATATCCTAGCGAGGGTAAAGTGGAACTTATCAATTAGGATATATATGACATAGAAGAATAGATTGGATGCTAGTATAATATGAGAATAAGGATAAATTAGTAATTGAGCAAAGGAAATATGAAAATCAAAAAGTGTAGAGATGGGCGCTATAGTAGGAATAACAAAAGTTGATTTAATATTTAAATGCTTGAGGACTTAAGTGCAATTAAGGTTATATGGGAGTATGAATGGGGAAGACGACAAAAAGATTCATTTTTTCTCACAAAGACTAAGGCACCGTAGGGAAGGGAGAGAAAAGAGCAAGAAGGGAGAAAAGAAAGAGGAAGGAGAGAGGAAGAAGGAAGAAGAAGAAGGAAGGAGTATGTTTTCATTATGGAATCAAATGTCTTTTAGATGTCTAGGGTTTTTCTATGGAGATTGGGTTGTTTCAAAACCTAGGGTTTTGGTTGAGAGATCACACAAACCCTTGGATTTCTTGAAAATAGGGTGGTAAAACCCATATGGTACATGATAGTTATGGAATCCTCTCTTTTAAATTGGATTCATGGGTAAATTGAGAGTAATTGAGTTAGGGTTTGATTCTAAGCCTAACTAATTATCATATTTGGGTTGGTATGGGTCATTACCCATATTAGAATGATATTTGGAGAAATTTATGGAAAGGTTTTGAAGAAGATAGAGTAGTGAAAGAGGATTTGAATAGAAAAGAGAGATGTCAAGATGAGAATGAAATGGTTTTGAAGTGTATATGGACTATAGAGTTGAATTGGATGGAAAAATATGGAAAAATGGAAGCAAAACACAAATTCTGGGAAAAAAAATTCAAGGGACTGCTCGGTACAGGAAATACTCTGTTTTCTGTTTCGACCAGTTTTCGTATTTTAGCCATAAATTTCTCATTTCTTTTCCGATTTGAGTGATTCAAGTGGCTAATTAAACTAGACTTCAAGGAGAATCAAACATATAGAAATAGGCATTGTCAAATTCTGATTATAAGTGGCCTAAAAATTTACTCAAGTAGGGCCGGTGTGTAAGCCCCTTTGTCTGGTTCTCGGTACGGAAATGCTTTGTTTTCCTATTTCGACCATTTGTCGTATTTGACATAACTTGCTCATTTCTAGTCGATTTGAGTGATTCCAAGTTTCTGGTTAAAATGAACATAATAAGAAAAATTTATCTGAAGGAAGTTCAAGCAAATTGTAATCCCAAAGTGACCAGAAAATTTAATCAAAGTGGAGCTATGTGCAGATTCTGTTTGCCAAGTGAGTCATCTAGATGTAAAATACAATAACTTGTGTTATGTGGTTGAGGGCTTTAGAAGGAATTTTAAATTGAAAATTTAAGAGATGTCATTGGATATATAAGGACTGATCTGGAGAGTTTCATAAATTTTGAAGACCGTTTGAATAATTTTTGAGTCATAAAGTCTATAGAGTATTGTTGGAAAAAGGTTCGCCAAAATGAGTGGGTTTTTAGTGCTTAAGGGTAATTTGTTCATTTGGATTTAAATGAATGTGTATGGTGGATTAAATGGAAGTTATGGTTAATGGTTAATTGTGGTTTTCTTAAAAAAGGTGAAAAAGACTATCGGACGGGAAATGGGAACTTGACGGGAAGCAAGGAGTTGAGCGATTGAAGCTGTGAGTGAAAATGATATTTTGAAAATTGAGTTTTAAAAGTGAATGATTTAATGTTAAAGCGAAAGTTGAATGGAAATGTTTTATGTAAATGTTAAGGCATATGGAAATGTTTTTATCTTGCATCGATATATATTTATATGTGTATATGAAATATGTATGCATATGTTAAGGTATTATGAAAGTTTAAAATGTGTAAAGAATGCATATGTGTTTTAATGATAAAGTAAGGATTTAAATGGATTTATAAATGTATTTTGAAGAAATGTTTCTTGATGGTTACCCTAAACTAATTTATTATGGCCGATATCGTAGAAGTACCTTAAGCGTGTAAGGATTTAGAGGGTAAAGTTATAGGTTACTAACTGGGGGAGGGAATTAGGTGTCTAGAGTAATATCCTTACACGTGATAAGGTGCTATGACTGGAACCCTATGCAAAGCGTGAGTTTCTCAGCGTAGTGGTTATGACTTGAATGTATTTGTCTCTCCACCGTCGTGCAGGAAGCGTTGGTGTGTTTATCCCCTGGTTCCATCAGAAAGAAAGAAAGAAAGAAAGAGAAAGAAAGTTTAAGGCATAAATGGATTTTTAATTGTATAATAGAAAGTTTAAGGCATAAATGAATTTTAAATTGTATAAGTATTTATTATAAAGAAAGAAAAGAAAGTTTAAGGCATAAATGGATTTTTAAAATTGTATAAGTATTTATTATAAAGAAAGAAAAGAAAGTTTAAAGGCATAAATGTTTAGGCATAAGTGATTTTAATTGTATAAGTATGTATTACTTTGATATATGTGAAATATCATTTTAATGAAAATGTACACTCAACTGGGCTCCTTTAGCTCATTCTTTTCCATATGTTTCCAAAAAATATTTTTTCGAGGACCAGGGGCAGTCTTATTTGGTAGAGTACCCTCTGATGCGGAGTGAGTTGAGCCATGAGGAGGCGATGCATGTGGCTTTGCATTGTATAAATAGTTTGCGTATTTTTATATGTCGAATACTTTGTCATGTATATATGCATATGGATATATTTTGAAAAGGAACTACTTGGCGGTCGGCCCAAGTCAAGACAGAAACCCGATCTTTGAAAAAAAATGCATGGAATTAAAGAAGTTTGGAATGTTTGATGATTTGAAATGAATAAATGTTATGTGTATATATTGTGTTTGATTGGGTTGTGGACGAGGGTCCTAAAGCGGAGATTGAGAAGTTGAGGATTGAAAGATTAGAAGTGTGTTTTTAAATGTTTTCGGAGTTTTGTAAATTTGGGAAAGTTCGCTTGAGGGAAACTCTGCGATTTTGAAAAATCTAAGTGTTTGAAAAAGAAAGAAAAAAAAAAAAAATTTATCACTTCGCTTCCGCATTATTTACTAAAGATATGTTAAGGATTGTAAAGGGGTTATTTCATGGATTTTATTTATTGTTTTTAAGGAAAAGTTTCTATATCCATTGAGATATAGGAATAAAACGGGTTCGTGAAGGTGTCGGGTCGGGATCCTTCAACGGCTCAGAAATTATATCACGTTCATCAACTCTAATAGAGGAAGCATGATCAAATCAATTGGAATTGTATTATAATGGTTCTAAAAGATAGGCTTTTGGGGGAAAAAAATGGATTAGATTGGATCGAATGGGTGTATTTCTCTTGCCTCGTTCTCGATCTTGATCGATAAGGCGGCCAGACCAGTTTAACGACTCTGGGGAAATTTAAGACGGGGAAAAAGAACTTGGGTGGATGTACGAGAAAAGTGCATGGTTATGAAGCGATTTTAAATACGTACGCTAATGTCCACCCCAAAGTGCATGGCTCTTGTATGGTTTATGGGGAGGATGTAATTTTTTCAATCAAGAAATATTTTGAAACCTACATACTCCTCCTTGGTGGATTTTAAAGTTACTAAATAAATGAACAATTAATCATTTGATTAATATGTGGTTGAGATCAATGACCATAAAGAAGAAAGATAAAGATTAATATGTGGGAAATGGTGCATTTTCGCACTCAGTAGTAGAATACACGATAATGAAATCTTGGCCACGAGATCGGCTTTCTGTTCTTTGGAATAGGCGCGGCGTTAACCACGACTTCTTAAAGAAACGCTTTCTATAAAGATGAAAGGAAAAAATCAATTTAATTATGCAAACGAGAAAATGCTGATTTGTCATTATAAGCATTGAAAATAGTAAACGAACCTTTGAATTTATTTATTTAGCCCGCAATTCATTTTTTGATAGCGAAAGACCACTTAAATTCTTGAATGCCAATTTCCTGGGGACAAGAACTTAAGAGATTGTTTGGTATGGGAAAGCCAGCTTCTCGGAATCATCCTGGGAAAGTCAAATAATCAACATCCTCACAGCACACTATTAAAAATAATCCCCTCAGGTGAACGAAGTGACGTAACATTTCTTTTGGCTTTTTTTTTTCCCTAGGGCCAGTTGATTGGGATTGCGAAAACTCTTGTCTCTATTATAATGAACTTATGATTCATAGGTAATCAAAATTAGAACAAACCAACTAGGATCAATAAGATTAACTCATGTTTTCTTCGTAGTTATTTGTGTACAATGATGGTCTAACTAATACTTTTTTGCACATATTGTGTTAGAATTTTGTTAAGTGATTCTACAATTTATTCAGAAAGGGAAGAAGGTGAGACACAGAAATATGTGTTACGAAAATTCGGCTTGGCCTTCACGTTGGAATCGTCTCATGAGGAAATCTAAGCTACCGCGTCGAATTACAGACGGTCGAATTCATGTTGTTCGAGGCCTTTGAAGTGAGTGTAAAACTTGAGAAAATTGAATTTTCTGAAAAATGGCAAAATGGTAGGCTGATTTAAATCCAGAAATTTTTCTAGATCTCGGATGACCGAACGGACTTCAGTTGGAATGCGTCTGCTGAAATCTAGGCTACCACGTCGGAATGCAGGGGCGGTCGAATTTCATGTTGTTCGAGGCACGGGTGTCGAGGTGTCGTAAGCATTTCGGGAGCGACATGTGATGTGTAGTCACCTACTACATATACCCATATGACACATGTTGCATGATTAGAGATGATGAGAATGAATGGCGAGATTGTGCCAGTGTCAAGAACTCGAAAAGACACATTAGAATTATTGGAAATGTTAAATGAATAAGACAAAATTTAAATAGTTATCTTCTCCAAAATTGGAGAACAAATGGGCAGTGGACGTGCAGTAGGCTGGTTTTTCATTTTTAGAGAGAGAGAGCTCCTTCTCTCTAGATTTCTGGCCGTTCGGACGGTCGGTTCTCGACCAGAGCAAGAAGTAAAGCTATTCTACGCGGCAAGGGCTGCGCGTGGACAGATTTGGTGGAGTTCGACAACTCAAGAGGTAGAGATCTTTCCTACTTGTGTTCTTCTTTGGCGAGAGCCATGTAAATGGTTGGGGATCTTACGGGCTTAAATTAGGCTGTGTTTCGGTCTCAAAAAGCTTTGAGCAGAGTGGAGAAAATCCCGTTGTTGTGGCGGTGAGCCGGTGCCAGCCCGCGGGTTTTCAGCGTTCACGTGAATAGATACGTGATTTTTTGTGTGAATTTTTATGATGTTGAGTGATTCAAAATGATTGCTTGTGAAGGATCTCAACCCGGATTAACCTCATGAACGAGGGGACCTCCCGACACTCCAACGGATATAGAAACATTTCCTTAAAACAATCGATTAAAATCAGTGACGGTTTCCTTCTGATCCTTAATATATCTTTAGAAAATAATGTGGAAGCCAAGTGATAAATTTTTTTTTTTTCTTTCTTTTTCAAACACTTAGATTTTTCAGAAAAATTTGCCAGAGTTTCCTCTGTTTTTCGGACTTTCCCAAATTTACAAAACTGCGAAAACATTTAAAAACACTTCTAATCTTTCCAATCCTCAACACCGACTTAAGTTTTAGGACTCCTCGTCTAACCAATCAAACACAATATGCCACATAACATTTATTCATTTCAAATCATCAAAACATTCCAGCTTCTTTAATTCCATGCATTTTTTTCAAAAGATTGGGCAGGCGGACTTAAGTCGGCCTTCGTACCTGTTAAGCTGAGGATCAAAGCCCACGTAGTTCCTTTTAAACATTATACATATACATATATACATAACAAAATATTCAACATATACAATATGCAAAATTACATATACAATGAAATCACAAGCATCATCTCCTTGATGGCTCGACTCAGCGCCAGAGGGCCTTTCTGCTGCCTTTATCTCGGGTGCGAAAATGTTTTGAAGCTTGTCTGAAGAATGAGCTAAAGGAGCCCGGTGAGTGTACATTTTCATTAAAATAACATTTTCGTATATATGATAATACATACTATTACAATTAAAATCAATTTATGCCTTAAACATTTATGCCTTAAACTTTCTTTCTTTCTTTATAATAAATACTTATACAATTAAAATCCATTTATGCCTTAAACATTTATGACTTAAACTTTATTTTTTTATTTTTTTATTTCTTTCTTTCTTTCTATCTGATTGAACCCAGGGGAATAAACAGAGCAGTTTAGGGTCTTGACGGTGAGGGCGATTACATTGATCCTGAACCACTACCTTTGCGGGAGAAACTCACGCTTTGCGTAGGGTTCAGTCTTAGCACCTTATCACGTGTAGGATATTACTCTAGACACCTAATTCCCTCCCTCGATTAGTAACCTATAACTACCACTATAAATCCTTGCAGCCGGTACCTCGGCCGATATCAGTCATAACAGTCATAGGGGTTTCGAGGTAACCATCGGTAAAACATTTCTCAAAAATACATTTATAAATACATTTAAATCAACTTTTTACTTTATCATTTAAAACACATATACATTCTTTACCCATTTTAAAACCATAATACTTTAACATATGCATACATATTTCATATACGTATAAATATATATATTGATGCAAGATAAAACATTTCCATATGCCTTAACATTTACATAAACATTTCCATTAAACTTTGGTTTAACAGTAAAACCATTCACTTTTAAAAACTCAATTTTGAATATTATTTTCACTCACCGTTCAGAAATCAATCTAGAAACGCTTCGAGTCGAGTTCAGTTCCCTTAGATAGTCCTTTTCACCTTTTCAAGAAAACCTGACTACACATTAACCATAATTTCATTTAATCCCCCATACACACTCAGTCCTATATTCTTATTCCTCTATGAATCTATTTTACTTAGGAGTGGAATCAATCAGGTGGATCATCTGACTAAAGTTATGACATTTTCATGCCAACTAGTCCATTTACAGATTACACTAGGACAGTTTGTATTACTCATTTTCAGGGTCTTAACTTCATGTTGACATTATCTCTTTGTACTATTTTAAAGCTAAGGTGCTAGGGTTCCTTCTCAATTGGAATCACCCAGGCCAGACAGATACTCACATTACGTCGAAACAACCATTTAATCTATATTGAAATTGAACCATCTGATGAAGCTTCTGTAGCTACTTTGAGTAGGAATTTTAGGCCATATAATCAGGAATTTGTGATTCCTATTTCTATATATATGATTTTCCTTGAAGTCTATTTTAACCATCAACTTGAATCACTCGAATCGGATCAGAAATGAGCAAGTTATGGTCAAAATATAGGCGGGTGAACGGAAAAGCAGGCATTTCTGTCTGAGAACGGACGGTGGCTTACATATGGTCCCTACTTTAGTGAATTTTTAGGCCACTTATAATCAGAATTTGTGATGACTATTTCTATATGTGGATTCTCCTTGAAGTTTATTTTAACCGAGAAACTTGAATCACTCAAATCGGTCGAAATGAGCAAGTTATGGTCAAAATATGAAAAGCTGGTCGAAACGAGCAGTATTTCACAATGCCAGAAGCGATCCCTTAATTTTCAGTTTGCTTCTTTGCCACTTTGCTACCAATTAACATCATACAACTTCTATAATTCATTTACCTCGAAATTTCATGGAATTCATCTAAAAGCAAACTCCTTGCAATGATTGAAATGAGTGTTATGGAACTTCAAACCTCAAAACCTTAGGTGGAAATCAGAACTCAACCTAGGTCCACCAATTCTATTTAAAACCACATGCTTTTGATGATTCCATGCTTACTTTCACAGCTAGGTGGGGAAAACTCTGCGTAATCCCAACAAACATCTAGGGTTTAGGTGATCTCTTCAAAACCACTAGACCCGAGAACATCAGCTGCATGCGAGAGTCCACAGGAATCCGTACACTTGATTCTAAGACAACAACATACCTGATTTTTGGCTTCTCCTCCTCCTTCTTCTTCCTCTTCTTCCTTCTCTTCCTCCTCTTGGCTCTCTCCTTCTCCTCTACGGTTGCCCTAACCTAAATGAGACCAAAATGTGATTTTTGTTTGTCTCCCACATTAAAAATCTCAAGTTTCTTCTAATTAAAATTAAGTCCTCCATCTTCCCGAGAATTTTGAATCAACTTTCCATTAATTGAAATTTAAAACCTCATCTCCTCAATTTTGCAATTGTAACTTATTCTATTTGTATTGTGGCCCATCTCTAACTAAATTTTGATTTTCATATTCTTTTGCTTAATGACAATTGTACCCTTCTTTTAATACCATAATTAGGGTTAGTAAACTTTCTTTTCTAATTTCGTCTCCAAAATTGTTTCAATATGACACTTGGTACTCTTAGACACCCCTACAGTATCACGTACTGTACACTCTCTCGGGACGGGGTGTTACATCTTGTGTTTGTTAATTAGCCCATGTGAGCTAATTTTGGTGTTATTGATTGTGAATTTGAATAACATGATTTATGTGGATTAATTATGTTAGTATATACATGTTTTATATATTAGCATGACATTGTTGGAATTGGCATAATGCATTCCATATGCACTAGGGCACCCTAGAATATTAGGAGTGAGTGCATGATATGAAAGAAAATAAAAAGGGAAAATATTGTGAAAGGAATTTTTGGCGAAGATTTTAGGAGAATTGTGGGAGATTGTCGACAATTCCACTCGGAGGGAGCCCGTGAATTGTTTGGAGGGTTATCCAACGAGGGTCGCCTCGGAGGGTAGTCCAATATATTTACAGAATCTCGGTAGTAAGTTTTCGAGAACAAAAGCTTTTGTTTGAAAAGCTGGACGATTTTACTCGCGTTCGGCTTAGGTATGAAATTCGGTGAGGATTTCGGGACATGGGATTAGACATGTAGACATTCAAGTAGGTTCATCACTGTAATTGCTTGGATGGGTGTTTGCCATGACATGTGCACTTAGGTGAGGAGTAACCCACGTAGGAAATTATCACTGCGAAGCTGCTCGCGCTGTTGAGGATCACTATTTCGGTGGGGAGTGTACGAGGGAGGACAATGATGCTCCTTTAAGTCGCGTTTAGAAGAAAGCCAGGTTGTGGCTTTAGGTGTTCTTTTTGTATAACATGTATTAAAAATCTAAATTTTTGATATGTTTGGTAAAAAGTAATTTATTAACTCTTAGTGTATATAGTTGATGTATTTTGTGGGTATTAGTGCGGGGGCTGAGTGGCCATTATTTTACTCGCATGTGGATACTATGTGGTCATTGTAAATTGTTGGACAGGTTTGTACCTTGGGTGGGAAACCAGTACAAGGGACTGCTGATTTTCATGAGTGGTGTCGGGTTACCCGATATCCAAGAGTATTCCGCGGGTTGACGGGTTGTCAACGGACCTCCGGGAATGGGGCGTCACAGCTTGGTATCAGAGCTTAGGTTTATCAATACCTAGATCTTAGTGTCAATAAGTTAGGTATGAGATTACCTAGGGCTTGATAGGCACAGGTTAGATCACTCATTCCTTGTGCACTCTGATGATTGTTGTGTGATGTTTGATTGTGTGTTATGAATTATGTGATTTGTGTGCTTGGTGAATAGCACATAGAAAAAAAAATGTTGAACACTAGAGTTTAGTGTGAGAACAAGTTGTTTGAGGAATTTTGGGCAAATAGTCCAGAATTAAACGAAAAAAAAAATAATTTATGGACAGTAGCTCCAGTTTTAAACATGAACAGATTGTGGTTGTGAAATTCTGGAGAAAAATTCCAGTTTTTGCACAAGAAAAAGAGTTTGTAATTAAACTCTTGAAAATTTTGAGTTTGTATGAATTGCAATGTTCAAGCTACTGCATTTAGGAGTAGCAAGGAGGCTATTGGAGATGAAAAAAAAAAAAAAAAAAAAATGGTGTGTTGAGAAGAAAATTTTTTCTGGGTTTTACAGTGTGTAAAACAAGAAAAAAAAATTTTAAATAAATATTTTGGTTCTCTTGGAATATATATATATATATATATATATATATATAATAAATTTTTTAAAAAAAATAAAGTAAAATTTTATTTTATAAAATAAAATTTTTTTGTTGCATATGATTTAAAATATGAAATTATTGTCTTGCATTACCTATGAATGCATGGACATAGTGTATAAAATTTTTTGGTATGTGAATAGTGTGAAATTTGTGTTTACACCTTAGAGATCTTTGTCGATTTGTGATAGAGTTAGGCTTAGAGGTTGAGGCCTTGGAGGAGCCCTTGTATGTGAGTTATCCCCTATGGATTAGGGCGAGGATAGGAATGATATGTCGTGGTTGCGAGTTAGAGATCTTGGGGATTCTACTCACAGTGGACCTAAGGGTCATGGACATGTCAGAGTTCGACGTCATCCTAAGGATGCATTGGCTGATAGCTTATAGAGTCGTTATCGATTGTGGCGTGGAGGTTGCCCAGCTACCGCAGCGGGACGGTACTAGCGTTGTATTGGGGACCAGCATGATATTTTGCCCCCCCGAGACGGTGTACGAGTCAAGTGTCGGGGACGGAGTTTGCGGGTTGGCTAAGCAAGCCTTACCTGGAAGACGAGTGAGACCCGGACTTAGATCTACCTCAGTGGTCACGGTTGTATGAGGATGTTTTTCCGGATGAGCTGTGGGTTACCTCGCGAGGATTGTGGAGCTTCGGTATCGAGGTTACACTCTGGTACTTACGCCCATCTCTATGACTCCACGCCAGGATGGCACTAATTAAGTTAACGAGGAACTTAGAGGTCAGTTACGGGACTCTTTGGACAAGGGGTTCGTGGTAGAGCACTTCACCATAGGGCTCTTCGGTTTTGTTTGCGAAGAAGGGCTGAAGACCCTTCGATTGTGCATTAGGTGCACAGGCAGTTGAACGGGGTTATGATCAAGAATGATTTTACCCATTACCGAGGATTGATGACTTGTTTGATCAATTGAGAGGAGTGCGAGTCTACTCTAAGATAGACCGCCATGCGGTTACCATCGGCGAGGGTTAGGGAGACCAGGATGTCACTAAGACAGCGATTCGGGACGCGTTATGGGCACTTTGAGTTTACGGTGATGCCCTTTCGATTGACGAATGTGTCAGCGGCATTCATGGACCTTATGCATAGGGTATTCCAACTCTATCTAGATCAGTTTGTCGTAGTCTTCGTGAGATGACATTTTGATCTACTCCCAGTCAGAGAGGGAGCATGAGTATCATTTGAGGATTGTGTTACAGTTGTTGAGAGACCATCAGTTGTACACCAAGTTCAGTAAGTGCGAGTTTTGGCTTACTGAGGTGAGGTTTTTGGGACACGTGGTGTTAGCATCAAGCGTGTCAGTAGACCCTGAGAAGTTCGAGGCCGTGATGAGTTGGGAGAGGCCGAAGTCAGTCTTCGATATACGTAGTTTCTTGGGATTGGCTGGGTACTACAGGAGATTCATTGAGGATTTCTCCCGATTAGAGGCACCTATGGCCGAGATTGACGGGAAGGAGTGAGTTTGATTGGGATAGCCGTGCGAGAGGCATTCGGGAGTTGAAGAGGAGGCCTGTGGCTCACATCACGATAATTTGAGGCGGGGTACCGCAAATGTATTGTGATGCCTCGAGGCGGGCGGGATGTGTTTGATGCAGTCAGGAGGAGTAGTAGCTTATGGTTCCCGTCAGTTGAATAATCATGAGCACAATTACCCCACACATGATATGGAGTTAGCGGTTGTAGTCTTCGCCTTGAAGATCTGGCACCACTATTTATATGAGCGAGAACGAGTTCGAGGTGTACTCTTCCCTGAAGTTTGAGTATATTTTCACGCGGCGGGACCTCGACATGAGGCAGCGGATGGATGGTGTTCTGGGGATTATGACTTCTTATGCATTACCATCACGGTAAGGCAAATGTAATTGGCGATGCATAATTCGGAAGTCACGGGAGCATTGTGTAGTATAGCCGGGTGGCGGATGCTGAGGCTGTGGGACAGTTTGAAGTACGATGCAGGGACGGACTTCCGGGGGTATGTTAAGGAGTTTAGTAGTTACACCGTCTCTGTTGAGCAGAGTGATCGAGTCCCAGGGGTAGGACACGGAGATAGCGTCCATCAGGGATCGGGTATAGTCGGTGCAGTGACGGTGGGTATCCGTGGATGTTGATCTTGGTATAAGGACGGGTAGTGGTTCTCCGATTGTGGGTTGAGAGAGGGTGAATTCTCGGGGAGTTTCCACTTTGCTCCGATTTTCCTTGCATCGGTGGCACGAAGATGTACCAGGATCTTCGTCGTCAGTACCACTGGGGCGGGATGAAGGGACACGTAGGGGACTTTGTTCGACGATGTCTCACGTGTCGGTAGTTAGGATGAGCAGGAAGGCTAGAAGGACTCTGCTACGGCCATTAGGGTGGGCGAGAGTGGAGGTGGGAGCCGCGTCACGGTGGATTTTGTGACCCACTTTCCACGAACCTTTGCTAAAGCGTGATCTGGTATAGGTGATGAGTGGATCGGCTCACGAGTCGGCACATTTTCTAGCCATACGGACAGCTTTCACATTGGAGAGATTCTGCCGGTTGTATATTCGAGAGGTAGTCCGGCTACATGGGTCCCGGTATCCATAGTGTCGGATAGGGACTGAGGTTTACAGGCGCACTTTGGAGAGTTTCAAGGCTATGGGCACCTGACTGACCATGAGTGCGACTTTCCACCCGCAAACGGATGGTCGGTCGGAGAGGGACCCGATCTGGGTTTAGAGGGACATCTTTGCGAGCATGCGTCCTGGATCATAAGGGTAGTTGGGAAGAGCACTTGCCCTTAGTGGAATTCGCCTACAACAACAGTTATCAGGTGAGTATACAGATGGCACCATATGAGGCATTGTATGGAAGGCCATGAAGGTCACTATTATGTTAGACCAAGGTGGGAGAAAGATCCATCATTTGGTCTACGATCACGATTAGAACACCTCAGAAGGTGAGTTTGATACGACAACGTCTTCTCACGACTTAGAGCCGGCATAAGAGCTATGCTGATGTACGACGTCGACCCTTAGAGTTCGAGGTTGGAGATCAAACGTCTTTTTGAAGGTGATGCACAGAGAGGAGTGGTCGAGGTTCGTGACGAGGGAAGAGTTTATCGCCCAGGAGTTTATTGAGCCTTTCGAGATACTCGAGAGGGTGAAACCTTGTCAGTGTCTTAGGTTGGCTTTACCACCCGACATGTCGGGTGTCGGGTATTTCACGTCTCCGTATCGGTACACTCGGATCCGGCTCATGTAGTGGATTGGGAGAGATTGAGGTTGACGGATCGGACCTTCGAGGAGGGACTGGAGTGTAGAATTATGGATGGCGGGATCGGGTTTGCAATGCAAGGCCAGGTGAGGTTAGTGAGGGTGTTATGGAAGGTAGCATCGTGGGTGGAGGGAGTCAGCGTGGAGCACGAGAGGACACGATGCGGAGCCTGCTCCTTCTTGTTTAGGGATGAAGGTACGTGGTTTAGTCATTTAATACTTAGATGACTAGTTTACATGCATGGTATAGTGCACGTTGCATATGCATGTGATTCGTTTTGATGGTGCAGAATTTCGGGACGAAAATCATTTTAAGGAGGGGAGAATACAAAACCCGAGAAAATTCGAATTTTATGAAAAATAACAAAATGGTAATTTTGGTCAAAATTTGAAATTTTTCTAGATCTCGGATTATAAAACGGACTTCACCGTTGGAATCGCCTCGCGAAATCTAGCTACCACGTCGAATTTCATCGAATTAGAACGGTCGAGTACTACGTTTTGACAGGGTGTCGGGTGCGATAAAGCATTTCGGGAATGACATGTGATGTGAAAAAAGTCATCCCACATGTACCATGTGACACATGTTGCATGATTAAGAGATGATGAGAATGAATGGGCGAGATTGTGTCAAGTAGTAAAAATCAAGAAAATGGACACATTGGGGTGTGGAAATGTTAAATGAATAAGACAAAATTTAAATAGTTAGCTTCTCCAAAATTGGAGAACAAATGGGCAATGGACGTCAAGTAGGCTGGTTTTTCATTTTTAGAGAGAGAGAGAGCTCATTCTCTCTAGATTTCCGGCCGTTCGGACCATCGGTTCTCGACGGAGCAAGAAGTAAAGTTGTTCTACGCGGCGAGGGCTACGCGTGGACCTCGATTTGGTGGGATTCAGGCAACTCCAAGGGTAAGGTCTTCTTATTTGTGTTATTCTTTGGCTAGAGTCATGTAAATGGCTGGGGATGTTTTGAGGCTTGAATTAGCCATGTTTTTTATCTCTCAAAGCTTTGAACCAAATGGAGAAAAAATCCCCATTGATGTGGCTAGTGAGCCGGTGCCAGCAGGGTTTCCTTTGTTCACGTGATTACTGTGTGAATTTTTATGATGTTGAGTGATTCAAAATGATTTCTTATGTTTGTTAATTAGCCCATGTGAGCTAATTTTGGTGTTATTAATTGTGAATTTGAATAACATGATTTATGTGGATTAATTATGTTAGTATATACATGTTTTATATATTAGCATGAGTTGTTGGAATTGGCATGTCGTTATATGCAGCGAGTCACCACTAGGAATATCAGGGAGTGAGTGCATGACATGAAAGAAAATAAAAAAGGAAAAATATTGTGAAAGGAATTTCGACGGAAGATTTTTCGGAGAATTGTGTTGGGAGATTGTCCAACAATTCACGTCGGAGGGGCCAATGAATTGTTTCGGAGGGTTCATCAAGCCAGTTAAGCCTCGGAGGTAGTCAAATATCTTTAGAGATCTGTAGTAAGTTTTCGAGAACAAAAAGCTTTTATTTTGAAAACTGGATATTTTACTCGCATTCGGCTTAGGCATATGTGAGAGAGTCGGTGAGGACTCGGGACATGGGATTGGGCATGTAGACATTCAAGTAAGTTCATGTAATTGCTTGGATGTGACTGTTTTCCATGACATGTGCACTTAGGTGGGGACCCACGCAGGAAATTATCCTTCTTTGGGCTTTGCTCATACAGTCGAGGATTGCATTTCGGTACAGGGAGTGTACAGGAGGACGGCGCTCATTAGAGGCCGCGTTTAGAAGAAAGTCGTGTTATGGCTTTGGGTATTCTTTTTGTATAACATGTATTAAAACTCTAAATTTTGATATATGTTTGGTAAAGAGTAATTTATTAACTCTTAAACTATTGTATATAGTTGATGTATTTTGTGGGTATTAATGCAGGGGCCCAAGTGGCCATTATTTTACTCGCATGTGGACCATATGTGGTCATTGTAAATTGTTGGGACAGGTTTTGTACCTTTAGGTGAACTCCCGGAGTACAAAGGAGACTACGCAGATTTTCATGGTGGTGTTGGGTTACCCGACTATCCTAAGTATTCATGATTGTGGGTTGTAAACGAGACCCCGGGTTTTGGGGCGTCCACGGGAGGGGGGAGGAGGAGAGGGATGGAGAGATAAAGGGAAAGTGAATTAATATTCGATGCTCTCCAGCTTTCACTTTTTTGTGCGCTTTGTTTGCGGCTATTGGAGAGAGAAAGTCAGAAGGAGTGTGTTTGTATTGTCTGCGGCTTGTCGCAACAAGTCCTATTTTTCTTGCCTTTCTTCGCCGTCTTTCATTTCCGAGAGGTCGGGTCACCCGCCATGCGCTCATTTTGAGTGCAGGCTTACTTCATTCTTAACATTTTTGTTGTGTTGGCCTATCACGCTAACTCACTTAGTAGAGCAGATTTCTTAAAAACATTAGACATAAGAAGATGAGGGTCTAGTTCGAATCTCAATGGAAATAATTTACTATATTGTGTAAAGTGTTTAGCCATAAAAAAGATAAAAAAAAAAACAATTTTTTGTGTTGTTTTTTGTTATGATCATCATCATTTAAGGAACTCAATCATCAATTACATGAGGTTAGTGTTTGAAAAATAGTGAAGCCATCTTGGCCAATCACTCTAGAGAAGGGGAAATATGATAATGAACTCCTTTTATATATTTGAGCTATATCAATGTAAAACATAAATATATGTAAATACTCTGATATACCTGATAAAAATTTATTGCATATGAAAAAGAAAAATAAAAGCTAACACAAGTAAATTAGCCATTAGATTCACTAGGGGTCGATTTGTCAAGTATTGATTGGACTAGTTTATCAAACCTTAAGCGAGTCGACCCCAATAGCTCCTCAAAAGAAAAGTTTTATTACATTTTACTTCATTTATTATTCATCTTTCTCGGCAGCTCTTTAAAATTGAATTAATATTTGTATTGAATATCATCGACTCAATAACATAAACACCATATATACAATGAGAGAATAACTCACTTAACGTTGGAAGAATGTTGGAATACGAAGCTATGAGGAAGAAAAAGTGACTCAAATCCTCACTTCCAACTTATCAGGGAAAATAGGATAGGACCAAAGACAGACCAGAGAAAGGCTATCTTCATGATTATGTGGTAAAAAGGTAGATATTTTTCCCATTACTCGAATCATAATTGTTTAGTTAGTGTTCCTACGGATTTCTTTTAATTACATCAAATCATAGGTAAGGCTATAAAAATATAAAACAATAAGGTATGTTGTGGAAGGATGTCTTGTCTTCCTCCATCTAGTTAATTAATAGAAAGATACGGGTGCTTTTTTAATCAAAGAATAAAATAAAGCTTGATAAGCAATTTTTTCTATCTAAAAATTCCAAACTTCAAAACTTACGTGTATTCAAAATTCTAGGTTGTAACCGACTTCTTTGTGAAATTCAATACGATTGTGCTTTTTTTTTCTTTTTAAATCTTGCTTTAATGTGATTATTTCCCAAAATCAGTAACCTAATATTTCAACGGTCCAAACAATTCAGAGAAGAAATATGTAATATCGATTCCAAACTCTTTTTGTGCCTACATACAAACACTTGTGAAAAATCCATTATCAGGAGTTCTAATATCCCAACACTTTGTGAATAGGAAAATACATCATAATATTTTTGAGAATTCCAATTTTTTTTTTTGGTGAAAATAGAATTCTACCTATTTCATCATTCTTGATAATGGCGGTCCCAAAATGACGGAATGGAGATTGAATAAGAGTAAAAATAAAAAAAATAAAAAGCCACCCCGGCGGACCTTGAAAAAATCAAGACAAACAATCCATAACCTAGGTTGAAAGTGAAAGAATAAAAAGGAAAAAAAAGTTACCATTCGGGCTTATCTCGAGCCTTATCTCTGTTCCTCCCCAGGCTTACCAAGTCTACGTCGCTAGCATTGCTGGAAAGATGTTAGGCTTTTGATCGCATCCAATCGGGTTCCTCGACCCTATGGCTTAGTAGATCATCAATCCTCCCTCACGGGCCTCTTTCAAAATCTCGAGACTGATTGTAGTCCATATTGAAGGACATCTGAGCGCGGCCCATGAGAAACCAAAAATTGGGCTGACGATGACAAGAAGCTGTGGAGTTATTGCGTGCGGCAGAGACGGCTACCAATCTAGGGTTCTTGCAAAATCTTTACGAAAGGATGAAGAAGATACAGATTTATTGAGTTGGATGTGCGGTGTTTTGTGGTGTGCGAGCATTAGGGAAGATTTGAGGGGAGAGCGAGTGCTTGGATAGTGAAAGAATGAAAAGCGAGGTTAGGGTTTGACTTTGGAGGAGTTAAGAAATCCTTTTATTTTTATCGATTAAAAAAATCTTTTTTTAATATCTGCGTATATGTGGCTGACTACTTCGTATTAGTGAAATTCGATTCTATCATAATTCCCTAAATATTTTTTTAACTCTAATAGTTTAAAAATTATTTTTTTAAAATATTATTATTTTTTTTAAAAAGTCCCTCATACTGAGTTGTATGTTTATTGTTTCACATTTCATTGAGGGGAAAAAAAACAACTACACATATTATATAATTATTTTTCTATTTTGTTTCTTCAGAAGTCCTTAGTTGACTTGATGTTATTGGTGCCAATAAAAGCTTCAGTAAGCTTATATTGTTGTATAAGAATATAAAGTCTTAATCAAAGTTGTTAAATCGAGCCCAGGCCCGAAATTTGGGGTCGAGGCAGGAGCGAGGACCAGGATGGGAGGCCAGGAGAAAGCCAGGGAGCTTGGCAGGGACAAAAGCAGGCCACCGCCGGGTGAACCGATGTTCCGTGAGCCCGGTCTTAGGGTCATGGGATCTTGCTTTTCCACTCGCTTTAATCATGCGTGTAGTTTTACGAAAAAACTATCTGATTTTTTAACTTTTATTTATTGATTTTTAATATTGTGTCGAGAATAATCCGAGTTCCTATGCTTACTAAGACTTTCCAATATTGTTGCCCAAGGTAATTTTAAAATTTGTGTGTTATTTGATTTTGTTATATGTATTTATTTATTTTAAGTTAAATGAGTTATTTTTTTAAAAATGTTATGACAACAATTTAGGAGTTGATATATTCGGAGCTAGTGATTTTCGCAGTGGATGTTCAAATAATTCGCCTTTAGTACTTCGAGATGGAGATGGCGATGTCTAATCTAATGTAACATAGATTGTCTAATTTTATTATTATATAGTATGATTTTGATTATGTATTGGATTTATCTCTTCAATGTATTGGATGTATCTCTTTAATTTTTATTATTCAATGAAAATTAAGTTTTATATGAAAAAATATATTTTTATTTTATATATGGAATGGGGTCTATCCCTCCGGTTGAACCCGGTTCGACTAGAGTTGAACCTCGACCCTTTGACCCTCTCCTCCCAGATTCGATACCACGGGTCAGTGAAAACCTTGGTTTAATATTTCAGAGCAATCATAACTCATATATAATTGAAGATAATAATTTCGTGACAATATCACATATGCTAAAAGAACCACAAGCATGCCGACTCTAAATATCTTTTGTTTCTCTATATCTATTACCCTATCTTTTTTTAATCGAGAATAATTCTATTGATTTAAACTAGTAATACATTTGATAGAAACACAGAATAACATTGACTAAAAACTGTATAAGATGACGCAACATCTGGGTTAATAGCATAATGAATCAACTTAAAGCCTACACATTTGATAATTATATGATGACTATAATACATTTAATGTCTACATATTTGATAATTACATGATGACTATAATACATTTAAAGCCTACAAATTTGACTATAGTACATATGACTCTAGTTCTGTAACATATTGACTACCATGATTTGATTTAATGTGTTTATCTAATCAAATATGTTTTATTGTTCGAATCACCCATACATAAAAAAGCATTGTAACAAGACAATGAAAACTAAACTATCACACTAAGACCATACAAACCGCTGCAGAGTATAAAATAATGACAAAAAATATGTCATACGCAGGCAAGCTGACTCTATTTACTATCTTATATCTTTTTTTTTTACAAAGTAACCTTTAAGAGTTTATCCTTCTCTGGTAACATTTCTTCTCATAACTTAAATAAGGAAAAACTATATAGTAAAAATAGAAACATATTAAAGTATCCCATTATAATATTTTTTGGGGAATTATGCTTCGAAGTCAGGTCATATTTTATAAAGCGTCTATAAAAACATTAAAATCAGGCCCCAAAACCCCACTGTAAGCAATTAAAGATATCAACAATGCTATAAAAATTTTAAAATATCAAAACTATAGTAAAACGGAAAATTCAAATTTTACGAAATGGTAAAATGGTAATTTATTAATCAGAAAATTTTAGATGCCGGATGATGAAGCAGTTTCACCGTTGGAATCGTCTCGTGAAATCTGCTTCTGCATGTCAATTTCAATGAACGAGACAGTGAATTTCACGTTTTCCGAGCAGGAATTGTAGTGCCATAAAGCGACTTATAAAAAAGACATGTGATGTGATAAAGTCACCACTGTCTCATGTGCTTTTCTTACCCATATTGCATAATCTCTTTATATATGTACCCATATGACACATGTTGCATGATTAGTGAGATGATAGAGATGAATGGCTTAGATTAAGTCATGTATCAAAAGTCAAATAGTTAAATGAATGACACAATGAGAATTTTTGAAAAGTTTAATTGAATAAGACAAAAGGGAATAGTTTTCTTCTCCAAATGGAAGAGAAAAACGTGCAGTAGGATGGGGTTTGAGATTTTAGAGAGAGAAAGAGTGACTTCTCTCTAGATTTTCCGTCGTTCGGACTATCGGTTCTTAACGGACGAGAAAGCAAGTCGATTACACGGCGAGGAGCTACGCGTGGACAGATTTGGTGGAGACCGGAGCATCTCGAGAGGTGAGGGATCTTTTCCTACTTGGATTATTCTTTAGTTAAAGCCATTTTTATGGATGGGGATTTGTTGAGGGCTGGAAGGTAGGTGTTTTCGATCTAAAATCTTTGAGGTAGAGTGGAAGAAATCCCTATTGTATGGCGTGAGCAGTCTTGAGCTTCCCAGTGTTTCACTGTTCACGTGATTGGTTGTGTGATTTTTGTGTTGTTGAGTGATTCAAAATAAATTGCTTGGATTTGTTATTAGCCTATGTGAACTAATTTTGGTGTTATTGATTGTGAATTGAATAACATGAATTATGTGAATTTAATTATGTTAATATATACATGAAAAATATATTAGCATGAATATTTTGGAATTAAGCATAATGCATTCCGTATCTTATTTGGGGCACCCTAGAATATTAGGTGTGAGTGCATAACATGAAAGAAAACAAAAACGAAAATGTTTGTGAAAGGAATTTCGAAGAAAGATTTTTCGGAGAATTGTGTTAGGAGGTTGTCCAACAATTCACGTCGGAGGGGCCCGTAGATTGTTTGGAGGGTTATCAACGGTCGCCTCGGAGGGTTGTCAATATATTTCTGAATCTCGGTAGCAAGTTTTTTAGAGACAAAAGCTTTTGTTTTGCGTATTTACTCGCATTTGGCTTAGGCATGTGTGAGGGAGTCGATGACGACTCGAGACATGGGTTTGAGCATGTAGACATTCAAGTAGGATCATGTATTTGCTTGAGTGTGATTGTTTGCCATGACATGTGCACTTAGGTGGGGAGTAACCCATATAAGAAATTATCTCTACTAGGCATTGCTCACCTTATCGAGGGATCACTATTTCAGGTACAGGGAGTGTACAGGAGGACGACGCTCACTAGAGGCCCATTTAGAAGAAAGTCTGATTGTGGCTTTGGCATTTTCATTTTGTATAACATGTATTAAAACTTTAAATTTTGATATATATTTTGGTTAAGAGTATTGTAATAACTCTTAAACTATTGGTATCTAGTTGATGTATTTTGATGAGTATTGATGTTTGGGCCCAAGTTGTGAGGTCCCCACCCCGGGG
Organism: Tetrastigma voinierianum; assembly: GCA_016808115.1. Classification (NCBI taxonomy): domain Eukaryota; kingdom Viridiplantae; phylum Streptophyta; class Magnoliopsida; order Vitales; family Vitaceae; genus Tetrastigma; species Tetrastigma voinierianum. Next base: position 383,737 of record JAEQBH010003091.1, read on the forward strand.
CCTACCCGCGGGTGGAGCCCATCGTCACCCCCCGGGTCCTTAGATGGTTCTCCTCACTCACTAGGATATCCCCTTGCTCCTGAGGTTTCTTTAAGCCTCCCAGTGAGTTTGAGACCGTCACGAGAGCTTGGGTCATGGGGAAGCATCCTTGCTACCAGGCGGGCTGGTAGGCTCCGGTTGGTAGCAAGTGCTCTAAGGACTGCTAAGCTGCGGTGGCGGTGAAAATCGCGAGGGCGCAGAAAGGCTGCTGGCGAAGGAGATCTGGTGGTGAGGAGGCTCATCTGGGACGGTGAGGCTCCCACCGGAGTGGCTCGAGATGGTTCTCACGATAAAGCCACATGGGAGGTTTAGCGGCTGATACGGCCGCTCTGGGATTTACGGTCGTTGGGGTAATGGGTGGGGGATTTTACGTGGAGTGGTAGGCACGCACGCCACGCCGTGTTGGGGGGTGTGGGGGTGTGTCAAGGAGTTGGTATCGGAGCACAAGTGCGGCAGCCATGCATGTGTTCCAACTTAAGAGATTTTATACATATCAGTGATTCAAAGTATTAAGCCGAGTTGATATTTTTGTACAGCACTATGTCAAGAAGAGGACGTAGAGGTGGAGATCACAGGAGAGTAGTTCAACGGGTTTCGGCGTCTGCGATTGCACGAGAGGGACGAGCACGTGGTAGGTTCCACTCTTGCTTATCCCAGCGGAATCAGCCTCCCTGTTAGCAGGTCGAATTTGGACCATCTGTAGCCTTGAAGGAGCTCAAGTGCGGGAATGTTTACGGAAGCAAAGTGGCGCGGTGCGGATAGTAGCGATAGCGACGACGGTCGCGACCTCCGCAGCCACCTAGAGAGGTTATGGAAGAGCGGGAGGTCGATAGAAGTACAAGCGGGTGCCAAGCCATATGGCCGATGGTGATCCGAAGCTGACCTGGTTGTGGTTAGGCCAAGGTAAACAAGATTTATGGAGTTATGGGTACCACGGATGACAAAGGGTCTTGTTTTCCCGGTTTTACGATGGAAAACGGGAGCTAAAGGTGGTGGGATGCCGTAGAAAGAAGGTATCACGATGGAATAGCATGGGACGATTTCACGAGAATTCTTACGACCCGATTCTTTCCTCAGAGTCACAAGGATTCAAAAATTGAGGAGTTCTTCAAGTTAGAACAGAAGAACATGTCAGTATCCGAGTATGAGAAGAAATTCTCGGAACTAGTTAGATTGGTTCCATACATTCAAGCAGATGAAGTCCTGAAATGCAAGAGGTTTTATCGGAATTCTGACCTTGGAATCGGAGATGCATTTATCGGTGGTCCCATGAATAGATTTGGGGACTTAGTTGGCGCTCACGAGAGTTGAGCAAGCACTGCGGCCATGTCGAGTAGGCAGAGGGAAAGTAAGAGTAAGAGGAGTGCACCGGGCACGTCGACAAAGCTCGGGACGGTCTGATGAAAGAAAAGCAAAGAGCGAGAGGTTATGGGGCGGGGTGCAAGTCGAGCTATCTGCAGTCGGGGATCGATGGGCTGGGTTGCTACTTGAGTGGCACCCGAGAATATTCCTCCGTTTGTTATATGTGTCGGGCGACACCACTGGGAGTCACGGGAGGGTCGGTCTGGGTGTTTCCAGCGTGGCGAGGCATTTTATTAGGAATCCTCTCGGCTGATTGGTGCGGAGACATCGGTGTGATCTAGCTACCCGGTACGAGAGAGGAGCACACAAAAATTCGACGGGGAGGCGCGAGCGGAGGGGCCCGGTACGACCACGGGTAGGGTGGTAGTGGGTAGAGGTAGAGAGCGTGCCCGGGGGATCTGACGAGGCCCGCACTCGGGCGAGTATATCTTTGTGACTCGGCAAGATCTGAGTCAGCACCGTGTGGTCCGCGGGTATTATTTCTATTCTTGATCATGATGTATGCATTAGTGGACCGGGAGCTACGCATTCATTTTGCATCGAAGCCATTCTTAGATCGTTTCGGATAGAGACCCAACAAGTGCGTATGAGAGTTTCCCTTCCAGTTGGAGATCCGTTACTCGCAGACAGAGTAGTCAGAGATAGTAGAGTTCTGATTGGGGGACAGGAGTTCCCAGCGGATCTTGTAGCTTTAGATATGAGGGACTTCGATGTGGTTCTCGGTATGGATTGGCTGTCTCGCCATAGAGCCACGTTAGATTGTTATAAAAAGGAAGTAAAGCTGAACAGGCCAGGGAAATTGGAGGTAAAGTTCAGAGGATTACGTAGAGAGTTATCTTCTTGTGATCTCGCCATGACCCAGCCATGAGAAAATCTTTGCGTAAGGATGTCGGGGTTATCTAGCTTATGGTGGGGCAGGGAAAGGGGACTATATTAGATGAGATTCCAATTGGGGTTGAGATGTGGTCGGATGATATTGCGGGTTTACCTCCGAGAAAAGAGAGGTGGAGTTCACCATTGATTTGATTGGGGGCCAGGCCGTTTCCATTCCTCCTTATAGGATGGCTCTACTTGAGAGTTAAGGGAGCTTAAAGCTCGTTAGAGGAATTGTTGAGTAAGGGATTTATTAGGCCAGAGCATATCCCATGGGGAGCTCAGGTTCTCTTACGAACGAAAGAAAGATGCGAGGTTTGCGGTTGTGTATAGATTACGAGCGTTGAGCAGGTACCATCGTGATCGGTATCGGCTCTAGGATTGATGGGTTATTTGATCGACTCGAGGATCTCGGTATACTCAGCGAGAATGGGCAGGTCGGGGTATCATCGAGTTGAGAGTGCAGGAGAGTGATGTACCCAAGACTGCATTTAGGACACGCTACGGGCATTATGAGTTTTTGGTGATGCCATTTGGTTTGACTAATGCCGGCGCGTTTATGGATTTGGTAGGCAGGTATTCCCGGCCTTATGCGGATAGGTTCGTCATAGTTTTTATTGATGATATCTTGGTGTATTCGGGTAGTTCGGAGGAACATTCGAGGAGCACGAGGATTGTATTACGAACCACAAGGAGACCTTGAGTTATATGCGGGATTGAAGCCAGAAGTGTCGATTTTGAGAAACCGACGAGGTGGCATTCAGCGGTAGTGTGATTTCGGCGAGAGGGGTGAGTGTGGATCCCCATAAAATAGGAAACGTGGTAAATTGGGAAACCACCAAGAATGTGTGGAGAATTCGAGAAGCTTCCTTGGTTTTAGCAGGTGTCTGGGGAAGTTTGTTGAGGGTTCTCAGTGCAGCCCATGACAGCCCGACCCGAGGAAAGATGTTAGAGTATGATTGGGTAGAAACTGTGAAATAGTTTCGAGGAGTTGAAAGATAGATTAACTTCAGCTCCAGTTCTAGCCTTACCCAATTGAAGAGATGGATTTGTAGTTTATAATGCTGCTTCCGGGCAAGGCCTTGGTTGTGTTTTGATGCAGAATGATAGGGTGATTGCATATGCCTCTAGACAGCTAAAGAAGCATGAGGAGAATTGCAGACACACGGCTTTAGGGAAGCGCTGCCGGCGATCGTTTTGCGAAAATATGGAGACATTATTTATATGGTGTTCCTTGTAGGATCTTCTGAGGATCATAAGTCTTCCAATATATTTTCTTTTGAGGAAGTTAAACCTGAGGCAAAAGAAGATGGCTTGAGTTGATTAAGGACTTCTGACTGTGCTATCTGAGTACCATCCGAGGAAAAGCTAATGTCGTA